>CP137669.1:10818334-10968332 GCA_037976565.1 Mesocentrotus franciscanus | reverse complement strand
CCCCTACTGCAATTTCATTTCATTAGTCATCAGTTCATCTCCTGGATATTTATTTATGGTTTCTTTGAGAAGCTGCTATTTACTGAAAATGACAAATTCATCCTTGTTATCACATATAAGGCATATATCTGTTTTTTTTAATTGGATGCAAGAGTGGAAAATCTATAGAAATTAACTTTCCTACATGTAAGAATGATAGGTTTTTAATCTTGGGGCATGGATGCTGACTCACATTCAGAAAAATAACAGAGAGTCATCATGGTTATCGAAAGAGAAGGATAAGAAACAGAGGATGTGAATCCCACAAGCGTATTGCATTTTCACATTGAAATATGGACTTTAGTTTTGATTTTCATAAATGATAAACAACTACAGCCGAGCTCTAAAGAAGCCTCTAAAGATGTGCAGACTAACATGAGCCACAAGCTCTAACCATGCACAAGCCTTAAAGCCCAAGTCCACTCCAAAAATGACTTGCCTTTAATAGAACCAGAAAAATCAGACAAACCAATCAAAAAAAGTTTTGAGTCTGATTTTTCTGGTTCTATTGAAAGTAAGTTATTTTTGGAGTGGACTTGGGCTTTAAGGGTCTCTTTGTTCATATTAGCCTTTCGTTTTAAGCATATTTGTAATAGTCATTGGAGTGTAGTAATTCAGAGTACTTTGTAGACTATTCACCTACCTTCATTTGATGGATGGTATGTTGTGCATTCTTTAGTTCTTCTACTTGTCTATCTTTGGATTTCTCTGCTAACGTAAGTCGTTTCCTCAAGGCTCGACACTGCAGATGAGAAAAGAAAGAAAAACAACATAGAAAAAAATAAATCAGTGCTCATTCAGATTAAAAAAAACAATATTTTTGTATGGTTTCATGATTAAACAAATTAACATAAAAGTGTGGTGTGAGAGAGTGAGAGAAAAGTGATCATATTTGTATTAATAAATATGACTACAAAAAGAAAGTGTCAGATTTGGTAGGGCAAGTAAGACTATTGGATAATATGATTATTTCTTTTTTGGTCCTATTATTGAAATCAATAGACCGTTTACTTATGTGTTTCAGTTAATGCATGTTTCTCTCCATAACCGCTGGTTACCAGTCATTTATTCAACTGCTATGAATAATGACATCTCTATGAATGGATCCACTTTGGATACATTAGTTGTTGTTATGTTGGGCAAGCCTTTTAGCCTTTTTGAAAAAATATAGATTTTTTTGTGCAACCCTACATTTAAAAAAAAACATTGCAGTGATGAATCATTGTCTGTTGCCTTATGTAAACATATATTTTCTTCCTTTTAGATTCTTAAGTTTCATTTCTATTCCATATTTTGTGCTCTGATCAAAGATTGATGTATATGGATCGACTCATTTATTCTTTTTTCTTCTTCATTTATCCACTGTGCAAACTGATTGATATTTTATAACAAACGTTCTTTAATTTGGTCATCAATTGGTCAATTAGTAAAGCCACAAAGAGAGAGGGGGAGTGAGTGAGAGAGAGGGGGAATGAGTGAGAGAGAGAGGGGGAATGAGTGAGAGAGAGAGAGGGAGTGAGTGAGAGAGAGAGTGAGAGAGAGAGAACAGAGAGAGAGAGAACAGGGAGAGAGGGAGAGAGATGGATGCCATGGAGAGGCATGCTTTCCTCCAACCTCAACTACATCTACCATCTGATTGACAAATATCTTAGTCAATATATTGACTTGAAATAACTATTTTGTTTGGGTCGCAGTTGCTCTTGCTAAGGTACATATATAGACAACTACAATTTTTTAGATGCTATTGTAGGACAATTTTCCTGCAAGTCTTGTTGGAAATCTCACTAAATCTTGACATGCCACCGAGTTCATCAATGAAGATGTAACAAATGTTTAGAACTACATCTGGATTTGAATCTGTAAAATATGAACAAGTTTCAGGTGATGATTTTCCCTTGCCTATCTTCCTTTAAAGTCATGCATCCATCTAGTCCGTCAGTCTGTCTATCCGTCCGTCAGTCAGTCAATAAATAATCTATGAGTATCAATCTCATCTTCTTGTTGAAATCACCGGGCAGAGGAAATTAAAATATGGCTTATGGACGAGGCTACCTCCCCTCTTACACTTGAGGTTAACTGAACTTTGCGAAGGGGGAACACACTTTTTGCACACATTTGGAAGCTTTAATGGGTTTATATGCACCAATTATCACACAAAGGGAAGTTCAATTCATAAGTATCGTGATCATCATTAAAATTATCCTCTTTTCATGAATTCAATGAATAGCAAATGTCTCCCCATTTGATACTGGTTGCAATGAAAAGAAATGAATTGTGGATTAATTGGTTTCGGAATATCTTTCACTCTCAACTAGCCTCGGGGCGGAGTAAAATCCATGAAAAAGTAGACTATGTGAATGCACTATTGGGGAAACCGAAAAGTCCATTATAACCGTAGGGGTAGTTCTGATTAAGTGTAAAGAGAAGCTGAGAGAAGGGGGGAGAGGGAATGTTCTGCTCATTTTCTGACATGAAAGCGTGTTGGGAATTTAACCTTCAACTGCTCTGAAGTGCGAGTACTCCTCATAGTATAGCTCACTCAAATGGTCAAGAGGCAGTGCACTCTGGGTAAAGAAATCAATACCACATCGTCAAAATGTCTGGCATAATAGAAACGGAGAAGGTCTTGATTCGGCTTTAAAGTAAAGGTGAAAATGTTGGTTGTAGCAATAACCCTATCCAGGAGGTTCTCTTACTATGGGAAGGGAAAAAATGGAAATAAAGAGATGGAAAGGATCGCGATCTTTCATTTTGCCACTTAAAATGCAGCCACTTTTTTCTCAAGCTGCCCTTTAGCTTTTGAATCTAGTGAGGCGTGCTTAAGATGGAAACGAAGTTGAATGGTGAGAGAACCAGGAGAGGAAAGAGTGGCCGTGGATAGGAGAAGGGCACAAAATGGTGTCGCCTGCATGCGCACTCATCTTGTTTACGCTTCATCTTCTCCTACCTATAGCTGGCACGGTGCAACCAGCATTCACCGAATGAATAAAGTGATTAAAGTACAGTGATTAAAAAGAGGGAAAAAATATCAAGGCGGGCGAGGAGACCTTGACTGAGGATAAAGTGCCATGGCTTTAGCCAGCCTAGCATGCGGTACACCTAGTGTGAAAGTGCAACGAACCGGCAAAGTGAAAGAGAAGCCAGTGGGGTCAATGTCAATTTGGGCACGCATTTGACAATGACTTGGTAGTGGAGAGTACAAATCAATAGGACGTCTGAGGACACGGTGAATACACAGACAAGCTACCAACAATGGCATCTTAATTGCTCTGCACAAAGGAGCTAAGACACGCACATGACTTGATACCAAGGGGACACAAAATAAATTGCAGAAAGTGCGGTCATGTTAAAGGTGGCGTTAAATTCAAGAATGCGTAAAGTACACCAATTCTGAAACTGATACTTGTACCTGCCAAGCCAACCGTGCTGCAGTAACAAGCACACAAATATTGACTAAATCTCTGCATATAACCTCTTTTTAATCTATTTACCCTAAGGTTTCAGTTTTTGAAACTGATCATAACAACAGGGTAAATGCACTAACATAAAGAAGATGCTTTGATCTTTCAATCTTTACACTCAAATATATTCTTTCCTCTTTCAATTTACTGACGATTATCTGCCAGACAGTAAACATGGCGAGCTTATACTTGTTGTTTGTATAGTAATAAAAGATTTCTAGATCTATTGGATCCTCAGCACATGTTGAACTTGACTCATGTAAATATCTGAGCAAAATTGCACTTTTCTTCTATGGGGCTATCCCCTCAATGGATAGAGATCTGATATGTTATACCGCCCAAACTAAACAGTCAATTCCATCAAAATATACAAAAAGTAAACTCAATTTTGCCATTTTTTTAGATCTACAATTTACAAATGTACAAAAATAGGTATCATCTTTTAACAAATTTCGATATGAATAGTACAGTACCTTTTTGTCTAACAAAAAGCACTATGAACTACTTAGGGGGGAAAAAAAAATCATTAAATGTATCTACGGCTACAAGAAACGTTACCCTGTATACTACTGAATTCTCTCATTCCAATTGGTTTATTAGAGGAACCACCTGGTTCATACAGGAAATGGGTTCATAAAATTAAAATGTAGTGATACAATGAACAGCTCACAAATACAAACACTGTTAAAATGGATAAAAGAAATTGGGTCAGTCTGGGATGTGTGGGATCTGACAACCGACCATAATGAGGTAGAGGGAAAAATAGAGCAATAAACTCCCATTACAGCTAATTTTCTCTGAACCTCAAAGCAAAAACAGCCCAAGCAGATCTAGTTCAACAGACGATTAACATCATAAAGGGTGCCATCGTCTCCGCCAAATGCCAAATGCATCGGAAATGAATGTCATGTCACATTGCTACTTGAATCTGGAGCAGGCATTATACACCAGGAACATGAACTTGCAAGCTCACCGCCTCCTTGTATTACTTGTCCTGAAGAGTTTGTTTCATTTATGTCAGATAAATTGTCTAAATGCACCTGCTCTAGCGACACACTTCTTCTCTGCCCAGGAGGGACGTTGCTAATCTACTTCCAGACTCACATACCAAGCATCAATATTTTTTGTGTCAAATTTTGCGCTTAATAAAATATTGCCTTTAAAAGATTGTGTGGATATGTCATAATGGGATATTTATCAAATATATAATCTAGTCATGCCCAAAGACAAGAGACAGAGACCCAGACACAGCTTTTCAATATGAATATATATGCCCTTAAGAAATTTATGGTAATCATGAACATGATTAAAAATACCCCCCCCCCCAAAAAAAAAAAATCAAAGCAGTCAGTAATCAACATTGTCATTAATTAAGTCTAACTATGACATCACTTGAGTAAATCCCCAAAAAAATCTCTATAAGTGGAAGAAAAAATTTATCTGAAGGTGTAATACTTCAAAAGAGAGTCAATTTTTTTACTCATAATGTTAGGTTTACATGCAGATTATATTTTCAAACAATAAACTATTCAGTTAAGATACTGCATCAATTTCTTAAACAAAAACCTTGGGAAAATAATTATTGATGCTTTCAGAATACGAAAAAACATTCACAATAATAAACCTTTAGAATTGCAACCTTTTATTGAACAAATGTTTGGGGAAATATGTTGTAACCATGGAAATGGCAATATCAGGCTTATTGCTTTCATGTTGATAAGGCAGCATATGGGAGGTCAAAGTATCAGCACTTCCAAGACACATTTCATTCTAAAATGGCAGGTGTAATGCAAGATTTAGTGAATTTTGGAAAATTACATCCTTCACTTAAATATTTAATAAATTAATTACATATATATAATCTACAGTGATGCCATAAATGGCTTTCCTGAATTTATGTCTGATGGGGACAGTCAATCATGAATAAGGAGAGATAGGGGAGAGATGGTGTGGAGCTCCCAACCCGGACCCCACTCAGTAATTCATCACCACACCCATGATCAAACACATCCTCATGAGATGTATAAAGCAGGATGGGTCACTAAAGTCTTCACTCATCAGCAGTCACGTCATCCTCTCATTTGTCTCTGCCTCTCTGGTGGACAAAAGCAAACGCTCATTAATTATCCCAGCAGAGAATATATAACTTGTCTCTGGCGGGGATTGCTTTGTGGTCACACTCTAATGGGCCCTTGATAGGGTGCAATGAGCACCAATGTTCGGGGGTGTTCCCTTTGCACTGTGAAACCAGGTTCAGAGGGGTCATCCCCCTATCGGACTGGGGGTGAGTGGTGTCAGTGTACTTTCGCTACAGGTGACAGCCTGACAGTCACCTATGTGACTGTTGTGTGACCTCTAGTTTAGCATTGATTCTTTGTACTTTCTGAGGTTGAACATGAAACGTTATTAAATTACGGGTTGTCTGGCTTTTATTTTACTCTTCACTTTTCCTCTTCTCTTTTCTTTATTGATTTTTTTGTTTTTGTTTCTCACATGCACAAATCCTTGGTTCTCTATTCATATCAACCATACAATCTTTACTAATCCATTCATGCATCGATTCATATACCTGCATGTACATCTATACTAACTAATCAATGAATCAGCTTTTACTAACATAATCTCTGTATTGTTCACTGTTTCTATTATTTACCTAAATTGACAAATTTCAACTTTGTATTTCACTCTTCTTTTTTTTGTTACTCGGATTACACTTTTATTTGAATTTATTAACATCACTGGTCCCCTAATTATGTTACTAGGAGGGACACAAGTTTGTTTACTGTTTAAGAAACACCTGACAAGAAACCCTTTGTTACTATGGGGAGGGGATGTGCATTATCTGATTTTTATTTATTTATTATTTATTATCTTGTTCTAAAGAGGACCTACATACCCCAACTTAGGAAATTTAGTTTGAAAACTTTGACAATGAAGAAGAAAAAAAACTCTTATTTCCCACATTGTGCCCCTCTAGATCTGCCACTGACCGTATTCACATTTCACTATGCCTATTTAAAAGCAACATTTCATCCAATCAATTCTGTTTTTTGTTGTTATCTAACTTTAGAAATGAAGTAACAACAACAAATTGAAAAAATGAAGACAAAAAATGAATTATTCATGACATGTATTTTTCTCTTCCTCCAAAGGTCTCTGGCTTTCCCTTTATCCTCGATCTCTCCCTTTCTATACACAACTCTGATAACTGTTGTCATGCTTCGTGATGCAGAGGCCATCAGTTGGTAGTCGACTCAAATTAACCGTTTTTTTCCCACTTCCCCACTTATTCTGCGAAGACATGTAAATGAGGTTGATTTGAAGGTGAATTGCGGACAGTGACAGACTTTCCTGGTTATCGAACTGAATCTCAACACCAAAGTTAGGTCAATGTCTCCTGCTTGTTCTCACTTCACCCTCCAGATTTAATAACGTTTTTAATATTTCATGTATGCGTGTCTGCGGAGAGATTTCTGCAAACACTTTCACTTAAGCCAAGGCTCCTAGGAGGAAGGGGGACAGGTGGTTACCAGGCATGCACATGAATACAAAACACCAATATCAATACAACGTTACTGTTTGGTTTTCAGGCAGGGGGTAGGATAGGGAAGGTAACATTATCCATCCATGCACACTTTTTTCATATAATATAGAGTGCGCAACATGATGTAGAAATGTGCAAACGTGAATAAAAGATGGCAGACTCTTCTTTTCTTTCAGAACAGTAGAAGCTAAAGGAATTTAATATCTTATTTAAATTCAACTTATTTGTTCTGAAATTTAATTACTTATCATTTATTTAAAAACTACCTAAAACCCAAGGCGATTAAAACAAAAATGAGCATAAGAAAACTTTATATTTATGAATAAAAAATCAAATAGATAAATCAGCCTAGCAGACGAAAATCAACCTAGTGCATTATTGTATGGATAAAATACAACCAGCAACCTTCTGTTATGAAAGGGTATGTTATTAATGCCCCTCTGCCAGTCACATCATATGATTAGGAGTACCCAGGGACATCTTATCATCAAAATGGAAATTATGCTACTGGTAATGCACCAATCGCCACTCAAGCCAATTTTTATCTCCCGGCCTGATTTACGCCTTAGAACTAGAAAAACACTACCATTGGCAGCGATGCATATATTAGCCTGAATATTTCATTATTCGGCCTGTCTTTTTCCCTTCCTGTTGTTTGAATTGAATCTCCACTGATTTAATTCTGTCAGCCCTTTTGGCTCTTTCTTCCCCCTGGTTGTACCCAAAACCCAGTTCTTCTCATTACCATGCGCCTCTTAAGTACACAAATCTTCCGCAATCAGGACTCAGGATATGATTATGGAGATATTACTGGTGGGTCGCTGAATAAATGAAATTAAAATAAAAAGCCGTCTCATTGGCTATTCAGTAGGTGTCGGTTTCTATGGGCAAATCCTGGCAACTATCAAGATAGATGATCTGTATTCACCAGAGTAAACACCATTAGATACTCTTTCTTCCTCATATTTTTCTTGGGAAACAGAGAAATGTGACAGCCTGTTCTATTTTGTGAGGGTAAGATCTAGTTCTCTGTTTACCGGTGGCCTAGTTCTAACAAGGCCCACAAATCACAGATCTGATACTTCCTCTCTCTCCCCTTTAATTCTCTCTTTATAATAAAGTGTTCACAAGAAGGGGAGGGGATTTTTGTTAAGGTTTTGTGAGAAACTCATAACCACTTCACAGGAAAGCCATCAATAGGCCCAGTTCCCTAGTAACCTGGTTTACCTATTAACCCAGATTCTTGAACTGGTTGCACCAAAATCAGCAGGATCTTCGTTCACCACATAATCATAGATAATTGACCAATTGGCTTCATTCTTCCATGAACACATTTTAAGAACAATGATTTAAGCAGCTCAGCGCCTTCATGATGAGTACGAAGAAAGATGCAATTTGGCTTAATCAACCTGATAGCATGGTATGCAGCATGCAGCACTCTCTATGACTCAAAAAATCAATTTGTAGGAAATTGCTTCTCGCTCTGCTTCATTTTAAACATCGTAGTTAATGCATTAAATATCCTGAGTAAATATGCAAACACTTGGTGCTTTTACCGATTTTTAATGATTTCCTTGGTGGTTACAGATTTAAATAAGGGGTACAATTAATTCTGAATCTGTAATTTTTTTTGAAAAGACATGCTATTTCTCACTTTGGTGATCTGCTTAACATTATGTTTCTTTGTATGTTTGTTTGTTTTACCTGACTGCTAAGAAAGTATGACATTAAAATACGGATTAAAAAAAGATTATTAGTAGCTATTCAGATTATAGACAACAATAAAATGTTTTTATAAATGTAATGCTTCCTGGGAGAAATTTCAATTATTTAAACATATTTGTGGCTTACAACCAGTGAATTAGATCGATTGATCGATCTGTAATTGAAAAACAAGTCAGAAAAATCTTGGAACCAGCGGGACTTGACTTACAGATCGATCAATCGATCTTATTTACTGGGTGTAAGCTACAAATATGTTTAAATAATTAAAAATTTCTCCCAGGAAGCATTACATTTATAAAATTTATTGTCCTATGGCGGACTAATGAATATTAATAAGTCAGAATGAATCAGGAGAGCTTGGGTATTTGATTCTAGTTCATCATGACTGTGCCATGGACCAGTGATGGCCTGGTGGTAGAGTTGCTGCCCGGCAAGCAGTAGATGCGGGTTCAAGTCTCGCTGGTTCCAAGATTTTTTCCGACTTGTTTTTTCAATTATAGATCGATCAATCGATCTTATTAACTGGGTGTAAGCCACAAATATGTTTAAATAACAATAAAATGCTATACTTGTCTCCTTTTATAAATTACTGAGAAATAAAAGATAATTCAAAAGTCCTTAGATTCCAGTAAAGGTAAAACCAATATCGGCATTATATATTTGATATTGCAGTGATGTAAGACAATGCACACACACATATGAAATTAATTTTCTAAATTATCTTTAGTAATCAACGGTATCTTTTTAGAAACCAACCCCCCCCCCCCTTTATAAAAAGGATGCCCCCTTTAAAAAAGGATGCCTCCAAATTTCTTCATCCATCAAGACAGGAGTACACCTTCTCGACAATTGAAGGAGCATACGACTGGTGAAAATGACATCTCTATGACCTTTTTAGAGAATCAAATTCCCCATCTAGAACAGAGACCGTAACCATGATTATACATGAGTACTGATAATAAGATCAGCTTCCCTCATTCCATAAAGTGCGTTATCACCCGTGAATGTGTTTGTCCCACAGCAGTAACAAACAAAGCCTGAAACTGATCATTATCTAGTGACCAAAGATTCACCCTAGATCATTTGGAGAGAGAGAGAGAGAGAGGCTCTATGATGGGATAAGTGGATGTAACCATCCGTCATTATGCCTAAGTGTCCGTAATTGATAAATCATCCCCCAACTTCAGAGCAAAACCGCGCCACCGAGCAGGCAGGCGGGTGTGTAAGCATAAAAGTGCCTGCATGCAAGGGTACGCCTACATAATGAACTATGACCTGGTTTGAGGGACAATGTAAATGTAGAGACAGAATGAGAGAGAGAGAGAGAGAGAGAGAGAGATGAATTAGTAAATTGAAATACAACAGAAGAAATATATAACAGAGAAAAAGAGAGAAAAAGAAAAAAAGAGAGGGAGAGGGAGAGAGAGAGGGAGAGAGAGAGAGAGGGAGAGAGGAGAGAGAGGGAAAGAGAGGGAGAGAGGGGAGGGAGGAGGGAGAGGGAGAGGGAGAGGGAGAGGGAGAGGGGAGGGAGAGGGAGGGAGAGGGAGGGAGAGGGAGGGAGAGGGAGGGAAGAGGGAGGGAGAGGGAGAGAGAGATCGAGAGAGGGGCAAACAGAGGTGATATAATTAGGGTAACACAATAACCATGACCTCAGAAAGAGTGTTAGATAGGCCGTCAGACAATTAACCTGTGGCCACAAACAATGTCAGTGACATTGTGTTATGATGAATGCAGAGAAGGATGCGTTCAATGTTTCATGGAAAACCCATCAGGACGATTAGCCCGTTAAATTAAACATTGGAATCAGCGCAAAATAGTGCAATTACCCCGGTGGTTTGCAACACCTCGTTTCCCCCACATCCGGCCAGACGATGGCTGTACATTGCACTTTGATGCGAGTTCCATGCACTAAAGTGGACTATGTGTCCTGCACTTTTTTTTAATACCCTCTCACCCTCTTTTTACTCAGTTGTCTCACTTTTTGTTGATATTCTGTGTTTTTAGAAGAGTTGACTTACACATTTGTTCAGGCTGAGGTGGTGATCTATGAAGGTGTGAGGTGAGAGAAGGGAAATAAGAGGATGGACTTTAGCGATGACTGCGTATCCAAATATGCATGTCTTGAGGGTACTTCATCTCCGGCATGTGACAAGTGTTTCTAATGGATTAAGTTCTATCTTGACCGAGTTGAGGTTAAGAGTGAGATGGCAGGAAGAAATATCATCATAGATGATTGAAATAGGTCCAATTGCTCAAAGAATAGGTACGAATAAGGGATAGTCAAAAAGAGATAAAAACTCACTCTCAACCATATAACAAGAGAGAGAGAGAGAGAGAGAGAGAGGGGGAGGGGGAGGGGGAGGGGTGGGGTGGGTGGAGAGGGAGAGCATGCATATCAAGTGAGCAAGTGAAGTTTTCATGAACTTTTAACACTGGGCTATTGTGGCTACTGTAGCCTCGTTTAAATGATTTTTTGTTATTTTTTGTTATTTTTGTAAATAGATTGTTTGTTTTTCTGTCGCTCCGATTTGGGATATTCTGAGGGGGCTAGGAACAGTGTGTGTATATGTGTGGAAGTATGGTCGGATGGTGTGTGTGTGTGTGTTGCATGGTGGGGAGGGAGGGGGTTTAGTAGTGTGGTTGGTTGGATGGGGTCATTTGTTTTATGTTACAATTGATATCATTTTTGTTTTCATCAATCGTACAATCTATGTTATGAAAATGTTTTTAAATCATGTTAAGAAAAAACAATTGTATTTTATTTCTAAGATTGATTTGTATTGATTGGAATCAATAAAAAAAACTATTGAAAAAAAAATCATAAGATGCATAACTGAATAAAACCAAAGGATAAGAAACAACTCAAAGATTAAAGAGAAAATATGTAACAGACAATAGATATCGAGGGAAAGAGATGAGGACCACACAAACAAACCTGTTCAGTTTCAAAAAAAAAAGGGGGGGGGGTAAATTCATATGGTTACAAGACAATGGTATGTTTAATAAAAAACAGCTACTACAGAAAAGGCCCAACAATGGGCTTCAAAGAGGTTTGGCTCCCACATTACATTTTCAGCCCAGTGATAAAGTATATAATTTCTATCCACAAACAATTATTCATACACTTCACTTGATGATTCACTTATTGATTTCTAGTTGTAAAAGACTTACAATTTTTTTATTTTTATAGATATGAGGTATAATAGATGAAGAGAGGTTATGACATAGGAGCAGCCTTTCACAAAAAAGTGCAAAATTAGGTAAGAATGCACTAATTCAATAGCAACTTGGGTGCATTACACTTTTTTTTCTTTTGCTGACCCAAACCAGTTGCACTTTTCTAGCTGGTAAATTTTTTTACATCCCAGAATATGTATACCGGTACATGTATGATAAATAAATAGATGAGTGGTATGTCATAAAGTATTAAGGGGCTTAGAGGCAAAGCACAGGTGGGTTCTGGGTAATAAGTGAGTGTTGTTGACTATGAATAGCTTCCACAGTTGTGAGAAAGGGAAAACAAAAGTTCAATTATTGTTACTTAATCACCTCAAAAGTAAAAACAAGAGGGAGAGAGAGAAAGAGAGGGAGAGAGAGAAAAAGAGGGAGAAAGAGAAAGAGAAAGAGAGGGAGAGGGAGAAAGAGAGGTAGAGAGAGAAAGAGGGAGGGAGAGACAGAGACAGAGACAGAAGGGTTGGGGGTTGGAAGGATGATCCAATACATGCTATCTATCACTGTGCATGGACTCTGCCATTTCTGAAATAGAAGTGTTAGTAGCCATGGCAAAGAAAATTTGAAGAAAATAATGCTTAGAATCTATATTTTTGCCAATATCAATTCTATAAACTGCAAATCTTTAAATCAAAATCTTCAAACTTTCTTATTTCTCCACTTATTTCATACTATCCCTTACAAACAGAGAGAAGCACCCCTCTGAAGCAAATGAAACAGGCCTTTCACAAACTTTTCCCATTTATGCATTGGTCTATATCAGCCTCATCCTTGTGGACTAATCCACTCTCTCAACATACAAACCTGCAGGCTTCATTCCCTAATCATGGCTAATTTACTCACTACAGTTGTCCCTCATATGTAGAGATTGATTATGAATTGTAGAATGGAATCTCCCATGCATAAGTACTCAGATATCACCCTCTCAGTCATTAAGAAAAAAATGTGCTTTCTTTACAGACACAGAGTTTATGATTGGCCATGACTGCTCATATATTAAGCCTAATATTCTCAAACTTTCAACTTTAAAAAGTCAGATATACATGTTTACAACTGAAAAATAAAAAAGGTTTACCACATAAACAAGTTTGAAAAACATAATAAGCACCTATTGCTACATTTTATGAAAGGATTACTTATTTATTTTGCCTTTTTTCTTACCTAAAAAGTCCAAAATATCATTATTCTTGATATCCTTGAAAATGTAAATTATGTAAGAAATATATATCAAGCAATCACTTAGACTAATGAATTTGATAAATAGAGTTCATTAAAAAATCTATATCGACTGCAAACGATGTCATGTGAAGTGAATCATCAGCTTCTATCTAGGATTATACCTAGAAGTACATTTAGTACAAGTAGTAGTAGTAGTAGTAGTCATAGTCATAGTCGTGGTAGTAGTAGTAATAGTAGTCATCATTGCAGGGAAAAAATTAACTTTTTTATTTCGGGGGCTCCATATCCAATTTTTGGCAAATTTTCGGGGGCTACTTTTTCAACTTTCGGGGGCTTTTTTTCCATTTCGGGGGCTCTTTTTTCTGGGGCTACTTTTTCATTAATTCATAAAAAAGTACACGCATATACAGTTGAGTTTGATGAGTTTATTTAGTAGGCTTACTGTCTATAGTCTAGACTAGTCTATAGATCTATAGTAGATTTATATCTTTGATTAAAGTTTCGGGCTTCCTGCTTCATAATTACCATGATTGATTACCCATTCAAAAAGAAAGCATTTATCTAGCTAAATAACTAAGTTTTAATGCATTGATTTTAATTGATGCAAGAACTGTGTCATAGTAAAAGTAAAATGAGTTACGTTTTTAAACGACTGTCTGATTTTCTTGTGAAAACTTAAAATTTGAAAAATGATTATCAAAATTAGGTATACAACTAGTATACATGGCCAGAATAATCACAATCCAAGCTCAGGTTTCATACCTCTATTCACGAAAACTTTATAAAAATCGCGGCAATAATGATGCAAACAAATAGCAAATTTAAAGTGTTGTCGCGTCGAGTCTCTTCGAGATCGACTCTAGCTCACACAGCCGACAGTTCCGACAGCAGCTGCAGTCGCACTGCACTGTACTGTACGAATCCCCTACTGTACGTGTGTGGAATAACTGAACGGTCAGTCACGATGATTTTCTCCGATTTTCTTGTGAAAACTTTACTTAGAAAAATGATTATCAAATTCAGTAAACATGGCCAGAATAATCACAAAATAAGCTTTGATTTCATACCTCTATTCACGAAAACTATGTAAAAATCGCGGCAATAATGATGCAAACAGATAGCAATTTCAAAGTGTTGTCGCGTCGAGTCTCTTCGAGATCGACTCTAGCTCACACAGCTGACAGTTCCGACAGCAGCTGCAGTCGCACTGCACTGTACTGTACATGTGTGGAATAACTGAACGGTCAGTCACGGTGATTTTCTCCGATTTTCTTGTGAAAACTTTACTTAGAAAAATGATTATCAAATTCAGTAAACATGGTTTGAATAATCACAAAATAAGCTTTGATTTCATACCTCTATTCACGAAAACTATATAAAAATCGCGGCAATCGTGATTAAAATAGATTGCAGTTTCGCGATGTTCAGCGAACGGTCTAGGTTCAGCTAATTTGTGTACAATTTTACACGGAGATGCAGAGTACGCACTGCGCGCGCCGACCAAGAAATGCACACAATGAATATCTGAAGCTAGTAGAGAACGGCCGCTCGTAATCGTTACGGGCGATTTTAGATCATTTCCTTTTGAAGTCGCCCGTGTCGGATTTTTGGCCTATTTCGGGGGCTGTTTATGGTGTTTCCGGGGCGAATTCGCCCGCCGCCCCCGTGTATTTTTTTCACTGCATCATTGTAGTAGTAGGCATATTAGTGGTAGTAGTAGTAATAGTAGTCATCATTGTAGTGGTAGTCATATTAATGGTAGTAGTAGTAATAGTAGTCATCATTGTAGTAGTAGTAATAGTAGTCATCATTGTAGTAGTAGTCATATTAGTGGTAGTAGTAGTAATAGTAGTCATCATTGTAGTAGTAGTCATATTAATGGTGGTAGTAGTAGTAGTAGTAGTAGTAGTAGTAGTAGTAGTAGTAGTAGGAGTAGTAGTAGTAGGAGTAGTAGTAGTAGTAGTAGTAGTAGTAGTAGTAGTAGTAGTAGCAGTAGTAGTAGTAGTAGTAGTAAAGTTGTTGTAGCAGTAGCAGTTGTAGCAGTAGCAGTAGTCGTAGTCAAAGTCGTAGTCAAAGTGTAGTAGTAGCAGTAGTAGTAGAAGTAATACTAAATACTAATAGTAGTTGTAGTCATAGTCTTGGTCATAGTAGTAGTAGTCAAACTCATTGTAGCAGTAGAAATAGCAGCAGCAGCAGCAGCAGCAGCAGAAGGTAGTAGTAGTATAGTCGTAGTAGCAGTAGTCATAGCCTTAGTTGTAGAAGTAGTAGTAGTAGAAATACGAGTAGAAGTCATAGTCGTAGTCATAGTCACAGTGATAGTAGTAGTAGAACTAGTAGCAGCAGTAGCAGTAGAAGTAGTAGTGTATTGGATAATGTGACTAGTTTATGTAGTATAGTCTCCTCAGTAGGGGAGGGCCCTCAAATATTCCTTGTATATTTATGTTACTCCTAGAAATAAAAGGAATGGAATATCAGAATGCATCTACTTGACATCTACAGAGGATAGGTTGGCATGGCAACCAATGGCCCTAAATATCTTTGATCATAAAGGATCAAAGAGGTATGAATACATCATTTTCTCATCATCACCACTAAATGGAAAGGTTTTAGGGTGCAGTAACCATAGTTACCATACCACTTAGCAGTGCTGCATCATTCATGTGGGATTTCTCTCTGGATTAAAATGCCTGAATTATTCATTGACTAATGACCCCCAAGTCATGTTACACTGCATGTATGGCAGCATCAAAGAACACATTTGAGACTATATTCATAAACAAACACAAAAAGGAATAAACTTCTACCAAGTTGGGTTATGATTTTAATACCCTTTCTAATAGTGGAAAATGAAGTCAATTAATAATTTATTAATTTATAGGTATTTAAATTTATCTCAGTTCTTGAAAGATGTCTTTCAGCATTAAACAATGTGCCTTCATTAATGAGATGAAACAATGTGCCTTCATTAATGAGATGAAACAAACAGGAGGGTTGTAGCTATGCTTAATAATATTTATAGTCACATTTGTATAACGCTTAATACGTTTCTAAGCACTTTACATTGAAATTATTATTACTCTGCTTTCTGGGGAGCTTTCCGCCCAGGTGCCATTTTACAAGCTCACACATGCTAATAAAACCACGATACCATTCACATCCTAACGTGTACCCATTTAACACCTGGGTGGAGAGTGGCAAATCTGGATTAATGTCTTGCCAAAGGACATTACTAGGTGCATTTATACTGTCAAATACCTCATTTTGAAAAATCGCGATGTTTCGTGCACCCGTTTTCACTTGTGCCAAAACATCACCGACTGAGCTGCTCAGCGATGTTTTGGCGTGTTTTGGTTGGTAATGCGCATGTGCTGTCTTCCCAATGCAAAATGCTTGATCCAAGCTCTATGATCCATACACAGCGAGTCCAGCACAAACAGTCATGCACGTATAACGGTACGTGTGACTACATGGACTACATGTTACCGCACGTACCCCTATAGATGGGACTACATTTACGCTTCCGTGAATGTTTCGCCATGGGTTCGTTGATGACATTGCCTTCGATTTATTCCCGAAACAACAGTGGGACATAGAATTCTGAGAAGATATTTGGAAGAGAGCTTTGATATACTTTGATTTATCACGTACGAAAGTATCGATCTGGTGTAATGACGCAAAATATGAAAAATACTGAAATATTTTCAGATAAAATAATACAAAAAGATTGCGCTTTTTTTCGCTCAGTTTTCGCATATTAAAACAGAGTTTGTCAACTATTTGCAATATTTATGAGTTAGAACAACTCTTCTTCTTCCATTTAACATTTCAATCATTTCATTTGGTAGTTTCTAAAGCGAGATTTTACAGTTTAGCTGAGACTCTTTCGTAGCGGTTCAGCGTAAACAAGTTGTTTACTTTATGCAAATAAGGCTTCAAGGACGAAAGCCAGCCCCGCTCCTAAAGTCACGTGACAAACGTGATGTTTCAGCTGCGAGTGTTTATACTTGCCAAACACGCCAAAATAGCCAAAACACTCCAAAAGATCACACTTCGGTTTGGATTGTTTCGGGCTTGGCATTTTTGCTGGTAAAGCGTAGTTGCTTTGGTAACATCACTGAAACATCGCTGTCAGGCTCCGGTTTGGCGTTTTTGGCGTATTTGGATGACAGTCTAAATGCCCCTAGTGCTGCAGTAGGACTCGAACCACGAACCATGTAATCCATAGTCCAGTGACGTATATGCTAGACCATGACACCTCTACAAAAGCCCCTGCACCTACCCCCTATCCATCCTTAATCCCTCCCTTCCTCACTCTCCCTATCACTATCTTACGGGGGCAGTAGAATAAAAGTGGCTGGCCATCAAAATTAAATCAAGCAATCGATCCAGATCCAATTATCAATGGCTCCTTAAAGCCAGTACTCAACAACCTTTTCTGGCCATCTCAAAATCTAGTGGATTGTGATTGAGTCGCTTATCCTCGGTCAATTGACACTAACTGGGATTATTCTAGTCTCTTGCCCCCCTTCACCCTCCCCTGGGTACTGATCCCCAAGCACTTGAAGCCATTGGTGCGTGGCTTCCCAGGAAACTAGTGACCTAATACTTCATAACGAAAAAGAGGAGAATAGGAATTTGTTCACGTCTTGGTATACTCATAAAATGCTGGCCTATGATTCGTACAGTTGCCTCGCATGGCAACACCTCATGCACTCTCTCTCTCTCTATCTCTCTCTTCACCTCTGATGTTAAGCCTCTGTAGTTTGCACTCTGCTTCTTCTTTGCCTTTAGATTGTGAGACTAATTGCTGCCTGACTGAGATAATAGTACTTTGACATGCGCTAAAAAGGAGTTTCAACCCCTCCCTGTACTTTTGGCAGGGGAAACGCACTTCTGGAGAGAAGGAAAGTGCAGCACGACAAGAGGGCGAGGGGGGAGCCCAGAGAGGGACAGGCACCCATTGTCTCAACACCTATCCTCTGACCTCATCCACCCAGCACCCCACTGCCAGAGCCACAGAGCGCAGGGAGGATCCTACCGTTGATGTCTAATTGCCTTGATTAATCAGCGAGAAACTAAACAGCAGGGTCATAAGTGTGAAACAAATCTGCCTATCAGTTTCTGTCATGAAAGTGGAAACTGAAAATAGCTGATAGGCAGAAAACAGCGAGGGGTTGCACATTACTGTCTTTGGAGTAAAACAGCAGTAGCAGCGAAGGTGGTAGAAGTTGGAAAAGAAGGGGGTTAAAAGAGAGCGACCCTGATGTGAAATGAGAGCACCCAGCGAAACTTGGCATGTCTTGCAGAGAAGCTGATTGCTGAGGATTGGTGCTGGTGAACACTGAGTGAACCTAATAAGCTCAAACCAGCTGGGTGCTGACGACAAACATGAAATATTTATATGTTAAAGTTCAAATATAGCTGCACTGGGTAGACCTTTGCCTCCAAATCTCCAGACATTAATGTACTATGTAATTGCATACATGACATACCCTTAATAAGATAAACCTGCATCAGAAGAGCAAGCAGAGGGAGAGACACACACTCAATTGAACATACATGAGACCTCAAACTTTCATGTTTACTAATAAACTCTCAAATCTACCAGTAAACAAACCCCCTGTCCACACACAACATTTTCCGTGATTAGGTGTGATTAGTTATACCGTTTCGCAATAGTTATATGATGAAATTGTGTGTGTGGATGCTTACTAACGATACGTCGTATAACGAAACGTTGTATAACTAAACGCAGGTTTGGGCATCGTTTCGAACTAGAACTCAATAACTAATCACGCCTAATCACGCTTAATCACGGAAATTTTGTGTGTGGACGGAACTAGTCTAACTGGGCGGGGCTTAACGTCGGATCGCGCGCGCCGCCTAATTGATATATTTGGTAAATTAGTATATCTATCTGGACCGGATAGATATCGCGATCGCGTATATAGTCCCATATACATCTTTCTGTGTACAGTGCTTGTAACTTTACCAAGACTGGGCCAAATTTCTTATCATTTTGATGATTCCAGAATCTTGCAGTACATACCAATACTTATATGCTAGATGATCAACCTTTTCTGATCAATTCCACAACGGTTCTTTCACAATGCAATCGCATTACCAGAACTGGTCTATACCTTTAAGGTATCTATTTTAAAAAAAACATTCATATGCATAAGTTTCACATAAAAATTTAAGGTATAAGTGAAAACGCTTTCCTGTATATTTGGTTATTTTTTAATAGAGTAGTGTTATGACATCCCTATTCTAATGTTAGCAGCAATTTCTGTTCATTACACCCGATGTATTTGGTAACCCTACTCTTCTCACTAGCAACATACTCACAATTCTATATCGCTTTATTCTTTTTTACTCGAAAGAAAAGTGGAGTAAACATTTTATACTTTACGTTTTGTTGTCCTATATTTTAAACATCCTATCGCAACTTTTTGGAAAAATTTCTACATCAAAATAAGGAAAAAGATCACATGCTATATAATTTGAGGTCTATTTCATATGTTCTAGCTGTACACAAATTAATTTTTTAGGTGATTGGTACACTTTAAATGGAATATTACACAAATGCAATGTGAAAAAGTTAAATTTCTGTCTGGCAGATGAGTCTTATGATATACATGGAGCAATATGAGACCGTATTCAACAACTGTTATTTCAATTTCCTTTTTCGCTGCCTGAACTAAATCGAATCTTTAAAATGATTTATCATCAGTCTGTAGAACTATAAAAAATCCAGGACTAATTGTTTATACCAAATGTTGGTGCTTTTTACCAATTGTAGTGACCTTACAATTTGTCTACAATATTGCTGACAGAAATATTGAATGGGTTATTGTCATCAACATAAGAAATTTATACAAAACATCGTATAAAGAAACGTCGTATAAAGAACGTTGTATACAAAAGGAACGTTGTATAAAGAAACATCGTATAAAGAAACATTGTATAAAGGAACATTGTATAAAGAAACGTTGTATAAAGAAAAGTCGTATAAAGAAACATCATATAAAGAAACATTGTATAAAGGAACGTTGTATAAAGAAACATTGTATAAGGAAACGTCGTATGAAGAAGAGTGGTAGAAAGAATCATTGTAAAGCGAAAAGGCCGTGCAGACTAGACTATCAAGAAAGTAGCTTTGATGAGGTCAGTTAAAATGACAGCTGGCAAATCTTATGTGCCCATGCACTCATGATAAGCCCTGCCCATTTATACAATTTTTGTACCATTCGACTTTCAGACTAGACCGAGACCCTGATTCTTTATCGAGTTTTCGTTCGAAACAATGCTCAAACATGCATTTGATTATAGGATGTTATAGTTTAGATGAGGTTTAGACTACAACAAAATAATAACTTATTGTATAGCTATACAATTTTGGTTTAGCCATACCATGAATTTCAGTAGTCTGAACATGGAGTTAGATGTGAACAGGTCAAAAGAGAAAGAGAGACTGAAGGAAAGAGTGATTGGACGAAAGAGAGGAAGAATAGTTTGGAGAAGAATGGAATGAATGGTTAAACCAAAACCGAATGTAGGTCGAAATCACCCCTTCAGTTCCTATTCTAATATGGTTATTATCTCAAACAGATTAAATCCTATTGCAAACATCAATATCCTGTCAGGTCAAACAACTTTGTGAAAAGAGAGAGATTATGAGTCCTGTTGTAAGTAAGTGGCCCCACTTAGAAATCAATAACCACAGGCAAAACAATTGAATAGGAAGCTTCTATTGCTAAACTGGGTGAAGATATGTGTGGTTGGATGGAAACAGTGCAAATAATGGTATAGTTTACTACAAATAGAACCATCCGTCTTTCAATATTGTGAAAAAAAGGGTTCTCAAAATAGACATAACAGCCTTTGTGTTTATCATAAGCTCAATGACGAACAATGCATTGGTCTAATAATAAATGTGTGATTATCCCTGCAAATGTTTCTTTTATGTTTCCCCCTATTTTCAATTTGGAATGATCTGTTTATAGAGCTGGCTAGCTGGAGTCATGTGTGGGAGATCTGTGGGAAGACACAATAGGCAATACCACATATTCAAATGTCTGGTCACCTCCTGTAGGCTTCTACACATCCTTACACCAATAAATACTGTCCATGAATGGATCAGCTGATTATTAACAGGGTAGGTCAGGGTAGAAGAGTCGGGGTAGAAGAGTCGGGGTAGAAGAGTCAAGCTTTAGCTATCTACAATGGGCATGCCTCATTAGGTACATGTGATTTAAAACTGATATGGCTCCCTCTATTACCTATACTCAAATGGATTCACTGTATACCCACACACAGACAGGCTATTCCACAGAAACATATAACAGGGGTGGCAGAGTCAAGTTATCTGGAGGGGCATGGCATGTAGTCTTCAGAGAGAATGTAGGTTAGGGCAAAGAGATGGTTAGGGCATCAAAACTTACCGTTGACTGAGGAAACCTGAATCAAATACCTGCGTGGAAATTCAAGCTCCCATAGCCCAGCAGGTTGGGCTAAGCAACACGACCAGCAAACAAAACTCTGCATAACCCACTACACCAATCATCACAGGCTATCAAACGTCCCCTTACCAGTGGTGTAATTGGACAGAGGATGCCCCCTCTTGATCTAGTTCTCACCCCTATTATCAGGTCGTGGTGGTCTAGAAGTGGAGCAGTATAGTTGCTAACTGGGTTTGAGATGAGAATAAAACGGGTCGGTATTGACACTGGTACCCCGGAAATGGAGTCAATGGATCACGTGAAAAACACACTTAAACTGGGTTATGGATGGCACTAAAACTAGATCTGTCTGATTGTCCACAAGAAAATGGGATGGCCAAGGGCAACTCATATACATATTCATTTATCATCGATTGGAAAAAGCATTAAAGATAAAGACCAGTTCTGGTCATGCGATTGCATTGTCAAAGAAACGTTGTGAAATCGATCAGAAAAGGTTGATCATCTAGCATATAAGTATTGGTAGTACTGCAAGGTTCTGGAATCATCAAAATGATAAGAAATTTGGCCCAGTCTTGGTAAAGTTACAAGAACTGTACACAGAAAGATGTATATGGGACTACGCGACCACGTGCGCGATATCTATTTGGTCCCAATAGATATAATAATTTACCAAATACAGTCTAACCTGTCTATAGCGACCGCCCAAGGGAAACACAAAAAGTAGTCTTTGTAGACAGGTGGTCTTTGTAGACAGGTTCCTTTAGTACATGTTTCAATGAGAAACCATTTTCAAGGGAAACAAAAAATATGGTCTTTGTAGACAGGTGGTCTTTGTAGACAGGTGGTCTTTGTAGACAGGTGGTCACTAAAGCAGGTTTGACTGTATATCAATTAGTAGGCGGTTTCCCAAAATTTGTGTCATCACGTATTAGTCAAAACATATTCTTTCACATGATTGGTAATGAGAGTTTCCATTTCAATTTTTTGAGAGAGGTGCGTTTCCAAAACGGTCTTTACCTTTAAGATTAAGATTTTTAAAATGATCATAAGAATTTCTGTCAAACTTCACCCAATAGTACCAAATCTGTGACTGAAGAACGATCATGATATATGCATTTTTAGTATAAGCTCATAAGAATTACTAAAGAACATGCATATCTCTTTGATCATTAAACTTAAAATGATCAATATCTAGATTCTGAACTATGCATACGGTATACTGGGTATTTTTAATTTCCATGAGAAATTATAATCATTCTTTTTAGATCTGTTTTCGGTCTGTTTTGTTCTTAGTTTACTATTATTTATGTTTGTAAATGCTTAGTTAAAATGGTTTGAAATTAATGAGATACGACTTTTAATTTGCTTACCGCTTACCGGGGGACTTTATTTGTACAAAAGTTAGATACCTTACAGGTAATCACAGAAAAGGTGCTCTCTAAACATCCGTATTAGATTGAACATTCTTTATAGAAAAATATCCTATTCAAGCATTTTTAACAACAAATTTTTTTATTTTTTTAAATTTAATAAATAATTTTTTTTAAATAAATGTACCGGTATTGTAAAAAACAGTTTTACCTGTTTTTCATTCAAAACTGATCTTTTCAAATGGTATAAGCTTATTCCAAGCCAGCAATATATATTATTGGATTGATTGATGTCTCATTTTATATCTATATTGGTTTTTTTCATTTTCTTGTTTTAACAACTTCTCCCGGGAAGGGGATAAAGGGGCTCATGACCCTACCGAAAGGACATTCGTTATTTCATCAGCAAGAAAAAGGTTGCAATGCCTTACGTCGGTGGTTGAAGCTCAAACAACCTTTTTCTGGAAGGGCAATAAGTGATTTCCACATGTACAGAAAGGTCTGGCAGATCCAAACCCAAAATGACCCAAGCAAGACCTTTTTGGAGGATGAGAAGGCTACCTCTGAGCTGAATCAGAAAAGGTCCCACGACCCCCTTTACTAGCTCTAACCCACTCACAGTCTATGACGTCACCCCCCCCCCCTTATGCTTCACAGTGTGTGTGAGTACATTTGTGTCTTGCCTATGAAGAATGGACTGGCATTAAGCTTACTGTGAAGCTACACAGTGGATGAATAGTCTGTAGTCACAGACTCTATTGAGCCTTGAGCCTAGCCTTGAGCCTAGCCTTATGCACAGTGTCAGTATAATATGTTGGAAAAATTGCTCTGAATTGTGAATGCATTTCCACGATATCACAAAAGCAGTTATGATAATTCATTTTTCAATTGTTAGTGAATGGCCTATATTTTAGATCAACTCTTTCCATTGATTTGCATAAATAGTTATATATATCACTGCTAAAGGCAATATTTCTCTTACAAGAAAGGTTCCCCATAGTACAACATACAGACTGATTTAGGCATTTTAGATCAGAGTAAAATTTCCCCCAAAATCCGATGCATGTACATTACCAGTGTGTTGGCTCAGTCAGTAGAGCGTCCGCCTCACAACCGGTGGGAGTTGCTGTTACCTTGTTTGGCGTTCAACAATAAGGGGATAGAGCAATGTCGATCTGGCGCTGCTCAGTGGCTGCTGGGCTCACGATCAATTGGGCAAAAGAATTTCCATTTTCGGTTTAACTTAATAAAATTTGGAGTGGACTTTAAAAGATTATTATTATTATCATTATTATTATTATTAATACAGAGAGGATGTGTAGCAAAAACATTGCCTTCACCTACATATCTATCAGTGAGTTCCATTTAAAAACAATCTGATGAAGAAATTATACTTTATTTCCTACAGTCGTACAGATTAATTTTCTCTACTTCACAAATTCTGAATTTCAATAGAAGCAGTTCTCAGGATAGAGGGAGAGAGAGAGAGAGAGAGAGACTACAGCCTAAATTCACAAAGGAGGTTTAAATCTTCATTTACATAACCCATGGTTTAAAATTAGCCCAAAATAAGAGCGACACAGTCAGAGGTCCAATATTAGACGAGCGCAAGGCAAGTTACGCTTTCTTCACGCTAATTTTAAACCATGGGTTAAATTTAAACCTCCTTTGTGAATTCAGGCTTATATGATTGCCTGGATACTCAAGTCTAATCATCAGGGTTGTAACTCTATGCACTGACAAAACATGAAAATGAAAAATCAAATCCACTCATTGGAAGGCTACAGGAAGAGCCTAACCAAGGTTGCCAGCACTGGCTGTGTGTTGTGAGAGCAGTTGGTACATAGTCTGCAAGCACAGCCTCTAATTTGACACTTTACCCAATACTAGATCTACAAGTTTCTGGCTGTGTCAAGCAGCTTAAATACAGAGACTATCGTAGTCTCATTTAGCAGACACTGATACGCACAATAACTGACAAAGGTTGATTTGTACAAAACTTAGAAACCTCAGAGGTAATCACAGAAAAAGTGCTCTCTAAACATCCGTATCAGATTGAACATTCTTTATAGAAAAATATCCTATTCAAGCATTTTTATCAACAATTTGTTTTAAATTGTAGTATCGTAAAGTGTTTTTTATGAATGTATTGTAGAAACAGTGGACCCGTTTTTCATTCTTAACTGATCTTTTAAAACGGTCAAAGCTTATTACAAGCCAGTAAAATATATTATTGGATTGATTAATGACTCATTTTTTTTTATCTATACTGTTTTTTTCTTCATTTTCTTGTTCTAACAACTTCTCCCGGGAAGTAGAATAGCCGATAAAAGGGCGCATGACCCTACTGAAAGGACCTTCGTTATTTCATCAGCAAGAAAAAGGTTGCAATGCCTTACGTCGTCGGTTGAAGCTCAAACAACCTTTTTCTGGAACGACGAAGCTCAAACAACCTTTTTCTGGAAGGGCAATAAGCGATTTCCACATGTACAGAAAGGTCTGGCAGATCCAAACCTAAATGACCCAAGCAAGACCTTTCTTTGAGGATGAGAAGGCTACCTTTGAGCTGAATCAGAAAAGGTCCCATGACCTCCTTTACTAGCTCTAACCCACTCACAGTCTATGACGTCATCCCCTGCTTATGCTTCACAGTGTGTGTGAGTACATTTGTGTCTTGCCTGACAGTGGATGAATAGTCTGCGATCACAGACTCTATTGAGCCTTGAGCCTATATAGCCTTATATGTTGGAAAAATTGCTCTGAATTGTGAATGCATTTCCACAAAATCACAAGAGCATTTACGATAATTTATTTTTCAATTATGAGTGAATGGCCTATATTTTTTTTTATTTGGAACAACTCTTTCCATTGATTCACATAAATGGTTATATCACTGCTAAAGGCAATATTTCTCTTAAAAGAAAGGTTCCCCATAGTACAACATAAAGACTTATTTAGGCATTTTAGATCAGAGTAAAATTTCCCCCCAAATCCGATGCATGTGTAGTGTAGCAAAAACCTTCACCTACATATCTCTCATTCACCTACACAACTCTCATTCTCAGTGAGTTCCATTTAAAAACAATCTGATGAATAAATTATGAATTATTTCTTACATATTAATTTCTCTATTTCATAATTCTGAATTTCAATAGAAGCAGTTCTCAGGACAGAGAGAGAGAGAAAGAGAGAGAGAGAGAGAGAGAGAGGGAGAGAGAGAGAGAGACTATATGATTGCCTGGATACTCAAGTCTAATCATGAGGGTTGTAACTCAAATCCACTCATTAGCGAGCTTTCGATTTAGGCACCCGACGTGGGCTACGACGCGTGACGTCATATTTATCAACTGCGCATGTGCGAGCTTCTGGGCCCACGTTCCCTTCCAAATCACACGACGGGAGTCGGGGGCAATTTCCGTGAATCCCGTCGTCGTGAAAACGGCAACGTGGGTGCAGTTTCCTCGGTATCCCTGTTGTTATCATTCTATCATTTTTTCTTTCTGTCTTAATTTCCTTATGTTTTTCTTTGTTTCTTCCTTCTATCACTTTCTCTTATGTTAGTCTTTGTTTTTATTATTCTATCACATTCTCTTTCCTTATGTTATTCTGTGTTTCTTCCTTCTATCACCTTCTCTAATGTTATTCTATGTTTTTAACATTCTATCACTTTCTCTTTCTGTCTTTCCTTATGTTTTTCTTTGTTTCTTCCTTCTATCACTTTCTCTTATGTTATTCTTTATTTTTATCATTCTATCACTTTCTTTCTGTCTTTCCTTATGTTATTCTTTGTTTCTTCCTTCTATCACCTTCTCTTGTTATTCTTTATTTTTTTATCATTCTATCACTTTCTCTTTCTGTCTTTCCTTATGTTATTCTTTGTTTCTTCCTTCTATCACCTTCTCTTATGTTATTCTTTATTTTTATCATTCTATCACTTTCTCTTTCTGTCTTTCCTTATGTTATTCTTTGTTCCTTCCTTCTATCACCTTCTCTTATGTTATTCTTTATTTTTAACATTCTATCACTTTCTCTTTCTGTCTTTCCTTATGTTTTTCTTTGTTTCTTCCTTCTATCACTTTCTCTTATGTTATTCTTTATTTTTATCATTCTATCACTTTCTCTTTCAGTCTTTCCTTATGTTATTCTTTGTTTCTTCCTTCTATCACCTTCTCTTATGTTATTCTTTATTTTTATCATTCTATCTCTTTCTCTCATCCTTATGTTATTCTTCGATCAGATTTTCGCACTGTGAATTTAGTACCTGACTTAGTCACCTGATCTCAAAAATTGGTCACGTGACCGACGAAAGCCCCGTCGTGAAAAATCGAAAGCGCTTCCGCGAAGGGAACGGACGTGAGCTGCGCAACGTCTCCACGCTCCAGTAACTCGTAGTAGCCCACGTCGGGTGCCTAAATCGAAAGCTCGCTATTGTAAGGCTACAGGAAGAGCCTAACCAAGGTTGCCAGCACTGGCTGTATGTTGTGAGAGCAGTTGGTACATAGTCTGCAAGCACAGCCTCTACTTTTGACACTTTACCCAAGCGTATACTAGATCTACCAGTTTCTGGCTGTGTCAAGCAGCTTAAATACAGAGACTATCATAGTCTCATTTTGCAGACACTGATACGCACAATAATTGACAAGGGTTTGGATTAAGTACAGAGCCTATTGTAGTCTCATTTTGCAGTCACTGATACGCACAACGGCTGACAAGGGCTTGTGCCTTCAAAAAGCCACTGACTGTGGTCTCCATAGTCTCCTCGCTCAGACCTCTGTTACGCGTTATGACTGAAAAGTGGTTGTGCCAATTAAACAGAAAGCAGAAAAAAACATACTAAGCTTCTTCCTTGGAAACATGACTCATAGAGGCAGATAGATAGATGGACTCTGCTATTACACAGAAAGGGGAAATTGGAGCATGGAACTGTACAATTCTTTGAAAATCCAGTCATGTTGGATATTCTATGTCATGTCAAACATCTCTATCAATGAAAAATGGAATGGTCTGAAGGTGGATGAAGAATTAACAAAACCATTATGATGCCACTGTAACTGAATTTGCTATAAGTAGGTTATAAAAATGGTTTAGTTATTGCATGTACACTGTAGGCCTCTATGTATGCATCTCAAATTCATTCTAAAAAAGTGTTTTCTTTAACGAACATAGAGAATTAATAGTTTGGGAGAGTATACCCCATTATTACTTTCCTTGATTTTCTTGGGAAAAAAAGATTAAAGAATATGGCCCTGTAGGGGATAAATTAGGGTAGCATTCTTTTCCCTTTTTCATACGGGGTAACCTCGCAAGTCATAAGGACCGCTACTCATAACGTGTAAATTCCTATACGTGAAGGACCGCTATTCATAAAACGCAAAGGGGGTCACTTTTCATAAAGGCATAAGGACCGGTATTCATAAGGACCGGTATTCATAATGTAAGATGAGGGTCGCTATTCATAATACGAAATCGGGGTCGCTATTCATAAACATGAAGAAGGGGCGCTATTCATAATATACATTGGGGGTCACTACTCATAAGGACTGCTACTCATAATTCGAAATGAGGGTCGCTATTCATGTTCTAATCGCTATTCATTCTTCTCGTGTTATGAATAGCGACCCTCTTCTCGTATTATGAATAGGGACCCCTATGAATAACGACCCCAATTTTGTATTATGAATAGCGACCCTTTTCTCAAATTATGAATAGCAGTCCTTATGAATAGTGGTCCTTATGAATAGCGAGCGGACCCCTTTCATACAGGGCTAGGATCAACACTTACATTTGTTCATCAAATTTAAATAAAACATTTAAAGAAGTTATTTGTTGCATGCTAAATACAACAATCAAGGTTATGACAATGCAATTTCAATGGTAAATCATGTAATAGAGTGTATTCAAGTTAGCAAACCTATATAATTTTCCAGCATGACCTGATATTTACAGAGGTCAAATTGTGTAAGGAGCAATATACCTTAAGATGATTTTTCAGAAAATCACTGAAAGTATCCACATTCCATATTATACAAATATTGACTGCTCATGAGGATGATGGTGGAACTTATCACTCCCAAGGTGCTGTTCATACCTGCCCTTCTATCACCCCCTTGGCTTCGCCTCGGGGGTGATAGAAGGACCGGTATGAACACCACCGAGGGAGTGATAATTTCAACCACCATCCGATTACAGAGCAGTCCATATTTGTTTTTATACCTCATCCTTTTCATTGATTCATGAATACGTCTAGCTGTAGGTCATATTTACATCATTCAATGTTTCATTCATCGATCACAACAGTTTAATTTTAATACCCGTGTGGGGAAATTTTACAAAAGTAGACCAAATGAAACATAGAAGGATGTAAATATGTTTAGCTGGCGCAATACAGGTACTGCAGTCACTGCGGCTCCGCGTAAATTGCAATACGTGAGCGCCCTAGCTAGCTGACACCGCGCAAGTTGCGCTGGAAGCATTTGTGGGTGCAAAAGTCGCGGAGGGGTTAGGAGTCCTATCACAGGGTTTGATAGTACTATCAAACCCTCTGACGCAATGATAGATCAAAATGCTCCTTGTCATGTGATATAGTTTTGACCAATCAGTGAATGGCAATCTATGTATGAGGTATATAATATTCCTTTTTTCCTTCTTCTTCAGACATTTGTGGAATAAAACTAATAAAGCCAGTAGAGGGGGCCAGCTGCTCCAAAAGGACACAAACTATTTCATCAGCTTGAAAAGGTTGCAGTCCTAGTTCTTGCTCTAACAACCTCTCTTGAAAGCGTTGGAAAGTATCCTCAACCCGATAACAAAGGTCTTGCACATATAGACACAAATTGACCCAAGCAAGACCTTTTTTAAAGCTGGAGAGGATACCTTTTATCTGACATAGAAAAGGTCCTGTGACCCTTTTGGCTGAGCTTCTGTTCCTACAGTCATTCTATTGTGTAGGGCCTGTAGGCACTTTCCACTATGTGCATACAGTGAAGGGCCAGGGAGTGCAAGCAGTAATTGGGGTGTGTACAGTGGTCAGTATGCCTTTATAAGTGTAATTAATAGGAAAAAGGCAGTTTGTATCCTGTAGAATCCTTTCATATCCTGCCCATAATCCCATAAACAAATTAAGATTATAATATTGGTAGTTATACATAATCTCACAGATAAAATAAAGATGGTAGGTACATTATACAATGTTTTATGTTGTCTCACTGCTGCAAATAACTCACTTGCGTAAATACATATTATGCCAACACGTAGGCTTATTCATACCTTACCTTTCAATGCAGGTAATAAATAATATGCATGTCACAATGAACTTAAAAGGGAAAGGGAAAAACAATCTGTGAACCTACTGCTAATACCATCCCCTAAAACCTGAATCTGGCATTTAAATGATTAATGATTACACAGCATAGAGGAAATGTATTTTATATTAAATTACTTAGATGATTTAATGTAATTTTAAGCAAAAAACTCTTGATTTATTGGAAAGTGAAATCAATTATCCCTCCATAAAAAATTCAGTCTGTGTAAGAATTAATCGTCTTATGAATAATTCTATCAGCCACACAAAGCATTATAAAAACATCTAGGATATTCCATTGAATCAAGGTTTTTTTTGTTTAAAGTCTACAAATTGCAGTTTGTCACAAAAGGTTCGGAGACCCGATACTTGCCTTGATTTCAGGCTCAACAGTTTTACTCTTGCTCTCATGTTTCCCTCCTTTGAAGAAAAACTGATTCTTATAATATCAAATTATGTGCACATATCGTACTGATCCCTTAAATTACAGTTTTGCACCATTTAACCTAATAAGTCTTTTGTAGTAAAAACTAATTATGCCTAGAGGTCAGGCTTACCCACATTTCATGCTTTAAAAAATGCCCCTTTGGTTGACTCATGCAGGCAGATAGAAAGATGGACTCTGCCACTATACATAAAGGGGTGACTGAAACACTGCACACAGACATACATGTAAGGTCCCTTGTGCTAAAGAGAATTTGTAGTGAAGGAAATTCCCTGCAATGTCCGACTTTGAAGAATGGGATGATCTAAACTTGAGGCAGATAGGATTGATGCAGACACTACAAGGAAAAAGTAGACTGCTATCTACAAATTATTACGATTTTAATCAACAAGCAATGATGTTGGATAGGGGAGGGGAGCATGCACTCTCACTGAGCGCAAATCAAAGTGATGCTCTTTTACCATTAATATGAAAATTGCAGACCTATATTAATTAAGGTCAAGCAAACATGACAAATAATATACGCTTTTTATGCAAAGAATTCCAAGTTCCACACTATCAAGTCCCTATCAATTTTTTGTTGGCTATTTACACTTGTACTCTCACCAAATCTCATGACTAGTGGTGATAAAACAATAATTGAAAAAAACTTTAAAAAAACAAGTTCCTGTTTGTTGGGGTTGACACCGCAAATGCCCGGCTAACACTGCTTTTTGCTGGGGCCAAATACTGTGGTATTATTAGAACTACTAGCCCACTTCTGTAAAATCAAGAGTAAAAACTGTATATTATCACTTCAGATTGGCAAGAGAAGACACCCAAAATGTGTTATAAATTGATAACATTTCGGTACAATTATATTCAAGTTGTAGCATCAAGTCATTGTAATCTATTTCATCATTTATCCTATTTCATGCACCTACCGGTAATCATAATGCACCAGCTTTAAACAAAAAAATTTCAGTGACAAAACCGCCCATCATACCAACTTCTCCCTCAAGGCTCAAGTCAACCCTTTACATCATATTTCCTCTTCCAAACAACACCGACAAACTATCTCATCGCTACACAGTAGACTGATGACAGTGGGGTATGTGGATCATTGATTGGCTGAATGCAGGTCAATATAGACTACTTTGATTGTTCCTGTCCTATTAACTGTATCCGGAATGGTGTAAATAGAGCAGGAGGGTAGGAAAGTGTCTCACATTGGCCCAGATGCTGGTTGGGACTCTGGGACCTGGGAATGGATTGATTTGTTTAGTCTTAAGGCATCCATGCAGGCGGTGCGGAGCATGCCAATTATCTTACTGATAACACCAAAATCGTTTTGAATATTCAACGATCAATCGAAGCACTCACGTTGCCAAGCTCACTTTTTCACCGAAATTTCTCCCTCTCATATCTCCTTTGTTTGTCAGCTGATTTCGCTCAGACTTTGAGGAATGATGTAAAATGGTCATATCAAAGTACATCTGAAAAATTGTATTAAATGATGATCTATTTGTCATTTTAACAAACATTTCATGTTCAGTTGTCTCTGAAAACTAACCTCAGATTATTTCCAGACATATCCGGTCGCAGGGCTACATATTCATGAGACCTTTACGGTGCTGGTGACGAAATTTTCGCTGTGCCCATGACTTATTTTCGGAGATACAATGGAAAATGAATGGGTTGTTTTTCAGAAATTGAGAAGCAGCAAGCTTACGAGAAATCAACGTCACTGCTCCTTCACAGACTCGCGCATGCGCATTGACACGAAATTACGTAAACCTAAGCAACCAGCTGATCGTGAGCACACATAGCTGCATTACTATCCTGCTGTGTATTAAAAGCTGTGCTATTTATTCTCAACATTTCAAACACCACTGTACAAAACTAAACAGATTTCACTCAAAATCGGCATACTAGTGACAATTGATGACACCTAACTAGCAATAAAATACAATTTTTTCAACTTAACGATGTTAGAAAATAGAAAGAATAATTAAAAAATTCAAACCGTGAGTCTACTGTCAAACTTGCCGACCAACCACATCGTATTCATTGTGTACATTCGTTTGTAATTTGTGTATAGACTATTCATGTGTGCGATTGCTGCCTCTTAAGACGTAGTGCTAAGCCAGAGGTCTTTATGTATTAGCATTGACTGCAGTGATCGACACAGGCATGGCTCGCCGTGCAGTGAATGGTGCAGACGATATTCACGACAATGCACATGTTTGGCGCCATGTTATTCCGTCTTTTTTACAGTAAAGCTATGAGGTTGTTAATCAGTGTAATTTAGCTTTATTTCCGTAATATACATTTGTTATAAATATTGGAGAACTTTGGGGATTAATTCAAACATTGCAACAATTACAATCTATGCCACGAAATCATGTTGAAAGCCGTTTTTACTGATCAACCCCAACACAAACTAGCCTGTGTGGGACTGTGCTATTGAGCATGACGTCATCACCCGCGATGTAATGTGGGGACGACTCGGTAGATCGGTGCTCGTATTGAAGGTATGAAAATGCATTATGTTGGATTATTTCCAGACACATCCGGTCGAATTGGTTTATAAAGTTGATATTTTACAGAAATTTCTTTAATAGTTATTAAATAACATGTTGTCCACAGATTAAAAATGTGTAATTTTATACATTATTTTCTTCATACAAAGTTTCTTGTCTTTTTGTCCCCATTTTTTCTTCGTTATTACAAACAAAAATGTAATGTATAGTGAATATGATTATTCCTATATGTTTATTCAATAGAAAAGCAAGGTCAACTCAAAACGAAATCGTGAGGTAATTGCACTCGAGCGCACCGCCTGCATGTAGATGATTGAATCGGATTAACCTTACAAGCGTGCTTTATCACTGTCTCCTACTACACAAACTTGAGTAGACAGACAGACAGACAGACAGGGGGTGCTTTCACTAACTTATAACACACAGAGTTGTGAGTTCACTTTTGCACACTTTTGTTGCATGCGCAGCTCATTTTTTTTCTCATCTCACTCGCCATTCATTTTACCTGCAAAGTGATTTTTATTTTGCTGTGGCAGTTTGTTTTCCACAAGACATTCAACTAAGCGTTCATGCATTGTCGCTTTTGCAACAATTTTCCTATGCTGGTTGTTTATGCACTACTTATCATGTGCTTAAAGGGAAATCCAACCTTGACAGCAAACTTGTCTAGAATAAAGCAAAAAATTCAAAGAAGCATACTGATGAAAGTTTGAATGAAATCAGACAAAAATTAGAAAGTTACAAATTTTTGAAAGTTGCAATTTCTATAGGTATGGGCTCCTCAAATTGGCTGAATTGATAATGTCTATGTGATGTAGTGGTGGACAACTTTCCCATTTGCTCCAATACACAAAAGGACTCAAATTTCAACTTTTCATAAATGTATGACTCGGAATGGTCTTTCTCTTTAGAGGACCTGTAATAATGTACTCTCCATGATATATTTTGAGTAGTGCCCTCGAGGGTGAAGGCACTTGGAAGAAAAACGTCACTACGTCACAATCCACTGACAAAATTGCCGATTTGAGATGCGCACAGCTGTACTGATCTCATATTTCAAACACTTGTAACTTTCTTAATATTGGTCCGATTTATTTCAAACTTTCGCCATTCTCTTTCTCTGATTTTTCTGCTTTCATTCAAATGAACTTATTAGAAGGGTTGGATTGCCCTTTAATACGATTTCTAAAAGTTGACATTTCTGTGGTGCAAAATTTGAAATAGATCTATACAAGGCACATTTACACAACACTTACTTCTTAAAAGGACTATAACATACTTCTTACAATAACAGGTATTCCCGTAAGGACAAGCAATTTTTCAGATGGCAGATGCTAATTGGTGTAAACATGTTATGATAGCTCAATTAAAATCTACATGTAAGTTCACAGTAACAAAGTATATTGCTTTTTCTTCCAACATTTCGAAGGAAAAAAAAGGATACTAACACTTTTTATTTCTTTTTTCATTTCCAAAATTTGGAGAAAAAAAACTTCTTGAATCAGCAAATGATAAGGAAACATGCAAGGACAAGAAACTGTTAATTATGGTTAAAGGACAATTACCGCCTGGACAAAAGTGGACAATCAACTCCCCCCCCCCCGGACAATTATCCCGAAAATTACCCCCTCATAAGGACAATTACCCCCAAAATGAACATTGGATAATTTTCACGGGGTGTGATTTTCTTTGGGGAGTGGTTGTCCTCAGGGGTAATTTTCCAGGGAGGGGAGTTATTGTCCTTGGGGGTTATTGTCCGGGGGGGTTATTGTCCAGGGGGAAATTGTCCTGATACAATTAATTTCTATTTGGCCTTCCATAAAGACCAACATGTAGAATTATGAAAAAAACTAAAACCAGCAACATTAATGAGTAAACATGTCTGCCTCTAATATCCATGTGACATACAGCGTGGGTGTATCATAATGATGGATAAATATCCTTAATTTTGTAATGTTTGAATACACTTTAGTACAAGTGTATACTGCAGCACATAAAATGTTTAGTCTGGAACACTTTTTTCTATTTCAGAATGATAGGTTTAGTTTTGATTTTGATTTTGTTTAAAGGATCTATCCATCACCAATAAATTTCTCGTGTAATGGTTGATTCACTTCAGGTTGATAAATCTAAATAGCAAGACAATTCTATTCTATTCAAAGTGAAAGAACAACGACACAGATATAGTTAGGGTAACAAGAAATATAAATCTAAATTATGTTGTCCTATCATAAATTTCAAAGCTAATTGAAAATGAATGACCATGTAGATACATAAGAAAAGATATATTTTCACCTAACCCATGATCTTCATCAATAAATTCCTAGGTCCTCATCCCCTCCTTCCTTTCTTCGGCCTGCCTCATATTTTTGTCTTAAAAAGAATCTGAGGACATCTTGACAATGGGATTTACAACAATCCTTAGATCCTAATAGGTCTATATCATCTTGTTTTTGACTTATTTAGAGCACATACAAATGAAACTGAATTAACAAAATTTGTGTTAAGATTTACCCAATGGCATTTGTATGTGCAGACAAGATATCATATATCAAATAAAGTGGAACCCCCCCCCCCCTTCTCCTCACTTTCAAACAACATCCAAATGAAGAACCAGGAAACAATTTTATTTGGCCTTACATTTAATTTCCAAACTATCAATTTCTAAGATAGCCTGAGAGAATAAGATGCAATCTCTTTAAATTTCTTGATTGCTTTACAAATATTCAAACGGGGGAAAGAAGCTGCTATCTCCCCTGTTTTGATAACAGCTCTGAAATCCAGGGATGAAGGGAATCTCAATGAATCATTAACCTAAGAGCTCTGACTGTCACTGTTAATGCAGCCAGGAAAATTTATGACTTTGGAAATGAAGCTAAGACTAAACCATAAAAAATTTCATGGGTGTTACAAGGGGGGTATAGGAGAGCGCATCTGGATGAGAATTGTTGACAGTAATATGCAGGTAGATAGGCGCTTCCAGAATCAATACCAGGAAGCGTGCAATAAGGTCATTGCTCTGATTTCATTCTGTGTTTTCTAAGGCAGGATTGTTTTGCTGTAAGCTAATATGACCCCCATCTCCCTCTTCCACAGAAAGTTGTGAGCATCAAAAGCCCCTGCATCTACGATAACACAACCCCAGCGCCTTGGGATATGGTGGGGATTTTGGTATTAATGCAGTGATCCCCATTGGAGGCGTGCGTTGGTGGTGGTTGGTTAGCAACGGGAGACGGGTATACCGCTTCTGGCTCTTGAACGGCGGGAGATGCCCCGATTGAGAAGTGACTCCTTGCTATCTAGGTCTCCCCTCGCTCTTATTTCTTTGATAATTGTGGAAAAAGGCCCAGGAGCGAGAGAGTGTGAAAACTAGGACAGCCCTGTATATTTTAGCATGTTGGTTAAGAGATACAGTCAATGGCCTGGTTGCTTTGATGGGTTAGGGATGCCGCTTGCCTATGCCAGTGTAACAGAGATGGGTACTGACTGGTCACTGACTGTTGTTGGAGGGTGTCACAGAGGTCGTCGGAGGTCACTGGTGAGGACAGACAGGGTGAAGAAACCCTGTTGACTGATGATAGTCAGCTATCACCCCATAGTGAACCCTGGATGAGTTCATACACCTCAACATACAGAGCTATGACTTCCAAACCCTTAAATTATTTCCCTAACAAATCAGACATAGGAATTAAAAGGAAAGGAAAGCAGTCCCTGTCAACTTTTATGTCTTGTTTGCTGATAGGTTGCTATCTTGCCTATGCTGACAGCTTGGGATTTGCTAATTATTAACACTGCTCTTCCATCACCTTCATCATGAATTTATACTGGAGGCGTTTTGGAGTCGGCATGAACTGTGCGTGTTCAGTTCATAACAGTATGGCAACAGACTTGTATTTGCTGGCTGAAGCAAAAGGGAAGCACTTATATACAATTTCTGAGACAATTCAATGGCAGACAACCAAATGACATAAAAGTCAATATCTCACTTTCCATTTTCTCCTTTTCTATGAGACCATTTTCAGAAAGGATAATAATTAGGATATTTAATTTAAAAACTGCCCCAAAAAAAAAAAAAAAAAAAATTGTGTAAAAAAAAAAATCAAATCGAGTCTTTAAAGCTGTGATTTGAATGAGCAGGTAGGGTACATTCAAGTAAACACATCAAATTAAATATTTATCCCATAAAACCTGAATAGAGAAGAGATATAACAAAGTATAACTTTAACAAAGAATACAAGAAAATGAATTACAGGTACAATAACAAACGAAAAGAAACTATCACCTCATGCCTACAGAAAAGAAGGACAGAATGAGGATGTTAAGATGTCAAACATTGGGAAATATTGACAGGAAATATTGACAGGAAAGATGTTCATCATGTTCATCATCAGTCTAATTTCAGGGCCCTGTTTCATAAAAATTGATGATCGATGATAACTTACGATAACTGTTATAAGCTACTCAAATTGTTGTATCTGATTGGCTGAGAGGAAATTTGTCATAAAATTTCAACATTTGCTATTGATAAGAAGTTTTATGAAAAAGAGCCCAGATGTCACCATTTTGGGTCAGCAGAATTAAAGCATCATTGTCTTTTCATTATTGGTATGTTTTTTGTTTCCCTTTGTTTTCCCCTTGTTTCTTACACAAGATTCCTCCAGAAGTATCAGAGGCGACTGGGTGTGGCAATGACGTAAGGCTCTATATATACCTCTGCAACTGTGGCGTTTTGTATGTACTAAATAACCGGCAAGTAGGGATGAAAAAGTAGCTTTGTGCAACAGTGGTCCTATGTGTACTCACTTATCTGTGAGTTAATTGTGAGAATAGAACAATGTAAAGAGCAGTATGCTTATTAAAGGTACTACATGTATGTCCCATTTGCAGGCCCAAAATATGAAAAGGTAAAATTCCAACAGCATTTGAAAGATAATACTAATTTAGAACTTCCCTTAAAAAAGGGGGGGGGGGGCTTGAAAATGTCTTTAAGTGGGAAAATAATGACTATTAGTTGTCAAATCGACTTGAGTGCTACCAAGTCAGTAAGTAATAGTCTGATTTTCAGACCATTGTACTGAATGGTCGTACGTTTTGTGCTGCGCAAAGATTCAATCAGTTTGATTTTAACCATTATAAGAAGTGGGTTATTGATGTAGACAAATGCTCTTGTACCCTTCAAAGCTCATTTTATGTATGTTATTACCAAAGTAGAAAAAAAGTCAGTCAGTCACTCAATAGTGTCTGACAGTGAAGTCTAGCAAAAGATGCAGGATATTCCCATATTTGACTGGGCCTATGACAAAATAAAATGTTGTCATTACATGTTTTTACTAGTAAACAATGCACAGTGTGTCAAATATGTTTCTATTATGGGTTTGAGTCATTCTTCTTGATCATTTTTCTTGGCGTAGATAATTGAAAAACATGGTATGATGTGTTCTGAAGCGGTTGATGCAGATCTCAGTTGGACAACTTATTGATATTTTCATGTTTTTTTTAATAGTATTTCATGTAGTGTAAATTTTCGTCATTTGTTTTGTTCATATGAGCTCTTAAAGGATTTTCTACGGAAAATGTAGATTTCTCTGAGGATGATTTTCAATTCAATTCCAGGGTTGGAATTGATCTTTACTCCAATAAATTTCCCCTGCTTGCTGTTGGTGATTACACATAGGCCTAATTCCTGTTTACAATTCCACTGGATACATTATGGAAGTTCATTTTCTCCTTCCAGATGTAATTGTGTTTGTATTTCATTATTTCACATGCCAATAACCATGACGCACCTGATAATCCACTTAATAATCAAAGGTCACTATCCAGCCCAAAAAACAATTGTTGTGGAAGACAAAGATTCTACCGGTATATGAAACAAACATGTCGATAAGTATATCTGTAACTGTAATTGTGTGTATCCATCTAGTACTCAAGTCAAGCCAGCAGCGAAAACCATGGAAACCTATTTCCACTCTAATTTGACCCTAAGGTCCTCTTAAAGCCGAACACAGCTAATATATCATTCCTATATTACAAAGCTGTAAAAATCTGACAACAATATTGATGAAACGCAAGAAGTGAATCCCAGGATAGAGCTCCCAGAGCGAGCGATCTCTGTTCAGCCTATGTAAATTGCGAGTGGGTAGCTTAGTAAGCCTGTGTGTGCCTACATGATGTAGAAATGACTATGGTACAAGCACTGCATGACCATGGAACGACTACATGCTCTATGGATGACTGTCCCATTCGACTACTCACTGCCTCTCTGTAACCGATGCAATGGTGAGCATGGACTCGCCCACAAAGTCATCCCTCTTGTAATTGGTCAACAGCTTGTTACTAGGGTAGTCGCACACACTCTTCACCAACCACTCAAAAATTCTCCCTTCTGATTGGTTGACTAAACTCCTTGGGCTATTCTATTTTGTGAACTACTGGGGGAGTGTGCAGCATCTGTTTGCACACAGGGACAAGTAAATCTGAGCTATTCCACTTTGACAACATCAGGATGGCTGAACTCAGCAGTGCACAAGTAATTTTTAGACATGACATCAAAGAGTCTAACCCACATAAACAATAGGGGTGTACAGCATCTTACAGAATGGAGGGACATCCCCAGCATAAGTAATGCAGCCGACAATAATGAGGGCATTCCAAAGACACTACCTAGTGTTTGATTTATTCATAATTAGCACAACCAGCTGGTTATGCAGTTAACAAGGACAAGACTGGGTATATATGGATAAGCTGGTAGGTTTGTATATCTTGTTATCAAAATGAAATAACTAGTCTCTTTCAATAATGGAGCTAAACTGTGTACAAACAGAAATAAAGAACAAATACATACAGTTATTTGCAAACCCTTACACAAACATGTTCTATTCAGACCTATATTGCCTATTGAGGAATTTGGATTTAGACTTTGACATTGGCAGGTACCAAAGTAATGTGACAAATTTGGAGTGAGGAATTCATAAAGACGTCACTAGGATGATGACATCCCCTTCCTTTCCCAAAAGCGGGACATACCCTATGATTGTCCTATAAAAAAATTAAACTAGTTCATGGCCTAGTAAACTGGTTGAGGAAAATAATTCAGAAAGCGCATGTCAGGCATGCCATATGGGGCGCATAGCTATAATGTTACTGACTCTAATATGATTCGAAGCATTTAGGGTTAATAGCGATGGCAGTGTCAGGGCACTTTTCCTTCTTCGGCAGACAGCACATGATGAGGAAAGAAGACGATGGATGGGGCTTGGTCAATTTCAGATTGGGAGAATGTAGGGCAGGAGGGTGGAAAGAAGATCAAGGTGGCTGAAAACTGGGCTGCGTAGATACAGTTGAGTCCTTACAGTGGATCACAGTGGAGAGAATTGTATCATTTGGGCCAGCAAGTGAGTCAATATGACAGAGAACCAGTTCAACTCCATTCTCTATCCCATCCTTGCTAACCAACCAACGGTAGGCAGAAGGAAGGAACGTGATGGGAGCCAGACAATGAAGGACTTCATTGACAGAGCAACCTTCTACTGCTTGCTATGACGTACACACAAGAGAGAAAGAGAAAGAGATAGAGATAGAGAAGAAAGAGAAAGAGATAGAGAAGAAAGAGAAAGAGAAAGAGAAAGAGAGAGAGAGAGAGAGAGAAGGGATGGGTGAGACAGAAAAAGGGAGATGGAGAGAGAGAAAGAAAAAAAGAGAAAGGAGAGATATACACAGAAAGGCATAAACAGGTGGGAGACAACGGGATGAAGAAGGAGTTACGTTAGATCCTATTCATGGGAAAGGGGGGGGGGGACAAGGTTTAGCATACTTGCTGGATTAAGCACAATGTAAGAAGACTCTCCTTTCCCTGCAATCTTCTGCATTCAACAAAGAGTGACAAATTAGATAGCAATAATATCAAGCATTCACTTCTAATACTGCACTCTACTGTGGACAACCTATTTTAGTGACAGTGAAGTGTATTTTTTATATCTAGTCACAGGGAAAAACTAAGGAAAGAGTTAATTCAAAGTGACTGAAAAAAAAGCAAGAAATATATTATGTAGATTGAGCAAAAGAGTTACAAAAGTATATTCTTTTATCTAATTACATACCGGTACTGGAATCTTCTCCCACGTCTGTGATGGCAAAAACAGTAATAATTAAACCACAATCACATCAATGTATTTTGAGGCACTGCATGATAATAAAATTATGAAAAATGCTCCAAACTTTGGTTGAAAACACAGCTATTAATTTTAAACAAGTGGAATATTTTCAGTATAAATGGGTCATATTTGAAAATTTGATTCTGTATCAAATTTAAATGATTTCTGATGTATGTATAATATGTATGTAATGGAAATTATGACAATTCATTCTACTATCATTAGGATATACAGCACAGAAAAGTATAATGGTAACCGGTACTGTGCAACATTTTTAATATGAAGTGCATGATAACTTACGATTCCACATATAAAAACATTTATCTTGTGTTTACCAGGTCTATTATATGTTCAAGTAGCAATCTGTGGGAATACTTTGTCATACATGTAAGGTATATACTGTGCATTTCTGATTACCGAGTATCACTTACTGTGTAATGAGGGTTTAATCATGTCATTAAACGGGCAAGCCTCATCAGATCAGATACGACATGAGGCTATAATGTGTATGGACGTGTATCTCTAGAGGGCGGTTTAATATGAAATAACAAGCTATACAAGTATGCATACTACAACTAAGCACCATGCTAGTTACACAAGCACGTATTATAGGTCAAATCTTGTCCTTCAAGTGCTATTAAAAAAACGTCACAAACAGACCTTCATTGAAAGGCCTTCTCGGTGTTATAATAGTTGTGGCAGCAAACACTTCGCCCACGTTCATGCAAATGCGCATATCATTGATCTATATTGGTATCTTGCTGGCAGATTAAGAATTTCCTATATACCACTGCCCTACAAAGGCTATAAGAAAAGACTTTAATCACACCCACTCTTAAAATGGACTGTTCCATCTTCCTCCTTGATTCCAATTCAAAATGAGCTCTACATTAGTTTCTAATACACCCCCATAGTAATTTCTAATTAATATTCAATCGCATGAACATCGGTCACATGACTATATAAGTAACGGCCAGAAATCATGTAAGTCTTCATTCTAGACCGAGATGTTCCATCATAAAGGAGGGGGTGACCTTATAATTTGATAATTTAAAAATGAATCATAGTTATTTGATAGCTACATAAGAAAGAAATAAGAAATTGCCATGGCATTTGATCTCATTAGGGAAATTTCAAAATTGAATGTTGAATGCAGAATTACTGTATAATCTCACTTTATTTTCTCTTTTCCCTTATATTACAATCTATGCATAAAAGAGAGCATAGTTAACAACAACAACAAATAAAGGTAATAAGCCTACTTCTACTTGGTGAACCCTCAGTAAGCAAACTATTATTAACAAAAACAAATAAACACAGCAAAACAGCATGAAATAAAGGACTAGAGAAAATATTTGAATTTTCTTAGACAGCATATTGCAGGAATTTATGAAATGTTTAAACGAAACATACCTTCCGACCCATTGCCGGCATATCAAGGTTTTATTTCCTGACTTGAAGTACAATTCTCTCAGTTAAATTATTATATCCAGGTTCTGCTCTATGAACCACTCAATAGCTATCTAATGGTCTTTTAATCATTAAGATAGGATTATTCATAGGACTTCAAATATTTTAAATACCTTTCTAAAAACTATTTTTATATCACACCAGCTAATCAACTACACCTATCTATATAATAATACTCTAAGGCGTCGAGGGGAGACAATTTTTCAGCGCCCAAATCTCCTCCTGCTCGCCCCAATCACCGGGCGGTCCCGCGGACGGAAGGCGTTTAAATCTCATCCTGGGCCACACCCCAGTTCGATGCGCGGTCGCGGTCGCGGACGTCGTTAAAGGTGGTTTCGGGGTCCCGGGGAGGACGGGCGGACGAGGGCACGGCCGGCGTCGTCCGTGCAAGGAGGCGAGAGTGAGGCAGCGAGGCGTGCACCCGCCCTCTGTCCAATCAAAGAGATACACGACCAAGAGACGATCCACTCCATAATGTATCGTAGCAGATGCACGGTGCAACGGAGCGGGCCTACTCCGTGTTAGGCATCTTGCTGTATGATACGCTTTGTAGGCACTTCACGGGCATGATAGAGAAATACACAGCAGACGACAATCTACTCAAGTCATGTAGCGTAGCAAATGCGTTATGCGACGGGTTGGGCCTATCCTGTGTGAGGCATCTTCCATATGCAGCAACCAAACTGTCGCTCATCACACACTGTGACACATAGTCGAGTTAATTCGTGCTACTGCTTACAATATATTGGCACAAACCGTCCGATTTTTCGCGTAAAATCTTTACTTTGAAAATGGTAAGTACCCTATTTTCTATCTTTGTAGTTACTAAAAGGGAATTTTCGGCCGCCTCTTCCTTTTCTGGAGGGAGTTTGTATGGGTTATCTTTTTGTGTAAGCAAATCTTGAGTTCGTTTCATTCAGCACCCAGCTCAGCCTGATCGCTTCGGTCATCAACAGGACCTGGGTGGGCCCGGGAGCTGCAGCTTGGTGTTGGCGCTGGCACGAGTGTTTGCAAGGGGTTACCATTTAGGTGTACGTGTATGTAATTATGTGTCTGCATGTTTCTCTGAGGGGATACCTTTGTGTAAATGAAAATGTTTTTGTTCATAATAATATGGGTTGTGCCATTTAAGCAGAAGATAGCGAGTTATCTTTAAGACCTTTTTCGTGTTCATTTACGAGTAACTATAGGCCTGCGTGAAAGCTCACAAGAATGTACATGTCGACTGTGAAAAGTGAAATATGCAGCTGGCCGGCTGGTCGAACGTGAGATGTACGCGTACTTTCGCGTACTTTCGGCTTAGACACTTGACGCAGAAAGTATGCATTTTTACGCAACTCTTCGCAACTGTACGCCATGCCTACGCAACAGTACGCTACCCTATGCCACCGATGCCGCGGACAAACGCAAAATGGCTGCCACAGCAAAGAGCGCCCGTTTAACGGGCGCAAACAGCTAGTATGTATATATATAATGCCAAGACAACACTAAACACCCGTGTTTGCACCGTTTCTCCTTGTCTCATTGCTAGAAAGATTCAACCATTGCCATCTATTGTCATATGACCTTCTTGGCATTAACTGCACTTTCTGGAAAGAGCTGAGTATCCCAACTTGAAACGACTACATGTATGTCACATTTAAATGACAATCAATATCCTCTCATAGTGGTTGATTCACACAGTACGGAATAGCTTGTATGTAGTACTACATCACATGCTATTGGCATCACTTTCAATAGCTATGGGAACACTTTCTTTTCATAAAAGATATCTATGATCCATTCCAAAATCTGAATAAATGGACTTTCATTGCAATGATGCTACTGTAATGTATTTGTATATTTCTGTATGGCATTTTCCTGTATTTCCCATGTAGGATATCAGGTTTACCCTTTGCTATGATATGCATACCATGCAATGTATATAAACATTCTTTCTGAAGGAAAATTCGACTTAGTAATAAATTTATTGTGAATTCAAATTTGATGTGGAATCTATAATACATGTACATACTAAAAGCGTATTACAAGGGCTGGCAAATAAAGTACAATTAATATATCAATGTCATTACATGGTAAAAGTGGGGAAAACAGCACGCCGACATGTACATAATCAATACAATGAACCTTAATTTCATTTGAAGACCCTTCTTCAATATCAGTTTTCCTACAAACTCTACTTTACCGCTCTCATTGGGTGAGTCCAATACCTGTACTACAATGTCAAAAGATCAACAACCAGACATTGCATGAAATGTAGGCCGTGCATGCTGTATTGAACATTGTCTCATTTGGCATACTTTCCAAATGATGAAGCTGGGAATGGGAGCATGCTTATGAAATGGAAGACCCTTTTTAGGCTATGGTTAATGAGTGAATAGCAGGCACACTTAGCAAGAAGACACATTCCCTCACATAGTTAGCCTGCAGCTATGAGACATTAACCTCAATATCCCCATTTCTTCCCATCGATATATAGTAGCGCCCCCCCCCCTTTCTACTTATCTGCTAACAACTGGGTTATGTGTACATGTACATCATTCTCTATCTTTGCTTCTTTCCATTTCTGGCTTTCTCCCCTATGATTCTGAGAAAGCATCATTTAACTGATCATGAAAGAGGGACATTTGTAGCATCTAGTTCATCACCTTCAAATTTTGCATTTTGTATCATGTTTTGGTTAGCTGCATTGCTGATACTGTTTGTAAGACATGGATTTTTTTCTTTGCCGAAAAATCAACTTGTATGTTGATTCTTGTAAATATTCTACATTTAGTAGTAAAGTTTGAATGCATGTTTATGAAAGTTGTCTGTATTTGACATATTATCATCAGTATAATATCACTGGGTGGGTTCAGATTTACTGTTGATATTTTAGGTCTTTTTAAAATACAAATAAATGTGTAAATTGCAAGATTGCATCATAGGTTATCTATAATTGTATACATAATGGCAAAAGTAGAAATAAAAATACATTTTTAAAAATAAATTACAGCATGATGACTATGTACAGATATTACTATATGAAATCTAGTAAAGGCAATGACAATGATTCTCCTCAAAGACACCTCCTCACATACAAGTATGTACATACATACATGTATGTGAGGAGGTGTGGTGTTCCAGTGGTTTACACTTGACTAGCTGGACGTGTGAAGGCCATGTCTAAAGTGTTTACCTTCTTAGTTCAACCTCATGTTCAAGAAATATTAACCATTGACCTATTAACACACTTTTCCATGATCACTCTGGGGCTTTTGACACAGATATTAGTTTCATCAGAGGTCCTTGACATGATGAAGACTAAATTGAAACAGGGAGATGACTTGGCCTTGTGTTTGACGATGTTAAAAACATGAATATCATTTGAGAGTATTTCTCCTTGATCGCTTGGCCTACATCTCTAAAAATGCAGGTAGAAATTAAGTCAGGGTACTATCAAACAATGGCCGAGCACTTCAGCGATGGACCATGTATGAGCTTGAGAAACATGCAATCGCTCTATCTCCGCTCCTAAAACCAGGACAAAGACCCAGAAACATGCTTAGAGTAATTGATCGACCGAACATGAAAAGTCAGAGAGATTAATTTAGATTGAGTCTGGCGTACAGCAGGGAGAGAGAGAGAGAGAGAGAGGGGGAGAGAGACAGCAGTGAAGTGATTCATCGCAGGAGGCAACATGCATATATATATGAGAAGGTGGTAGACAGACGCTGCCCTAGAAACATTCATATTCTTGATTACGTCCACATATCAACTCGATCATGCCTTAATAAGAAGACGCCTTGTTCACACTTCAAGTCGTGGCTTAACTTGCAGGGCAAAAAAAACACACCACATATTGGTTGGATGCATGAGCACATATATGTAAAGAAAAGCAGAACCACTTTCAGACTACACCATGCTGTTTTGACCCAATTATTGAGAGATTTGAATGTAATGAAAGATAGACATCAAGCTGGGCACCAATGAGTCAAACTAAGAATCACAACAGTCAGATCCACTAAATTACTATTCAAACAGGATTTTCTGAGGAGCCGCAATTTTCATATTTTTCTTTAAAAAATTAATCTTGTTTCATGTCAAACTCTCTTCTTCATTTACTTTTAATGTGTATTTTTTTAATGCCATGCCTTTTCTCTGTTTTTAATACATATTTCTACAATATATGTACATTAATTTCCCACTACATAATGCAAAATAATAACCTTATTTGACCAGTATTTCCTTGCAGTATCTCTGATTTCATGGACTGTATATATGTTCAAAGCATCCTTTGGAATCTTCCATTTCAAAATAGGTTGATCCTTCCATTCTGAGCACTCAGAGCAATTCAAGATAAAGTGTGCCAACTGTTCTCTAAAAACAGGTTGATCTTACATTAAGATCATTACATGTTCTATTATACAAACAAAAGACCTCTTTAGAGACCGTAAAACTCGTCATTTAGGGTCATCTGGTTGTTAATTAACCCTCTAGGAGCTCACTAGATGAGCTCTATATTTAATTTTCACCACACTTCCTCAGACATACGACCATGATAACAACATTTGTCTGACAAACCACTTGTGAATTGTCTGCAAATGGCATTTATGAAAACTCATTACACTCATTAGGAATGTTTGAAGTGTTTCCTTGTCTGCATTCTACTTTACTTTCAACTTGTCTCTTGTTTTCTATCAAGTCTGAGTGCTGCATTACTCTTTCATTTCTATTTCTTAAGACCACCCCAGCTAACCACAGCTTTGGAATATTCCATTATACAAGAACTGTGTGTAAATGTGATAATAATAAAATGTGCAAAGTACATGTACTTTTTCTCAACTACCCCTACGTTAGGAATGCTATGACCCAGCTTATGTCTCATCAGACACCTCAACAGTCTGAGGTTTCAAGCAATTTAACAGTCTGGAGGATTTCCTCACCTCGAGGCTATATTTTCTGAGAAGATCACTATGGACATGATGGAAATGAATTACCGGTATGAAAAATATTTCATTCACACTGTTCCATAAATAAACCCATGAATATATATACCCACCTATACTTCACCACTGAAGAAAAAAATTTACATATTTTCATTTAACATCAAATTATAAATATACATCTGATTTGACTTGTACTTATATGGGAATATTACAGCTGCAAGGATTTCTAATCTACAAATATACGATTAACAAAGCACACATCCCATGAGCTCATTCGTAGTTTCATCTGAACATCAGATAAACAACAATGAAGAACTGGAGAAAAGGGATTACTGGCTTCGTAATGAATTGATGTTTCAATGTCATGGCTTGCTTTTGGTTCCTAAGCAACTGTAGTACTTAGCGCTGCATATGAATAATAAATGCTTTACTAACATATGCTTGAAAATGTGTATTTATAGTTCTTAAATAATATTTTCTGTAACTCCAACCAAAATGAACAGATAGGGAAAGGTTAGTTAGATAAAGAAAGAGAAGGAACGAGACATTAGAAAAAAAGAAAGGGACAACAGGAAGAAAATTCCTGCAGTAATGCAATATAATCCAACTCATTTTATATACATATATATATATATTTTTTAAAACATCTTTTCATTTTTTAAATCTAGTTAACAACATGATATTAAATGATTTTAACCTCCCAAAACACCTGATACTCTCCCCACCATTATTACATGAGCAGAAGATAACATAGGAAGAAACAAGGAGAGTACTCTAAGAATGGACTAAAGAGACTACTTTGGCAGACAAAATACAGACTATATACAGTACGGGTCATTCAGTGTCCATCCACAAAGCTTGAAATAGTTATTGCCCCCAAAACATTAATGGCCCTAACTAATTAAAGTGCTATTTTAAGTTGGTGCAATAAAGCCCCCATCACACCAAAGTAGTTCTCACTACGTTCTCGAAAATGTTGCCAAACGGGCTCAAACTGTGTGCGAACGGAGCTGAACGTAATAGCAACTGTTTACGATCTGTTTAAGCAATTCATTGACGGGCTCGGACTGGACTAATGTCTATAATACTATCCTAGTTCGTTCATTAACAGTCCACGATACGTCCAACTCGTTTGTACCCGTCCACAGTCATTTCATATCAAGTTCAGATCGGGTAAATTTGACATTTCCAAGCAGTCCAAACCATTCTTACTAGTTCACAACTTGTTCTAACTAGTTTATAACCCAACCACCCCGTTCAGAGACAGTTCAACTTGTCCTCATCTCGTTCTTAGTGCGTTCGAACGCGCTCCTATCGTGCGTGTGCAATCCCGTCCTGGTTCGAGGGCTATACAAATCCAACGTGTTCTTGCTAATTGATGCTCAACCACATCACGTTGTACCACGTTCCTAGTAGGATCGAGGTACGGCAATTCCGTTCATAGTACGGCAATTCTGTTCGTAGTACGTCCATCTCGTTTAAAGTCTGTTGTCACTCCGTCTAATTGCAGGACGGGGAATATTTTGAACAGGCTCAAAGTTCTAGAGCACCCTTCCCGTCCAAGCCAGTCTGAGCCCGTCCATGAAGTTCTTAAACAGATCGTAAACAGTTGCTACTACGTTCACTCCGTTCGCACACAGTTTGAGTCCGTTTGGCAACATTTTACAGAACGTAGTGAGAACTAGTTTGGTGTGATGGGGGCTTTACTTGCATGTCTTGATCTGCAAAGCTTGAAGCGTTGAAGTTGAACGGGAATGAGGAATGGCGAGAACGCGCTGGGTCTTTATAGCTCCCGAGCCAGGACCGGATTGCATACACTCTAGGAGCGCCTTCGAACGCACTAAGAATGAGATGAGAACGAGTTGAACTGTCTCTGAACGGGGTGGTCGGGTTAACAACTAGTTAGAACAAGTGGCGAACTAGTTAGAATGGGTTTGGACGTATTAGGAACGAGGTAGAACTAGTTAATAATGGGTTTAAACTGACTACGGACTGGCTTGGACCGCCTGGAAATGGCAAATTTACCCGATCTGAACTTTATATGAACTGACTGTGGACGGGGTACAGACGAGATGGACGTATTGAGGACTGTTTATGAACGAACTAGGATCGTATTGTAGACATTATTTACACATTCTGCCCCGACCACAACCCGTTTTATGATTTTCTAGGACGATTCCAGAACGTAATGAGAACTAGTTTGGTGTGATGGGGGCTTAAAGTACAAGTCGACTCCACTGAAAAGTTGAGCTGATTAGATAGACAAAAATCTAAAAAGCCCAAATATAACTTGGTTTTGGAAAATGGTGCTCAGATTTATTTTTAATAATTTTTTTTAATGAGCAAAAACAAGTTAATGAGCGAGTCGGTTGTGACGTAGGGTCCTCACAACACAGATTCGTAATGTAACCAAATTTAATGCATACGTCTTTGTGAAGTGCCTCGATACAAACTATTTCATTCACCTGATAAGAATAATGAAACACTATTATTCTTATCAGGTGAATGAAATAGTTTGTATAGAGGCACTTCACAAAGACGTATGCATTAAATTTGGTTACATTACGAAAATAGCCTATTGTCAGAATGTATACCGCTGGCACTTTCGTTGTGAGGAGCATACGTCACATCCGTACAGCAATATAAATGTTTTGCTCGAAATACCCGAAACAAAAATCGCTCTTAAAAATCACCTGATTGAAGTACGCCCGTGATATTTGGCAGTTTTAACCTTTGATTTATTTACAACATGTTCTAATTTTTGAAAATCGGAGTGGACTTGGGCTTTAACAAGCTTATTCATCAATCATTAGTTGTCTCTTCTCCATTTTGACAGTCAACATTGTCTTTCAATACTGAATGGGCAATATGAATATCAGTGGCAGATTCATTGAGGCACAGTTAATGCAGAAGGACATCTTGCAAAATAAATTTACAAAATATCATTCTTTTAGTCTCACTCTCATAATAATGTAAATCACTGGCACATCTTTTTCACTTTTGTTTTGCTAATAAATATTCTGGTGGTATCACTATTGATTAACATGAATCTCATGATGACAAACAGAACTACAGTCTACCTTTTATATGAGTAGACATGTGATAAATCTAGGTGTTTATGTCTAAGTATCAGTCCAGCGCATGAAGATTGAGGGGTGGAGTTGTTCACTTTTAAAGTCTAACTTATAAAATGAGATCAATACGCTGCATCAAGTCTTTTTTTATGTAGTAGCTAAATCTATCGCTACCCTCCCTGACTGAAAAATCGTGGATTCACAACTCATAATAAGTGTCCGCCTTCTATGGTCTAAGCAGTGTAAAAAATACTTTTCTGTTTTCTGGAGCTCCTTTAGGAAATGTTGATGTGTGATTTTCTCACAGCAATATCTATTTTTTTTTTTGACCAGAGCTCTTTTGGAGCTTTCAAGAGCTAAATTGCTCACCGTTCTGTCTAATACTTCACCGGGTCTAAGTTAATCAATGTCGCAATTCATATTATTTACATTGATATCATTCTCTTGAATCTTGTTGCAGCATCCTGCCATAACAGCAATTTGGGTTACAAGCACACCCACCCATAAACAATACATCTCACAATCACAAAAAGGTACAACAGCTTAATGGAAGAGCAGTGGTCTTGGAAGGTCAAAGGTTAAAAATCCTTACTTACCAAGCCCTTTGTATATGACTTACATCTATAGGTTCACTGGATGCTTATCTAAAAAGCACACATTTTTAATTCCTAATACTTAAATTAAATGAAACATCAACCCTCATCCATACACAGTCACACACATCCATTGATGACATACCTCAGCGCTGAAGTTAACTCCTTTACTATCACATATCTGTTGATGGGTTCTCAGTTCTAATAGTCTAGATGTATAATGGCTCTTGATCATATTCTCCGAGATGTCTCATCACTGCCTCCAAAATCCATCGCTAATTTATCAGCAGTTCCGAGCTTTATGTTGAATGAAGACAGAAAAAGAATAGAAGAGGGTTATTTCATATTTAGATAATGCAATATTTTTGATTGAATCAAATAGAAGTCAAAAGTTATATAATTTTTTGTGAAAATAAACAAAATGTTTGATTATATATGGCTTTTATTTTGCTATTATAACTATTGTAAACACATTTAGGTTCTTAGTTTCTTGGTGCTCCTATATAATTTACAACCAAAACAAAGTTTCATATCCAGAATTCCTAGTAGTCTTCCACTACTCTAGTAATAAATTACAAGCATTATGTTTTATGACTTCAGAATACCATAAAGATTTTGTTTACCCATGTTTTCTATGAGAATTACATTGAGTTGGGTAATGAAAATCTTCAATTAGAAGTTTGTTAAGTATGTAAAACATGTCAAATGAAAGACAAGGGTCAATGTAATTGGGTAAGGAGCAACGAGGACTAACGATGATATGTACATAAGGACACCTAAAATCATAACAGAAACACTTCTTAACATGTACCTACCATGGAAGTATCTTGGGCAATGTCATCAGGCTTGGAAGCAGTGGTTGAGGGCGGTATTTTATCTTGAGATGGCGACTGCTTGATTGTCACCCTCCTTGACCCTTGAGAGCACTCTCAAGTTCTGCAGATTTCTGATTACACAAAAGATGGAAATGGAGATAAGATCAATGAATAAAGATGACCAAAAATTGGGACAATTACATAATTTTAAAACTGAGATAGGACAGGAGGAAAGGCATCAAACATTGACATCATTTATGTAGGTACAGTTTAAACAGTCCTATTGCAACATGACCCAACTATTCCTATCATAAACATATTTTTTAAAAGTTACATTTAAGTGTGACATACAAATGCGGAAGCATAAATTATACCTAGAAAACTTAATATCTAATCCTCAAATCACCATAAAAAATCTTCCAGTGCAGCGAGGTAATTTGTAATGTTGAGAATAGCCTGGAGCTTGTGATGTAGGTCTGATTTGAATTCAGTTGCGATTACAATACAACATTCAAATCTATTTCATTACATTCCTCAAGCCTTGGATTAAGCGGGCACAGGGCGCAAATTTGCGCTCATAAAACCACCAATTGCGCCCATAATCATCTAAAACTAGATGGCAAGGCGCAAGTGTTTGCTGTGAAAATGCGCCCGTTGTTACTATAGACTAGCGCACGTACGTTCATCATGCAATCGCTAGATGGTGCTGTCGTGAACACATGTACGTACAAATGATTCGAAGAATCAAGAAAACAAATCGTCAAATGGAGAAATAAACAAGCATTCAAATAGTCATTAGAAATCTGTCGAGGTTTGTTTGTAGGTCTTGTTTACTATTTCATCTCAAATAGAATTTAGAATTCTCTCATTGACAAGTTAAGAACACCTACGATGTTCTCGATCGTAGTTACTTTCATTTTGCCAGCAGCCGACCTAGCGTTGTTTTAGCAAAAAGCTAGCTGGCCAGCTTCCCACCGTGAACCTTTCAAGTCCCGGTAACAGACCGTTCGTGTTCTGCCGAGAGTGTGGCGGAAGGTTTGTGTGTGAGGTGCGATTTCGGTTTGGGATAGACTTTCAAAGTCCTTCTGAAATTGATGATTTATTTATTCATTTGCTCATCAATATTTTTAGTTACTTTAAAATACTGTTTAATGTGCAAGTTGATGTTCTTAATCAATCTTTCCTGTTTGATCTTGTGAAGATTAAAAAGTTATTAAATTGATCGTATTCGCATTATGAAATTAACATTGTATCTTTGAACTTATTTAACTTTTGTAATTGGTTGTCATTATCTGTTTTTGGAAAATTGCCACTAGTTCCTCAGAAATTGCCCCTTGCTCTGGTAAATCCCTGTGGGCAAGGGGCAACTTTTAAAAATAAATTGCCCCTTGCTCCTGGCTGCTTAATCCAAGGCTTGACATTCCTCCCTCTGATTTTATCATATCAAATACACTAACATGATATACATCAACATAAACTTATCAGAAAAACACAGGCATCAATTGTAATTAATGCCTTCTATAGATTCTCACACTACCCCTCTCCCAAACACAGCCCCATTGCATATGAATCTATACCAAATTAATAAATTTATATACACTCTCCATGGTAATTAAAACTACTTTCATTAAATATATGAAATATTACATAATTTGATGCATTTGACATAAAAATGTGTATATCCAACCAATTTCAACCTATTCAAAATTGTTGGTTTGGAGTACACAAAACAAAATTCACTTTAATTTTTGGCAAGTCTACTAAGATTGTTACTCATTAATTTGAACTCGATTTTAAAATGGGAGAAATGTATCAACCTTCTGCCTTGAATGTAGAATATAGTGTACAACATTATGTACCCATAATGTCAAACAGCTGTTATATTTAATACAAAAATAGTTAAATGATGCTACTATTTTCATTTCATGTCTCTACAATGTAATTAGTGTTTAGGTATGTTCTAAATCTATTCCAATCCAGAATAATAATAATATAGAATATTTAGGAGCGCTAAAAACAATAAGTACCATAGCGCTTACTAATACAAATATATGAAAAGAGGACAAAAATGTTACTGTCTCACAGGAAGTAGATCACATAGATCACTAGTGGAAAAGGTTAGTTTTGTGAAATCTTTAGAAGGTGGCAAGACAGGTAATTTCCCTTTTGGAAAGGGGGATGTTATTTTAAGTCTTTGATGCGGCTACTGCAAAAAAATAAGTGGTATATAGTGCAGTTACAGTGCTGATTCTCAACAACAAAAATTACAGGAAATGCAGCATACAAAACAAGGAGCAAACAAAAGCTATGAAGGGAATACCAATCAAATTTATAAATAAACAGGATAGATTCAAACATGAATAGAGGTTTGATGAAGAGAACAAAAGACGAAAAGAAAGGTGGAGGAAACGAGTGGAAAGAGAAAGATAGTGAGAAAGGGAAGGAGAGAGAGAGAGAGAGATGGGGAATTAGAAATATGAAAAGATAAATATGTAGAGTTGAGGACAAAAGGATAAAACCAATAGAGAATGGAACAAAAAGAGAAAGGAAATGAGAGAGAGCAAATGATGGAGGGATACAAAGAGGTTTACAGATAGAGCTTTAGAGAAAAGGAGAGGAAATAGGCAGGACAAAAGAAAAGCAGGAAGCAATAACAGAGAGACAAAAAGTGATTGAAATAAAGTTAAACAAATATCTAGACATTGATGGGTAGGGGCAAGGGTGTAAACAGTTAAGGTGCACTCAAACATCAAAGCCACTCAAGTATCCTTAAGACAGTGAAATATAAAATACAGCCAATGAATTGAATACAAATACAATTAATATAGGAATGCTAAGGGTAAAAGTCAAGAGCACAAAATATTAGTACACAAAACCCATTCTTAAAATAAAGTTATAGGTTTAGAGCATACTGTGATTAAGAACATACAACACAACCATTATAGATTGAGTTTCGAATGACAGTATCTATAGAAGCATCAGGCATAGTGTGCAATGTACAAAGGGCTCACATTCCACATGCATATATATCTTACCTCACTATTTTCTTCTTTTTGCTATTAAAGGAAAAGGAAGCAAGGATAATGTGCTAAAATATTTTATTTGATTAAACTACATCATATTTGCAGGCTTGCTATTAGTGTGTTTTTTTAACCCAATGAATAGTAATCAACTGCCTATTTTTTCTGAACATCACTATCAAGTGCCAGTGTTTGGAGGGCAATGGTTCATTCACATCAAACATCCCCATAATCATATCTATATCCTAAAGGCAAAGGCAAAGGTAAAAAGAGCTGAGATGCATTAAACAAAAAACAGATTGCTGCGAAAAAAATAAATGATCAAATGAAAAACACAGAGATATGGAATGGGGAAAAAACATCTAAAAATACTACAGCTTTTAAAACCACACTCTTGGTGTTGTGTTTTTGTCATGTTGAGGTGTCAAAAACACAATTTTAGATGTACATGCTTTGACAAAAAAAAACAGGATAGGGTGCATAAGACTCCAGCCTGTGCATGCAATCTGACTACTACAGAATACAAAACTATTAAGTAATATCAAAGGAACAATTAGTACAAGTGAAAGTGGCTAGATTCCTAATAAATCTCTAACTGCGTGAAAAAGAAGAAAACAAAAATAAGGCAAAATTGCACACAAACAAAAATTTTATCGTTTTAAATTTCAAGGGTTAAAGTGAAATTGTCTTTGTTGATGTTCCAAACACATAGCACTGATTCTATTTTACAGTCCCAAAAGTTTGAATAAATAGCACTTTAAAGGCAGAAAATTATATTGCTTTTACCAATCAATACGAATGAGGTAAACAATTTTATATTGCAAGTAGAAATACATAGAGATACAAGTGCAGAAGTTTTAGAGAAAGAGCTAAGAATTAAATTCCTTATTTTGAAATGAGCCAAATAGAATGCCTTTTAAATGCAGAGTGTAATTTTTATTCTACAGAATAGCAAAGTTTACCTTTTGAATAGTGTAAATAAATGCTGTCTAACATCGTATTGAATATGGGGAAAAAAGCAACATGAATTCATCTTTGCATAGATTTGCATTTGAAGTATAGATACAGAGCAGCTGTTCCCAAGAAAAGCATCAATACAACTTTTATATTTCAAAATTAACTACCTCAGCACCTTCCTGTCTTCAGATTAATATAAAACACAACTTATAGCTCCTTTGTAATATAAAGGTTTCTGACAAATTTCTTTTTAGGAGAAAAATATCAAGTTTCAAGAAAGCAAGCACGGCACACAAGATTAAATAGATAAGTAATATCAGATCAGTTGAAGTGTTCAAAACTAATGTAAAAACCTGTTTGAGTTGGCCTATGATTAATTGTTCTTTAAAAAAATGTTCTATCTTATCCATGTTGAACTCCTTGGAAATGTGCTTTCATGCGATTCATATCGTGCGTGAGTGCAACTTGAGCATTTGATTCCAAGTGGATGTGATGCCATTATATACCTTATATATTATTATTATTATTATTAATGTTATTAATATTTGCATCATCCTAAATTTGTGACAAGACTCTTATGATTCTTAGCAGACGATACGTGACAAGACTCTTATGATTCTCAGCAGACGATACGTGACAAGACTCTTATGATTCTCAGCAGACGATACGTGACAAGACTCTTATGATTCTCAGCAGGCGATACGTGACAAGACTCTTATGATTCTCAGCAGACGATACGTGACAAGACTCTTATGATTCTCAGCACACGATACGTGACAAGACTCTTATTATTCATAGCAGATGATACGTGACAAGACTCTTATGATTCATAGCAGACAATACGTGACAACAGGCTGTTTACACCTAGCGCCTGTGGGATAACATGACATCCATACCATCACTGTATGATCACATACCTGCATCTCTCTATCATATTTGATCTGCATGAGCTGAGCCTCCAGGACCCAATGCTCCTTCTCCTGCTCCAGCCGAGCTATCCTGGAGCTGGAGGAGGCCACCTGTTGAGCAAGGCCCTCCTTGCTCTCCGTGGAGCTGAGCAGGATCCGTTGGTTCTGGACGGCGGTGGAATACGGCACTGTTTCGGGGCAAGGCTGAAATTAGAAAATCTAAAAAGCTAATTTAAAACATACTAGACAACAGCTATAACAATACAAATTATAGTACCTAAAAACCGAGTACCTACAAATTGAGCATTATTAAAATTGTATCGGTTTTCAAATTGAATCTATAAGAACAAGGCTTCTATTGATTATGCATAATAATCTGAAAAGCTACATATATTTCTGTAAGCAAACTTCAGTTTGCTTACAGAAATATATGTAGCTTTTCAGTTTATTATGCATAATCAATAGAACTGTTATTGATTGCAAGATTACCAAAAAACCAAATAAACAATTTAGTTAACTCTTTGAAAAATGAAACTTATAGCTAATTATAAAGCTACTTTATCCAAGTGTATTTGCCAAAAAGATATGACAAGTAAGTCAAGAGGTGTGAACTTCACGATCGATGCCTTGCTTGTTCGCACACAGGCCGGCCTGCTAGAAGCCTGGTGAGTGGGCGGGGCGCTGTCTGTCAATCATTTATTCAGGCTCGTTCATTTTTATTTCTTTTAAATAATTTTTGATATGCGTTTAAACAAAATGCCAGACAATTTCAAAGAAATAAAGATATGTTAAATCATTTCATATATTTATTTTGACTAAAAACCGTACCACTCTTTGTTTATTTATTTTTAAACACCAAAAATAAACTTGCGTTGCTAGATTTATCGATCGGCTCTCTGCCTCGTTTTTGCTTGACTGAGCCCTTATAAAGCCACAGAGAATTGTTAGCACACTGGCGGGTCTGCGATAGGCCTTGCGAGTAGGCAGCAGGCTGTCAATCAAGTATTCAAAATCAAAATGGCCGCCAACGCCAACCTGTCTACAAGGCCACTATTTGTTTTTCACTTGGGCGGTCGCTATAGACAGGTTTGATAGTAATTAATTTGCCTTAATTATTCTGCTTTCCACTATGCTATGTTATTATCAAAGCCCCTCTAAAGTGTTGGGAGCCCTAAATTCGCCAAAAAATTGATGGCAAAATTTCACTTAAATTGTATCATAATGTGAAAGAGATGTCATTTAAGACACACTTCTGCAAAGATTTCCCAAAAATGTGTTAGAAGACAAATATTGATAAAAGAATACATAATTTGGGTTTTCTGTTGTACACAGAAGACCTAAATTTTGTATTCTTTCATCAAACACATTTGTTTTGAAAATCCTTGCAGAAATGTGTCTTAAATGACATCCTCTTTCACATTATGATACAATTTAAGTGAAATTTTGCCATCAAATTTGTGGGGCTCCCAACACTTTAGAGGGGCTTTAAACCAATGGAAAAAGAATTTCTATGTTACAATGACAGGTGAATCAATACATTCAAATGTATGTAATCAATACATTCAAATGTATGTAATCAAATATGTATATTTGTATAAGCCCCAACAAGTAGAATTATGTCAGAATCAACCTACTCTCATTATCATTTGAACATGTTAAATAGTACATTTAAACAATGGCAAAGGAATTTATAGTTTGTAGGATGCCAAGACCAAAGTCCTGTATGTCTCTTACTTACCTTAGTCAACGCAGCCATAAAAGCTACTGCTCTCTGTCGTAGTAATGGTACACAAGGTGATGTGCTCTGTCCTCCTACAGAAGATCCCATACTGTTCCCATAACCTACTGGACGAGTGAAGAAATCTAGGTTGGTCTTCATGAAGTTTGAGATCTATTTGAGAAGAAAAGAGAGTAAATTCCATCAGAGCTACAAAAGAAACATAAGTAATCAATATGGTGGCATCATACCTTAGCACCCAAAATAATAGAAAGATGTAAACAAAATATTTATAATTTTAATGTAATTTTTTTTCTTTTCCTAGATTTGTTACTTCTTGCCATTCAATGGCTCAAAGGTCCAATCAGCCTGAACTGGTTGATTCTATGAATGTTCTTACACTCTTATGGACAAGGCCCTATGTGTATATGGCTGTGAATCTTTCTTCCAAGTAAGAAAGAAAGCAACTATTTACCAGGTTTATCATATTTTATCCCATTTTCTATTTTCTGAATTAGTGGAAATAACACTTCCCTCACTGCATGCCAAATTATCAAATATACATTTACATCGGAGTGAGTGGGGTGGAACGTTATTACATTTAACAAACTCAAGCCCAGCAGGGTACATAAATTTGCACCATAGTAGTGGTATATAATATAAGTATAAAATCACTTTCAGAGCATGAAAAATGGATCAGCACTGTGGATCCCCCAAATTGTTCAGGAATTAAATACTTGTTCGCGTCACGAAAACTAAGCATACTCTCATCGTTGAAGTATGATGAATGAGATGAAAATGAGAACATTATTTTTAAGTAGTAACCTACGTATCAACAAGTGGAATGTGAATGACAATTGTTTCTTGGTGTGGAGCCCTTGGCTGATGTCAACGGAGGAGCCCCATTACAGGACCAAATATCTGGAAGCCGTGAAGACCTTGGAACACTGTTGAACTCAAAGCTCCTAAAATGAGCAAGATTGTGACAATCCACATTAGAACATATATGGACTACTTTGTAGAGAGAGAAATTAGTCTTACCTTTCCTGTACATGTAACTAATGATATGAGGGATGATACAACACATTCATCTGTTGTCTTGAGTTTCTGAGATGCTATTGGTAGCTGATGCTCTAACGACACCTTGAAGTTATAGTTCTTTGATAAATCTGTAGGTGAAAGAAAAATGACATCATTGACTATACATTCATAAGTGTTCTTTTCATAAAGTAAAATGTTGTATTCACCTTCAAACCTACAATTTTTTTTTTTTTGCTCTGATTTCGTTTTTAAAGTTAAGTTATGAAGTAAACCCTTAAAGCCCCACTGCACCATTGCCCGTTGGTCCCCATGATCCTCTATTTCTTATGTTAATTGAGAGCTGAGTCGATGAGATAACCATCTGTCAGTGACCACACTGGGAGGTCTAATCCCTCCCCGCCAAACTAGTGCAGACAGGCTTTAAGTTAATTTCACTAAAAAGTAAAAAGATAAATTTTTTCATTTAATTTCAAATTTGTGAACGTCCATGGTATTACATTAGCAAATATAACTTATGAAAATTGCAGTATACAAATTTACTTGTATCAAACTTCCCAACCTACCCTCCTTGATGATAACATATCTACTGTAATATCCATTATCATGGACATTCATATTTTAGATTGAAGAAGAAACAATGGTGAAAAGGAGTATCAGATTTCCTATTTCCAAATTTGGGATGTGCCTATCATACACTTATAACCTATTTTTGTATTTTATTTCTTATGTAAATGTACACGATTCTTTGTCATGATGTAATGTGTTCCTTAATATTTTGAAGCACCTTGAGCATTTAATTAAAATGGATAATGGGGCAATATAAATCTCATGTATTATTATTATTATTCTGCAGCCTGTTCCAACCATATTTCCTACATACCTTTCATGATTTCATACAGGTTTGTTAGACTCCCAGCAAGCTTCTCAAAGATTGTCTTGAAGTTTGCCTGAGGACACTCACAGGACGTGGTACTAACAGAGGCAAGGAGGCTGACGTAACTCTCCACCGTGGTGAAGACAGAGGACATTCGCTGTAGAGAGGCGTGAAGCTCCATGTTACGGGATTCTAACGTCTGGGAGCATGTTGACAGACGACATTCTTCTTCGATGCTGAAAAGTTTAAAAACAAACATGATCTTTAAGTCTCAGCCATATGATACAACAGAAAATATGCATGTAGTTAAGAGTCAACAAGTCTCAACACTTAAGATATTTAGCTTGCATGTCAAGCACCAATTTTTTCCAGATTTCTCTTTAATATCTTGGTCGACCAATATGCAATTTGGTTGCCTGAAATTAAGCACTGAAATAATGCTGTGTTTTTTTTTTGTCTGCTACAGTGATATCAACAAAGAACACTCTTTTTAATCATGATAGCTTTCCATCAGTTTTTAAAGCTATACTTCAACCATGCTCTGGTGACAATCGCTCTGCTGTCATTATCCCACCCTATTCAAATTCTTCAATCCAACCCTGGACCAAATGCTATAACCAAACTTAACCCTGAACCTAATCTAAAACCAAACTGCAACACTACATTTTAAAACAAGACAAATGCGACTGCATCTCCTATATGCCTCCGCCCTAATATCAGTTCAGGAAATGGATGGAATTATTCTTGAAATATCATGATGAAAACCAAAATCCTATAATTACATGTCAACCAACGACTATGATCTTTGCCCTTTGACCTACGTACTACAAAAACTAATCAGATCGTCTTCCCATGGTGATACATTTTGTCGCCAAGTGTGAAGTTCACACCTCCAGTAGTTCTTGAGATATCCCCAAAACAAGGCTACCTGTAATTTCAGAGATTGACCCCTGTGACCTTCGACCAGTGACCTACATATCCCACAATCTAATCAGATTGTCTTCTTTTGGTAATACATATTGTCACTAAGTATGAAGTTCATATCTCAAGCGGTTCTTGAGATATCCCACTAACAAGAAAGCAGGACGGTCGGCAACCCGAAAAAATAATGCCTCCAGCACCCCATTTGATAGGCGGAGGCGTAAAAATTAACAACAAAGGTGGTCTGCACTTACTTGTAATTAAGAACAGTGATTCATGTACATAAAAAGGTTATGTTACCCTGTTTCCTTATTTAGTCAAATGATTGACAAGTATTTTCATGAATGTCAAAAGCAGGCCTGAGCAATATGCAATTAATGAAAAATTTGGAAAAGGAATTATAATAAAAAGGTTCATCTCGATCAATCTCCAAGCAATCACGCTCCGTCCTTGTAAAGTCAATACTTTAACAATTCATCAGATTCAATCTATTCAGATATATCATTAAACTGTTTAAAAGTCATGATACAGATCAATGCGAGCAATATTTATAGTGTAAGCATACATGTAGATAGATTTTGAGATACGTTGTGCACAAATAGTGGGGGAGATATATAATGAAAAAATATACAACAAAGTTAGAAGGTGGTCTGTACTAACATGAACATAAGAACAGCGATCATGTACCAGTACATGAAAAGTTTATGTTACACTGTTTCCTTATTTAGTCAAATGATTGACAAGCATTCTAATGAATGTCAAAAGCAGGCCTGGGCAATATGCAATTAATTAAATTTTTGTAAAAGGAATTTTAAAAGGTTCATCTCTACCAATCACCCTCCATTCTTGTAAAGTCAATACTTTAACGATTCATAAGATTCAACCTATTCAGATATATCATTACACTTTTTGTAAAAGGAATTTTAAAAGGTTCATCTCTACCATTCTCCAAGCAATCACGCTCCATCCTTGTAAAGTCAATACTTTAACGATACATGAGATTCAATCTATTTGGCAGTGATGTGGTGACCATACAAAAAAATGCAGGGGTGTGTGATTGACAAGAAAGGTAGAAAGGTGATAGTTTGTAATTTCCGCTGATATTGCCAGAATACTAGAGAATTTTCAAAAAGTTTTCCCGCCTATATTATAAACATTCAATCTACTAGTTTAAACAAATTTTCAAAAGAATTATGAATTTTTTGCTGTCAACCCTAGCTTACATGACTTGCTTATGTATAAATAACATGCTGGGTTCATTAATCCTTTCATTTCTGTAGCAGCATTGGCAGTGTATACAGCATCCTCAAATTTACTCAAGACATCATCATTAGATATGATCTTTAGATATTGCTGAAATATATCAGTTTAAACTATTTCCACCTCAGATCAAATTCTTGAAATCATACTTTGCTATCATCTGTCAAAATGTTTAGCGGAATGGAAATTATTCGCATGGCAGTTGGTTGTTTGGCTGCTGCTCTTGGTATTCCTGGCAACATAACGATCATATATGTCTTTGTTAGACAAGGTATCAAAAATGCTACTGATGTAACCTTTACTGCACTTGCCATTGTTGATCTTTTTGCCTGTATCATCAACAGCATGAAGATCCCAATGGTCTTCTTTCAACGAACACCCATGGGCATGTTTTGTGGAGATCATCGGAGGAAGGGCTGCACTCTATGCCGGGTTGTTTCTCACAATCTCGATTGCTGTTTATCGCTACCAAGCTGTCTGTAAGCCATTCGATCGACGAATCGGACGGCGAGCTGCCATCTTGATCTCCATCGGTTGCACACTTCTTGCAGTTGGTCTTCATGTCCCGTTCTTCTTCATTACAACTTCAGTGAAGTTAAATGGAGGGTTGTACGTGTGCAACGTGTATGGCAATATACCATGGGGACGGGAGGTGTACGCAAGATCCCAAGCCATCGTATTCTGTGTTTCTGCCATAGCTACAACTATTTTATACCTCCTCATTTATAAGTTCATTCGTGCTCACCAAATTATTCGCAAGAAAATGATAAATGCACATGTCACATCCCCTACAACAGAGAGTTTCATTTCAGTAAGTGCCTCCGTTTCTAAGTCCGATGCTATATTGTCAGATGCCACGGAGTCCAATGGGATCTGCAAGCAAGGACAACATGGCTCCCTGCAAAACGAGGTCCCATGTGACACAAGATCCCACCATCATCCAATCCATGATAAGACAGAGCAATCATCAAAGAAGTCTAAAAGCCACCAGACTGATCATAAGACTACTCAAGTAGTCATCATCATAACAGTTATATTTTTTCTCTTCTGGTTTCCTAGCATTGCGCTTGATCAGGTTCCTGATAAGCAAATCCTTAGGATCATTCCAGACAACCAGCTGTATTTCATGTATTTCTTCTACCAAACCAAGTACATCAATAACATCATCAATGTTTTTGTCTACCTGTTTGTATATCAACGGTTCAAACATACCTGTTACAGGCCATTCACTTATCGCAATAATTAACAAAATGTCATTAAAGAGTATTAAGTAGGAATACTTGTACAAATCTTTAAAATTAAGATATAAACTAAAAGTAAATTATTAGAATATTATGGCAGTTCATTTCAATTTTCATTGGGATCGTTAATTGTTAGTAAACTACTGGTAAACACACAATCACCAGCATGTAATTAGAAAGAAATGCAATTAAATAAGTGTGGTTGTAAAACAGGAAAAAATTAATGTACCAATAGACTGTATATATATTTCTAATTTTTCCTGTCTTTAATGATTGTATAAGGTACTGTTTGTTGATTGTTGATACCATATTCAACATATAAATGTAGCTTTTACCTACTACTTTTCATGAATCTAAGTTCTTTTGGTTATATACATGTATATGTACATACCTGGACAATAAAATATGGGCAGGGCAGGCACATATCTTGGTATCAGTATATTTTGACAATTTGAAGAAGGAAATCATATTCTTTTCTGTTTTAAGATCATAAGACTACTCAAGTGGTCATCAACTCATCATCATTACAGTTATATTTTTTCTCTTCTGGTTTCTTAGCATTGTGCTTGATCAGGTTCCTGAAAAGCAAATCCTTAGGATCTTCCCAGACAACCACCATCATTACAGTTATATTTTTTCTCTTCTGGTTTCCTAGCATTGTGCTTGATCAGGTTCCTGAAAAGCAAATCCTTAGGATCTTCCCAGACAACCACCATTATTACAGTTATATTTTTTTCTCTTCTGGTTTCCTAGCATTGTGCTTGATCAGGTTCCTGAAAAGCAAATCCTTAGGATCTTCCCAGACGACCACCTGTATTTCGTGCATTTCTTCTACCAAACCAAGTACATCAATAACATCATCAATGTTTTTGTCTACCTGTTTGTATATCAATGCTTCAAACATACCTGTTGCAGGCCATTCACTTATTGCAATAATTAACAAAATGTCATTAAAGGGATAGTTGAGTTTTGTTGCATAGGGGGCTACACAACATAATTTTTTGGTGAGAAAGTGAAAAACTGAGTGTCAAATTTGAAAGCATATACAATTTAAATGACAAAATCATCTGTTTGATAAAAATCGGTTCAGAGACGGCTGAAATATCTATAAATATAACCATTTCTAATATTTGTGAGTAATTTTGAACCAGCCGTTGAAAAACGAGATAGTGCCTAATACGTTTTATTCCAGCCAATGCCAATATTGGCTTTTTCGTGTTGGTTATAATACGCACAACCAGCCGACCTGTGTATTGCAATTATTATTTAATTAATTAATTAACGGTCACCATATTTTTTGATAGTAGAGCTGAATTGGTATGATCGTATTCAATCTAAATTCACACATTTTGGGGTCTAAAATTGCCTTCATAGCAATTTAAGGTTCTAAAAGGGCACTAGAGATGTCATAAATAAGAATAATAGCAATAACCATGCACTTTGGAGGCATTTTGGGACTTAAACAAGAACTCAACTATCCCTTTACAGAGTAACGTAGGAATACTTGTACAAATGTATGAAATTAAGATATTTCTACCTTAAAGTTAATTAGTAGAATGTTATGGCGGTTCATTTGAAATTTTATTGGGATCGTTCATCATTAGTAAACTACTGGTAAACACACAATCACCAGCATGTAATTAGAAAGAAATGCAATTAAATAATTGTGGTTGTAAAACAGGAAGAAATTAATGTACCAATATACTGTATATATTACTAATTTTTCCTGACTTTAAAGGTAATGCAAAGTTTTGGGAAATTTAGAAAATTGGATGGATAGTAATTCTTTAAAAATTTGATATATTTGGATGCCCGTGTGGATGTATTATAAGCAAGTGCTAGAAAATTTAGCCCCTAAAACACTTCTGCTTTCGAAAAATTGTATAATTTTACTGGTGCTCCCGGTAAATTTCAAATATTTCAAATAGCGCGTAAGGCCATTCCATGGTAGCTGCGACCATGAAAATCTCAGAATATGCAGCTCTGATATATAATTTCCAAACAGGAATGGCAAAAATTGGTCGATTTTAGTCAAGAAACATTGTTTTAAAGCAAAAGTAATATCAGTCGTGAGAGGGAGCTATATAACATAAAGAGGTCATTATTTACAATTTCATCACTTTAGACTTGATTTCAACCACGACAAAGATCATTGAATATTGTAAAATTGCATGTTTCCAATATGTTTATTTGAACTAAATTCATGACCCCATACCAAAACTTTGAATTACCTTTAATGCTTGTATAACTTACTGTATGTTGATTGTTGATAATTAATGTTGATACCATTTTCAACATATAAATGTAGCTTTTACCTACTACTTTTCATGAATCTAAGTTCTTTTGGTTATATACATGTACATGTACATACCTGGACAATAAAATATGGACAGGGCAGGCACATAACTTAGTATCAATATATTTTGACAATTTGAAGAAGGAAATCATATTCTTTTCTGTTTTGAAAGTTTATGAGTAAACCCTAACCCTCCGGCACCACCTTCAGTGGGCTGAGGCATACTGGCATACAGAATAACAACAAAGGTAGTCTGCACTTACATGTAAATAAATACAGCGATTCATGTACATAAACAATTTATGTTACCCTGTTTCCTTATTTAGTCAAATAGTCTACAAGTATTCATATGAATGTCCAAAGCAGGCCTGGGCTATATGCAATGAATAAATAATTTGGAAAAGGAATTTAAAAAGGTTCATCTCTATCAATCTCCAAGAAATCACGCTCCGTCCTTGTAAAGTCAATACTTTAACAATTCATCAGATTCAATCTATTCAGATATATCATTAAACTGTTTAAAAGGAGTCCTGATACAGATCAATGCGAGCAATATTTATAGTGTAAGCATACATGTCGATAGATTTTGAGATACGCTATGCACAAATAGAGGAGGGTATAATTTATAGAAAACAATGCCTCAGGCACCACCTTTGGTGATCAGAGGCATGAAGAATAAAAAAGTTAGAAGGTGGTCTGTACTTACATGTAAATAAGTACAGCGATCAATGTACATGACTATATGGATCTTCGACTGCGCGCAGTCGAAAATGATGCCTCAGCCATAGAGCAATTTTACAAACCAAAACAGGAGCAATTTTTTTTTAATTCAAGTTTGATTGTAATTCATTAACAGGTTCTCAAAATATCGTGATTACAAGCTATTTTTCATATATATGTATGACCCTTTAATTGTTGACCTCATGACCCTAAAATCTAATAAGTTCATTGGCTCTGCAGATAAATACATGTCTTGAGTTTGATAGTAATCCATCCGTCGGTTCTAATGATAATGTGATCACGAGCTGTTTTTGCATACATAATGAGCCCTGTGACCTTTGACCTTGTGACCCAAAAAACTAATCAGTTCATTAATTGGCTCTGCAAGATACATACACGTTTGAGTTTGATGGTAATCCCTCCATCGGTTCTAATGATAATGTGATCACGAGCTGTTTTTGCATACATAATGAGCCCTGTGACCTTTTGACCTTTGACCTCATGACCCCAAAATCTATTCAGTTCATTGGCTCTGTAAGATACATACATGACATAAGTTTAGCGTGAATCCATCCATCAGTTCTTGAGATGACGCGATCACGAGATCGGGACTAATACGTACGTACGCACGGACGCACAGAGGCACGGACAACCTGAAAACATAATGCCTCCGGCTACTTTGTAGCGGAGGCATAAAAAGTCAATGTTACTCTGTTTCCTTCATTTATTCAAATGCTTGAAAAGTATTCTTATGAATGTCAAAAGCAGGCCAGGGCAATATGCAGTTAATCAATTTTTGTAAAAGGATTTGAAAAGGTTCGTCTTTACCAATCTCTAAGCAATCAGGCTCCATCCTTGTAAAGTCAATAGTTTGAAAATTCATCCATACAAGAAAATGCGGGGGAGTATGTGATTGACAAGAAAGGTAGAAAGAAGATGGTCTGAAATTTCTGCTTATATTGCCAGAATACATAACAATCAATAAGTTTTCCCGGCAATATTATAACATTCAATCTGCGAGTTTTAAAGAATTTTCAAAGGAATTCTGAATTTTTCGCTATCAACCCTACCTTACGCGACCTGCTAATGTATAAATAACATGTTGGGTTCATTAATCTTTTCATTTCTGTAGGCAGCATTGACAGTGTATACAGCATCATCAAAGTTACTTAAGACATCATCTTTAGATATGATCTTTACATATTGCTGAAATATATCAGTTTAAACTATTTCCACCTCAGATCAAATTCTTGAAATCATACTTTGCTATCATCTGTCAAAATGTTTAGCGGAATGGAAATTATCCGCATGGCAGTTGGTTGTTTGGCTGCTGCTCTTGGTATTCCTGGCAACATAACGATCATATATGTCTTTGTTAGACAAGGTATCAAAAATGCTACTGATGTTACCTTTACTGCACTTGCCATTGTTGATCTCTTTGCCTGTATCATCAACAGCATGAAGATCCCAATTGTCTTCTTTCACAACGAACACCCATGGGCATGCTTTGTGGAGATCATCGGAGGAAGGTCTGCACTCTATGCTGGGTTGTTTCTCACAATCTTGATTGCTGTTTACCGCTACCAAGCTGTCTGTAAGCCATTCGATCGACGAATCGGACAGCGAGCTGCCATCTTGATCTCCATCGGTTGCACACTTCTTGCAGTCGGTCTTCATGTCCCGTACTTCTTCATTACAACTTCAGTGCAGTTTGGAGAGAAGTATTGGTGCAGCGTATATGGCAATATACCATCGGGACGTGATGTGTGCCAGATCGCAAGCCATTGTATTCTGTGTTTCTGCCATAGCTACAACTATTTTATACCTCCTCATTTATAAGTTCATTCCTGCTCACCAAATTATTCGCAAGAAAATGATAAATGCACATGCCACATCCCCTACAACAGAGAGTGTCATATCAGTAAGTGATTCCGTTTCTAAGTCCGATGCTTTATTTTCAAATGCCACAGAGTCCAATGGTACCTGCAAGCAAGGGCGACATGGCTCCCTGCAAAACGAAGTCCCATGTGACACAAGATCCCGCAATAGGCCAATCCATGATAAGACAGAGCAATCATCAAAGAAGTCTAAAAGCCACCAGACTGATCATAAGACTACTCAAGTGGTCATCATCATTACAGTTATATTTTTTCTCTTCTGGTTTCCTAGCATTGTGCTTGATCAGGTTCCTGAAAAGCAAGTCCTTAGGATCTTCCCAGACTACCACCTGTTGTTCATGTATTTCTTCTACCAAACCAAGTACATCAATAACATCATCAATGTTTTTGTCTACCTGTTTGTATATCAATGGTTCAAACATACATGTTGCAGGCCATTCACTTATTGCAATAATTAACAAAATGTCATCAAAGAGCAATATAGGAAAACTTGGAATACTAGGAATACAAATGTATACTACATGGACCTTCGATAGCGCGGTCGAAAGTGATGCCTCCGCCATAGAGCAATTTTACAAACCAAATCAGGTGCAATTCTTAAAATTCAAGTTTGATTGTAATCCATTAACAGGTTCTCAGAATATCGTGATTACAAGATATTTTTCATATACATGTATTACCCTTTGATCTTTGACCTCATGATTCCAAAATCTAATCAGTTCATTAGCTCTGCAAGATACATACATGTCTTGAGGTTGATGGTAATCTATCCATCAGTTCTAATGATAATGTGATCACAAGCTATTTTTGCATACATAATGAGCCCTGTGACCTTTGACCTTTGACCTCATGACCCCAAAATATAATCAGTTCATTGGCTCAGCAAGATACATACATGACCTAAGTTTGGCGGGAATCCATTGATCGGTTCTTGAGATAACGTGATCACAAGAACGGGACGTACGGACGGATGGACAAATGCCTCTGGCTACTTCGTTGCAGAGGCATAAAAATAAAGCCCCAAGCAAATGTAGCCAAAGCATAAGTCAGAGAACCACATTTGACCATTTGAAAGACATAAAATATCCTTCTCACCTTAGGAGTTGGTAGGGCAAAAGCTTCTGGAGGTAGGCAACATATTTACTGAATTTAGCAGCAACGTCCTGAAGTCCAGTCGCTGTTTCCTGGAAGATGTATGAAGTATGGTCATGATGAAGACAACATCAAAATGATCCAAGGAATGTGGATTCAACAAGACATGATGGAATTACTAACACCTTTTATAGGATATTTTTGATAAACTTCCACAATGTCTGGCATGTAATATTTCAAGATACATACAGATGCTGTGAAAATTGTGAACATGAAAAAGAATAGTTAAATCTTTTTCCAGCTTTTGTACATATCTGTGATTAAAACAGTACTACAAATAAATTGCTGAATTTCTTCAATTGCAAATTGACAATGCAAAGGAACATTCTTCAGGAAAATCATACCCTTCTAGCTAACTTTACCTTTATTCAGATTTACATTTTGCCCATAACTTTGAGGTTTAATGTAGAGACAATGGGTATCATGCAAATCTGCTTCGATATTCACAAAAGTTATATATTTTCTGGGACATTGAGCATTATCTAACAGGCCTTTTCCTAATTCTTACAGATATTGAAAAATTAAGATATATTTCCACTTTACTTACCAATGTTGTAAGAGCATCATCCCGAGTGCTTTCATTAAAAGCAGCAAGCGACTGTTCTAATGGTCTTAGATATGAAGCATTCTCATGAAGATGGCTACAGAACTGTCAAATGAAGAAGACAAAAATGTAAATGAACTAAAAATGGGATCAATCAGTTGTTTCATGAATTATGATAATGATTTTAACAATTATAATAATATATTTTATCAATGAAATTTATCTTTCTTTACCAGAAATCTAGAGGAATCTTATTAACAAAAAGATCTGTAATTGAAACTGTATATACAGAACAACAACTGACTGCTAGCCGGTGGCAACATATTTACTAGTCAAATCTGACTCACAGATCTTAATACTATATGGAAGTGTAGTCATACCATTGGGAGTAAGGTCCAACAGTTCGTCGCCCGGCTGGCAGAAGGGCGTTAGTGCGCAAACGACTCGAAAACTACTTTTTGAATTATTCGCATTTAAAGATTTGTTTTATATTTAAACTGCTTTCCGTCCCGATAATTGGTTTAAAACTTAAAAGACTAATAAAAATGTTATAGTAGAACACGGCCACAATCTTTTTCAGAAATAAGTCAGTTTTATAAAAGTTAGAGGCGATTTAGTGCTAACGCCCTTGTGCTTCACGCTTCCTTTTTTACCTGAAATTCGAGCTAACGCCCTTCAGCCAGCCAGGCAACGAGTTGTTGGGACTATCAAACCCATTAAAAGACACATACTGCACAGATACATGAACTGGTTTTTATGTAAGCTGTGTGTGAACCTTTGTACGGAGAAAGCATTGTGTCTGGCAGTATAAAGATGGCCTTCCTGGCTTCATGTTCAATCATTAGAAAATACTCAATCTAGCCTAGTATCTAGATCCATGGTTAACTCACCTTCTGATTGACTTGACTGATGGGCGTACGGTTCCTGAGTCGATAGGAAAGATCTTTGATCTCTGCTCTGTGTATGTATGAAAGTTAGATAATCCAGCACATAGCTCTCTAACTAGTGTTGATGCTTGACCCATCAATTCCATACTCCGTTGCTATAATGAAAAATGGAACAGATACAACTGAAAAACTTTATTCAAAGACCTACAAATCATTTATGCATAATAGTATAACATACACACAGTGCTTTTAACTTCAACTTCATTGGATATTAAAGCCCCTCTGAAGTGTTGGGAGCCCAAACAAATTTGATGGCAAAAATTTCACTTAAACTGTATCATAATGTGAAAGAGGATGTCATTTAAGACACATTTCTGCAAGGATTTTCAAACACATTTTTGGGGTGGGGGAATCTTTGCAGAAGTGTGTCTTAAATGACATCCTCTTTCACATTATGATACAATTTAAGTGAAATTTTGCCATCAAATTTGGGGCGAATTTGAGGGGCTTTAACATTTTCTTAATGTACTACACTGTGTTTACATTAATGTAAAACAATCTTTACATCATTGTGTTTTCTTTAATCTGTTTATAATAATGTGCTTGTTTTGAGATATGATATAATCTGAAAACAGAGATTGAAACATAAAGTGAACTGACATCTGTAGCTGTCTCTCAAGGACAGAGAAGTAATACTAGGATTACTTTCTATTCCTCTCCAATGAAAAAAAATACATTATTCACCCACAAATTATTTCATAATATACATGAATATTGTAAGATTTTCCCCATATAACTAAATTTAGAAGAATTGCCAAAAGAGTATGAGAACATGGGTTCTGAACATAAATTGCATTTACCTGATGTTTCTTGTCATGCGCTGGTACATTCAATCTGCTCAACTCAGGAAGTTCTGTCAATATCAAAGTAAAGTGCATATCAAAATTTACAGATGAAGACAGAAAATTGCTCAGTTCCAAAAATGAGTCCATATTAACCTAAGGAGATACCGCTAAAGGCAAAGTCCTCCAAATACCTGTCGATTGTGCCTTGTTTTCTTTCCAGTGACTATTATGACATTTAATGACCTAATCAACAAATGATCTAACCAAGGGAATATCTGTTTCACAGAGTGTGTTCAAATTGACAATTCCCTATATTCAGTCATAAATGTATGACAAAGACCTGTATTGTTGGCCAGGATTAGCCATTTACAATTTAAATCAATCCTCCTCCTCCTCCTCCTCCTCCCTCCTCCCTCCTCCCTCCTCCCTCATCCCTCCTCCCTCCTCTCCTCCCTCCTCCTCCTCCTCCTCTTCATCCTCTTCATCCTCTTCTTCATCATCATCATCATCATCATCATCATCATCATCATCATCATCATCATCATCATCATCATCATCATCATCCTCAGAGTCCTCATCATCATCACCATCATTAACATCATCATTATCATTATCATCATTATCATCATCATCATCACTTTCTCATGTTACTGAGGTAAATGTTAAATAAAATTTACTAGATATCTGGGCCCGTATTCAATAAACTTCTAAGACATGTTTCTTAAGTCTAAGAATATGTCTAAGAATTTGTCTAGGTTAAGAAAGTTGCCTCAGCCGTATTCTAAACACGAAAAGCAGTTTGTCTTTGCTTAGACGACAGATAAGACAAATTCTTAGACCCGATGACGTCATGTTGGAAAGTCAAGTTGGTCGAGTCGAGCGACTTAATTGCAGTTTAATTTGCCTATGCAATTTGCGTGTTAAAATAACAAGGGAAACGCTCTCGCCTGCATTACGCAATTCAATATGATAAAAAATTGAGAGTGGGACATTATTTATAGGCAGGGTGGCCCATCAGCAGGCCCCCAAAAATGAAATTCTCTGAATATAATCAGCATTTTGAAGTGAATATTGACTAAGAATCATCAGAAGAAATATTTACTATTATTTGTACCAAGATTGATAACTTTCATGAAACATGAACAAATAACAAAAATTGATTTGTTAATTCTCATATTAAGTTGTGAAAACATAATCCAAGTCTACTGACCTAAAATGACCTTTGACCTTGACTTTGTGACCTGGAATTTGTGTCATATGATTTGTGATACTTGATAACCCTTGGGTACAAGTTTCATGGAATTTGAACCAACACTTTTGAAATTATGCTACAAATTCAAAATCTTGATGTTGATGCCACAACAAAGTCTAAGTTTGCAGACCTGAAATGACCTTTGACCTTGACTTTCTCACCTAAAAGACTATTGACATGATTGGTGGTACTTGATAACCCTTATGTTCAAGTTTCATGGAGTAGGAATGTATACTTTCAAAATTATGATAAAACTTCAAAATCTTAACCTTTGATTAAGTTTTGATGTTGATGGCACAACATAGTCTAGGTTTGTTGACCTGAAATGACCTTTGACCTTGAATTAGGGACCTGAAATTCTATTCACATGATTGGGGATACTTGATAACCCTTTAGGCCAAGTTTTATTGAATAAAAACTTATACTTTCAAAATTATATTAAAAATTCAAAAACTTAACCTTAGGTTAAGTTTTTGATGTTGACGCCGCCGCCGTCGCCGCCGTCACCGGAAAAGCGCCGCCTATGTCTCGCTTTTTGCTACGCAGACGAGACAAAAATCGCATCGCACGAAAATTATACACAAAACGTAAGGGAGATGGTGAAGGGAGGAATGATGCTCACAGAATTGTTTTAGGCTTGACCAACTGACACAAAAAATATTAGTAAGGCAGTCTAGTCAAGACCCCCGGATCTAGATCGAACATCCACCGTAGGCTTTTTATACTTTTCTGTCAAACATCTTAGAAGAGCCAAACCGGGCTATAATTATGCCGCGGGTAGCTCCATGAAGTTAGCGCTGTCGCTAGCCGGCCAGCCAGAACTAGCATTGGAGCTACCCTTACATTATCTACTGCTATGGCTTGCCTAAAATTAATCAAATAGCTTAATTTAACCTTTATCAGACCCATAATATAACAAATTTTGTCTCACCTAACATCATGCCGATGACACATCATTCCCTGTTTTCCATATTTTAATGCCAATGTCTAAGAGATGATTTCTTTACGACAGCTATGTCATAATATAAAAGTAGTGTTATGAAGGCGGCCTACTAGTATGCTATATGCTGGATCGTGTATTACAAACAAACATACAAACATACCTATAAAGGCTATATGGCGCTCCAGCCTGGCCTAGCCTACGCGCTGCGCCACCGACGCTGTACTACAGATACGCGAAGCTTACGTTGATATAGGTCAACTGATAACCTGCGCTCGCGCTGCATGCATGTTTGCATCCGTATGTTTTTTCATTTCATTTGATCGAAACCCAAAGTGACATTGTGTGCAGCAGCACTGCCGGTGCCTGGTGCCGGTGCAGAAGCCCTATTTAAACATCCTCATGAGTATACTTAAATATAGGGTAGATTTCTTACTTATCTTAGATATCTCGATTGTATTAGAATACGACATGCTATTTAAGCCCTTTTTCTTAGATAAAATCTAAGAATTCTTCTTATCCTTAAGGCAAAATTCTTAGCCCCCAATACTTTTATAGAATACACATTTTCTAAAACTGTTTTCTTAGACAAAATTTAAGAAAAAGCACTTAGATTTCATGCTTAAGAAGTTTATTGAATACGGGCCCAGAGGCTTACCAATACTGTACAAGGCTTAAAAACCAAATTAGATCTCGTCCAAGTAGCTTAAAATTACATTGCTTTCAGATCGAAAGCATGATGCAATACTTATGCTTACCTTCATCATTGAATGGAAGTTTGTCTTGAATGATGCGGGTTGCCCATGACAACTTGCTACCAAGTTCTTCTTTAGTTCTCCTCAGCTCCTCAGAACACTGCTCTGCCCTGCTGAGGGCCTCACGTACCTTTAAAATAAGATGGGTCATCACAGATATCACATGAAAATCCAATCTACACTAGCAATAGCATGGAAATAAGCTGACACAATTTATACCCTATAGATATTAATATTTGTATCATGAGCTATAGCTGAATTACTCTGATCAGGTTTAACAGATCTTGCAACCATCCCACGAAGCACTTCTATTCCTTGTTTCTCACCACCAAGTAATACATACCTCTTTATCCCTTGCCTGGAGCTGTACCTCCATTCTGGCTCTCTCCTGCTGGAGCCGTTCTAGGGTCTCCTTGAATTGTTTCTCAGAGGCCTCTATCACGCTGTGGTGCTGGCTACTGTCACGCTCCAGATTGGCCAGTTTGCTGCTTAACTCTGTCACTATCTTCCGGTGTTCTTCTGAAAGGTCATACAGCTGTGTTTTCAACAGAATAAAGAATTGCCATTAGACTCATGATACAAGAATATGTAAACATAATAGTCAGGTGGGCTGTATATAATACAGACCACCTTATGTATTCGTTAGAAAAGCCTTTATTTATTTCTTTATTATTTATTTATTTTTCTTATTTCCAATCACTTTTTTGTTAACAAGATAACTTGAAAATGGCTAAATCAAATGCCTTGAAATTTGGCATACATATGTATAGGTATATGGAAAAATCAAAATAACGTTTTCAACCTTGACCTTGACTGATGACGTCATCTAGGCGCCATTTTGTAAAATTTTCTGAAAATCTACTCATGATCATATCTTCATAACGGAAAGTCGTTTTTATTCATATTTATCATGATCAAGGTCAATATCCGTCCAGTCAATTTCAGGTAAAAAACGCGCGCGCATGCGTACGTCCGTTAGCGCGCGCGCTCAAAATGTTCCAAATCGTCTCAAATTCATTTTGATACGTTTCAGGCCATTTTAAGCATTTTATAAAAAATCGCGCGTTTTGCGCGTAACGATTATACAACATAGAATCGCCATTTTCTTTCATGATATTTCCCATATTTTTCGAACAATTTGATACCATGTTTATCTCTTAATGACCATTAATAACAAGATGAGCGTCCATTCAAGATAAATGTCCGTGCGCGCGAGCTCTTGTAATACATAGCATATATGGGCAAAAACATGCCTATACAAAATTCATTGTAACTCTTCAGAATGGATGGGAACTCCCAATTTTTTTCATATTTGGATAGATTATGAGTCGGAGATATGATTTCATGTCTCATTTGACCCTCAATTAACTCATGACGTCATCATAATGGCCTCCGAACTCAAAATTTCAATTTGCATATTATGACGTCAGCATATTTTTGGAAAATTGATTGTATCTCTGTAAATATTGATTGATTTTCTTTCAAATTTTGATATGTTCTAGCTGAGACAATTTCCTACAAATGCAGTTACACGATTTTTCATTTTGACATAGGCATCGTGGCGTATTTTTGCGATAAAAGGAGGCATGTCAATTTTTCACATTTTGCGTGTATTCTACTGGATTCTACATTCCCGTCTTTCGCGAGCAATATCTCCATCGTTTTAGTTTTGTTTTCGCTGAGCTTCGAGTATGTTGTAGCTGAGACAATAAGCTATTACCTGTGTGCCCTTTATTTTTTGATCAGATGCCGGGATCATGCTCATATTTCACTTGCAAAGTGGGATTTGAGAATTCCATTTTCTGTTCACGTGTAATGTCTATGTGGATTATTTTGGTATATTGGTCGCAATTGACTTGAAACGTTGCATGTTGATAGGTAAGACAAAATATTTCATATAAAAACACAAAATCGAGAATATGCATATTTCATTATGTTATTTAGATTTTAAGGTTAAAGGTCAAATATACTGTACATGGTTTCTCTAAAACAATGCTTTGTATACACATGAAATTTGGCACACTAATAGACCTGAATAAGAGGATTATTTCAAAAATTTAGGTCAAATCATGCCAATGGTATCTTAACTACTTAGTATGTAAATTAGGATCAAAGGTCAAACATTTCACCGATCACTATCTCACTAACCATGTGTGGGATGCACTAATTGGAACAGCCCACCTATACTTGTTCCGAAACAAGTATTACATGTCTAGTTTTGAATACAATAATAAATATACTGTTTGGGGAGAATGTGATGGAACATAAATTAAAAATATTGTGTACCTTTTAACAAACTTTCCCCTTTGTCAAATGATAATCTATTAAAAGGTCAGTTTATCTGGATTTGGTCATATTAAAAAAATTATTGTCAAGTATTTGGCATCGCCTGTGCCTGGGAGGCGAAAAGCGGAATGAATCACTGTAACCCTCGGGTCTCTCCTCCCCGTATAACTGATTGGAGGTGTGCAGGTGGACCACTACACCAGGGTTTCCCCCCTACTCTTATACGAATAGTGCAGTGGGTTCTTAACGTGCAAGGTTGGTGATTCTCCTCTACACAGGACCTCCATTTAACTTCCGATCCAAGGGATGGAGTGTTTTCCACTTAACATAGCCTGAGTCTATGAAACAGAGGAGGGGCACGTTATACAAATAATACACAGGTGTGAGTGCGTTATGGTCGATGCAGCACATGAGGGTATTCACTATGGTGCAATAAAATTCATGAGGCGGAGCCAAGTGTATTTTGTGCCATTGTGAATACCCGAATAGCGCTGCATCGCCATAACGTCACGAACGAAAACCTGTGTATTATTTGACAGTCTTTAAGTCTTACTTAGCAAGGCGATATTAAACACTGTAAGCCTGCAACCTTCATAAGAAATAACGTGTGCACACAGTAGATCGCGAGAGCAGTGACCTCGTAAACAAACTGTGCAATGCATGGTAAACATCAATTGATTTACATGCAGCCATGCGTTATGCTTTTCTGTTGCGTACTTTTTGCACGGCTGATATCACCAAAATGCTCTCCCCGTGTGCGTATTGTTAAAATTAATGCACGCACACATGATCCATTTTGACGCTTCTCATTGGCTACATTCTTGAACCCATTTTATAATAACAAATAACGCAGGCTTCAGTCATCCGCCTGTGTTGGATTCGAACCAACGATCTTTGGTTCGACAGGCAGACGCTTTACCGACTGAGCCAACTCGCCTCCTCGTTTTGCCTTGGAAAAGAAGTGTCATAAATTTGAATAGATTATGAAGAACATTGAATTGTTACAATATCCACCAGAACTGCAAATGACATCCTTTCTTTCCTTCCCACAAAATACAGAGACAAAACTATTCACTGTTTACCATTTCCTACATTAAGTCAGAAATAATGTTCAAACAAATGTTAATGAAATGAAGTTATCAAGACTGACATTTGTCCATTGCATGAATATATTTGACACTGACAGTAGGTAATTCATGTCCTTTGTCTATGCAAATGGATACAAGTGGAACATTTGAACAGAAATTGATTCCACCGGAGTGACGGACACCTGTCATTTACCTGTTTGTGGAGGGTCTCATTTTCATAAATCTTTCCTCTCAGTTCCTCTCCTATCACATTGGGTGATGTCTTCACATGAGTTGAATTGTCCATGTCCTTGTTCTGTGAATGATATCACCATCAAATCAGAATCAATTAACAATTCTTTAATGGGGTTCTTAGGATGACATAGCATGTACATTCTTGGGGTTTTGAGATGATAACTCCTCGTGTATAACTGCTAAGTGGAGCATTAATTGGTGAAAGCAGTGAAATCAGAATGTTTACATCAGAGACTACAAAATATATTTTCAGATAAATTTCAAATCTTAAAAAGATGAAGTACTTTTGTGCTCTATAATGGTATTATGTATTGATAATACAGCTCTACTATCCCTTTAGTTACAGTAATGCCTTTGAAGAAAAAATAGTTTATCAAATAAGGAGTTATCTTCCCACATTGAAATGATGCTGCTTGGTCATGAAGAGACTTATTTTAAGTAGACATGAGAGATCAGCACTTGATACAACCTTCATCAATGCCATATATCACTAGGTTTGACTGTATGTTTATAAGAGCTCTGAAAAAGCAGCTGAGGAAAGGACTAGAGCTCAAGATTACACTATGATCCCCAAGATCTCATGGTTGTTTACCTTGCTCTTCTTGCCCTTTGATTCATGTATATCCAGTTCATCTTGCAGGACATTGACCCTCTTGGTCAGCTGCTGGTTTCGGAACGTCAAACTGTCCAGCTCCTGCTCAAACTTCCGAATCTTTTGATCACGTACCTTGAGTTGCTCCTAAACATCATAGTAAAACAAACAAAAACAAAAAAACATTTATAAAAGTTTCTATTAGATACACTTAAAATGGCAGTGGAGGCCAATATCTCACTTATGTTACAGCAGCAAGACTACCACTGCCAATGAAAAAATTGAAAAAGAGAAAATTTCTTGAAATAATTTTGAAATGATTACAGCAGTAAGTTCAAACCTGAGAGACACAGCTAAACCGTGTCATATCATGACGACTGCTCCAAAATGTACCTCCTGGACAATTATTCAATAGACAACTACCCTCTAGGAAAATTCACCCTCTTAAAAAAATAACCTCAATTATTGTCAGATAACCACCTAGCAGGTACTTGATCGGGGAGCAGTTACCAGGAAGGTTAATGTCCTAGGAGGAAGTTGTCTGGGGTGGGGATCAGGGGTTATTTTCCGAGGCCAGAGGGTAGTTGTCTAGAGGGTTTTTGTCCTAGAATGCACCAATTATTTAATGGTAGGATCAGTGTCTTTGCAATCTAGATAGTACAGATTATACAATACCTACTAAGATTCTTGCAACCTCATTGGTCAGTTCTTAATCACAGACCCTAGGAAAACTGTTCTTTAAAAAAAAAAATTGTTTTAAGCCTGTTAAAGATACTATGTCCCTTTGCAGCCAACATCAAATTCTGTAGAACTTTGCAGGAATTATGAATATGTCATGTATGTCCTATCTGTGAAATTTAAACGTTAGCAGTGTCCTAATATTCAAATTATGCAAGGAAACCCGTTTACTTGCTAGACTTCACTGTCAGACACTATTGAGTGACTGACTGGCTTTTTTCTTCTTTGGTAATAACATACATAAAATGAGCTGTAAAGGGTACATGAGCATTTGTCTACATCAATAACCCACTTCTTGTAATGGCCAAAATTAAACTGATTGAATCTTTGCGCAGCATAAAACGTACGACCATTCGGTACAATGGTCTGAAAAATCAGACTATTACTTACTGGCTCTATAGCTCCTAAGTCGATTCGACAACTAATAGTCGTTATTTTCCCACTTAAAGACATTTTCAAGCCCCCTTTTTTTAGGGAAGTTCTAAATTAGTATTGTCTTTCAAATGCCGTTGGAATTTAACCTTTTCATTTTTTGGCCTGCAAATGGGACATAGTACCTTTAACATCCGAGGTGTTGTATAAAACAAATAGTGAATAGTCTTTATTCGTGCAATGGATCAAGATTTTGCATTCGGTGAAAGATGCGACGCTCTATTCAACTCCGCTACGCCTCATTGGATAGAGCATCTCTTATCTTTCACCTCATGCAAAATCTTGTACCATTGCACTCATGGCCATTCACTATTTGTATAATAACAGTGAACTAACCTTTGCATCATTCTGCTTAGCTTGCTCTTCAATGACAGCTTTTTTCAGCACCTGATTTTGAGCACGGACCTACAAAGAAAGAAGAATGAGATAACCAATTCATTACAAAAATATGACAACAGTTCTCTAATACCAATTTCTTCACAATCAAGTATCCTAATTTATCAAAATGTAAACGTTACTTGTTTTGCATATAGTATACCATGATGATGGTAACTGTTTTCTTTGTAAAAGGGAAACAGCGCATGATTAAAGGGTGAAGTATTCATGATTGCACTGAAAAGGCGGTTTTGCTCGAATAAGTTACAGAATAAATTTAATCTAATCTTACTCATATTTGGAAGTTGCTTTTTTGCTTATTTACCTTATTATAGTTCTTTACCTTTTATGATGTGGAATACTAAACTAGTCTTAAGTTTGGCATGCTAACAGTTCATGGCCATCCCACCTCCTTCCAAGATTAGCATGCTAAAATTTAGCATTCCGCAATCACAACATCTCAGTGTTGCACTGCGTGCATTACCTTCACATAGAGCACATTCTACCTAATGCTAGCATCATCAACACATGTCAGAAGTCAATATGATTGTAATGCTGAATCGCAAAATCATCTAGAACACGAAATGTCCACATTTAATGTTATTTTTATCTCTGATTTCAAAGTGTATTGCATTCTTAGGAATGAGAGCATGATAGCTAACTCTGAAGGTGGTTACTGGGGTTCATATTGTGTGGGAAGGAGTGATTTTGTACTTATTTATGCATTTGTTTACACAACTCTTCACAGGGGCAAATGGATGCCTTTTGAGGCTTGGTGATACCATCCCATTTCTATTATCACCAAGCCTTGAGGCTACAGGATTGTGATATCTGGGGGGTGTTTCACAAAGACTAAGATCGACTTTAAGTTGGACTTAAGTATAACAGGCCGCTCATGCCACTGTTTGCTCTTACCATTTACTGGCATTTGTCTTTCAAGGGACGCACAAATCGTGGTCTCAAATCTACAGAGTTTACATTTTTTGATAGTTCATTATTGAAGGAAAAAATATTATCTAAAGAGTATAATTTAGAGACCAATGGTGATAGCAAACAGTGGCATGAACGCCTGTTATACTTAAGTCCAACTTAAAGTCGATCTTAGTCTTTGTGAAACACCCCCCTGATCTATGATTACTCATATTATTTCTACAAAAATTCACTTTCTTATTTTTGAAAAAGAAAACCAAATCTAAACTTAAGCATGAGTTAAGCAAACCATTGACTAGACCGAAAGCTTCAGTCTTTCATATCGACAGTTCTTCTGCTGAGACTACATCTGGCTCCACTGACCGTCTCTATATCGAGACTATAATGCATCGTATGGGGTAGTGAGGAGAGGGAATGGGTCGGTTCAGTTCGGCCGGACCGAGATGAATGAGATGCTACACGTTATTTTACTCTCTATGTCTTCATATATCCACTTTGGCTGCAATATCACACTCCCCATTATTGTAAAAAATGCAGCTGCAGAAACTGAAATATGTACATTGACTTACGATAGCTTGCTCATTTAGCAGCCATATTTTAAACTGTTACTGCGCATGAAGGAAGATGACGTCATCCATTGACAGTAACAGTTTAAAATACGACCGCAAGAATTTCAACACGGAGTTCAATTTTGACGAAGAAAATCCAGAAAAAAAAGACCCTTAAACGCATCATACAGTCAATCTGGTAAGTGGAACCGATGTATATTAGCCTAGGCCTAACTTTGGAAATAAATGCATCGGATATGAATCTGCTAAAATGACATTTTAGTCCAAAGTTTGGTGGCACTTTTGGTGGCACGATCGTGTCACCAACTTCTGATAGCAGACCCTATGGTCGGCTTCTGTCTCTAAAGAGAGGAGCCGATCCTACCCAAATAAGAGGCTAACGAACGAAAGAGACAGAAATTTTTGGTCTAACCCTTTGCCTACCGGCGCTAGTGTACTTTCGTATCCATTTTTTGACCTGTAACTCCGGCACGTAGAACTTTAGCTTACAGCCAGCGCATGCGCAGAACGCTCATCCGATCTCAGCCTCAATTTCGTAAGTTGGCGCCTAGTCGAGCTGACATGGGGCCTTCAGATTGGCTATTGCTGGCTCCCATAGGCATAAGATATTAGTGCGAGGAGATAGCTTGCCATTTTCTGTTTTTACCGATACCAAAATTATGATATTCCAGTCAAATCTTCTATTTTGTACGATTTTTACAGTGTCCTTAAAAATTTAAGTATTTCACTTAAGTTCAATTCTTACTTAACTAAGTCTTAAGTTTGAAAAATTCTCATTTTCGTCATATTTAAGGTACAAACATGCAAGTTGTACTGAAATGTTCGTTGATTTTTCTATTTCATGTTTGTACCTATGCTGAGTGTGCGTCACCTATGTGTGAAATGCGTCACCTGTTTAAAGCATGACATGTCAGTGCGTTATGTAATGTTACGTAAAAAGTCATATTGACATTGCACTTGGCATTGCGCGCCAATTGCGTAAGCTTACGTAAGTGGGGGCCCTCTATCACTTTAATTCGAAACAGCTGGAGCGTATCGGCCATTTAGAGCGCGTAAACTCACTGTACAGCGCTGTATACGAATAGTTCTACGTGTCTGGCATGGAGATACCCTACTAAAACATACCAAAAATCAAGTAAATCTTCATCAATTGTTCAAATAATGGTTATGATTTAAAAATTGTTTCTTATCTATTTTGGAGTATTTTTCCTAAAAACGAGGACTTATAATAGACCTAGATCTATACACTTTTTCACGGGATTCACAGGATTGTTACAGCGCATGCGCTGCAAAAATTTCAACACAGAGCGGAGTTCAATTTCGACGAAGAAAACCGGGAAAAAAAGACCCTTAAATGCATCATACAGTAAATCGTGTAAGTGGAACCGATGTATATTATTATTAGCCTAGACCTAATTTTCAAAAATAAATGCATCGGATATGAATCCGCTAAAGTGAAATTTTAGTCCAAAAGTTTGGCCGGAATTTGGTGGCCAGATCCGTACCACCGAGTTTGCACAGGAGCGCCTATGGTCGGCTTCTGTCTCTAAAGAGAGGAGCCGACGGCCGACCCTACCCAAATCAGAGGCTAACGAACGAAAGAGACAGATATTTTCGGTCTAGTAATAGTATTAGTAAGAAATATAACGACTTACCATTATTTGAACAATTGATGAAGATTTACTTGATTTTTGGTATGTTTTAGTAGGGTAGGCCTATTTCCACGCCGGAGTTATTGGTCAAAAAATGGATACGAAAGTACCCTAGCGCCTGCCTACCTACGTCTCGCCCTTTGCCTACCTACGCCTCGCCGATCAGGTAAAAGCCCCCAAAAAGGCATGAGCCCGGGGCGCGCAGCTATTATCAAAACATTTAAATTATTTTTACAGCAATAGATTCTACAGGTTTTCGCTTACTTTGGCAAACTCCTGTGCCAATTTCTGGTACTTTGTTTGTAGATCTGACATCTTGTAACTGCATCAGCAGATTAGATCACAATTCCTGATTCAAACCGGTGTAAATATGTAGCAGACGAGGATCGAGAAAGTGTCTTCCCAGAGGATCAGGCTCTGCGAAGCAAACTGCATTGATTGCAGGGGGCGGCCATCTTCCGTATAAAATTTCGCTGACATTCAATCCACTGAATCCAACCTGAATTTCCAATGCCAATATTGTATCAGCGAAATAAATGTACCTTGATAGTTCGGATATAAAAACAACGGCAATGGGGAAAATCATGTTTGACCACGCCCCCTTTTAGGAACAACAATGCCGACAATAGATCCGGAATCGACAAAAGTTACCAAGTTGGAAAAAAGAAAAGAAAAAAAGACTGAAATTCCAAAAGGAATATCGGGAGGAATTTAACCCCCCCCAAAAAAAAAAATAAAATAAAATAAAAAACCAGGGAACACCTATCGAAAAAGGAAATATGGTACATGGTGCGGCTTCTGTATTCTAATATAATTTGGAGGGTATGATTAACATCCATAGCATTCCATCGGCAATTACACCTTGGAGCTGCTTAAAAATACATTATTTGAAAGAAGGTCTCCTGGAGGGAGACAGAGACATCGGGGGACAGCTCCCCCACACTTTTTCAAGTACCCCAAAAAGTGCCCCTAAGTTCTTTCTAATAGTTGCACGTTCCACATTCTTATAAGTGCCCCCTTACCACCTCTGATAAGCGCACCCTTTATCTGTTAATTTTCCCTATTCAAATCTGAGTGGTGCCCCTTTTACTTTGAAAAGTGTGCCTTTTCTTGTGTAAGAAGTGCCACATCCCCTTAGACCATTACACCCAACAGCAAAAGTATGATTTTTAAGCAGTATCTTTGACCATTAAAAGAGAGAAACAAATATTTTAATCAATAATCATCCCTGCTAATTTCATCACAATGTAGGTTATATGCCAATGTCTAAACATTTTATATTTTCGCTTTGAGGTTTCCTTTTGTAGGTGCCCCTTTGGAGTGCACTTTTTTGTGGTGCCCTCCACTTCAACGGGAAGACGCTCCGCCGCCCCATGGGGAGATACCATGAAAATTCAGCCATTTATATCTTTTTAAATGACGTTCTCCGGTAATCATAAAAATTCATTTTCTAGACTATAACTTCTAAAGCGCATGGACTTTATTTCTTTAATTAGACCCCAAAGTTCAAAATATGAGCCTAAGCTTAAACTATTATACGATCAGTTTACTACAAAAATGGGGGGAAAATGTTTGTTTGACGTTATACACACTTGATAGAACTAATACAATAATTATATTAGAACTTGAATCGACAGGGTTTGTATTTTTATTCCATATCATTATATAATTTAATTTCTTTCTTTTTTATTCTCTTTCTTATTCTTTTTTTTTCTTCTTTCTTTTGTCCTTTTCTTTCCCCTTTCTTTTGCTTGCCTTTTTCTTTTTTTTTCTACCGTTTTTTGGCGCGGGCTTTTTTGTTGGGGGCAGCAGCCCAAAAAGCCCCCTTTACCAGTACACCAGTATTGTCTGAGTCTTGGAGATGAAACTTTTCTGTAATAACTGTTCTTGGGTAACCTTGTTCCTCGTCATTCTCATTTGTCTCTCTTTTATTTCCCTTTTCTCCTTTCGCTTTCGCTTTCTCTCCCATTTTCCCTTGTCGTTCTTCTACTTCCTTCCTATTCATCTTTAATCTCTCAATCTATTTCATCTTCCTCTCTTTTCTCTTTCTTTTTTGACGTCTTTGCCTTTCCTTCCATATATTAATTTTTTTCTTTACCTTTCCATTTTCTCTTTCTTCTCTAACTCTCCTCTTCATTTTCTTTTTGTTTTCACAACTTTATTTCCTGTCCTATCTCTATCATTCATTTTTCTTTCCTTTCTTTTCTTTCCTTTTCCTTTCCTTTTCTTCTTCTTCTCCCCCTCCCTTCTCCTTTTCCTTTTATTCCTTCCTCTTCTGACCTCTTTTCTCCTTCCCTTTTGCTCACAGTGGTGGTTACATTATATTCTGATCATGATGGTTACCGGTCATGTTTGCTTACCAATTTATGTATCCGAAATAACTTTCTATTCTTGCGTTTGACGGCAAGGACGGTCGTCGGTCACGCTCACGGAACGAAGAAAATCACCCGCTAAAAGTCAGTTGAAACTAGTTAACGTGAGATAAGCTTCCGTCATTTAGCTTTACATTTGTATAGATCTACTATTCAGATATTTTAGGGAGGTTTTATTTTGATTTCTCATCATAAAAGGTTTTAATTCTGGGTTGAAATAAATCTAGTGGTAACAAATTTGTCTTACTCTAGCTCTTAGTCCTTCACACTAGACTTTGTGTTTGTGATGTCGGTAATCTGTCTAAAAAATTATCACACATGTCATGTCAATGACACTGTAAGTGTAACCGGTACATAAATGACCGCCTAGTTTGGGAATTCTTTAGACTTTAATAAAACTGACTTTTAACTATTAATATTATTATTAGGATTAACTAGATTTTTGCCGCAATCTGGTGAAAAAGTTTGTCCTCGATTTTTCTAGTTTAGGCCTAGGGTCTAGACCTATGTAGATTTCTAAATTCTAGTGACTAGTACTGTAGTCTAGTACAATAATAGTACTAGTACTAGATTCTAGATCTACTAGGACTAGACCGAAAATTTCTGTCTCTTTCGTTCGTTAGCCTCTGATTTGGGTAGGGTCGGCTCCTCTCTTTAGAGACAGAAGCCGACTATAGGCGCTCCTGTGCAAACTCGGTGGTACGGATCTGGCCACCAAATTCCGGCCAAACTATTGGACTAAAATTTCACTTTAGCGGATTCATATCCGATGCATTTATTTTTGAAAATTAGGTCTAGGCTAATATACATCGGTTCCACTAACCAGATTGACTGTATGATGCATTTAAGGGTCTTTTTTCCCGGTTTTCTTCGTCGAAATTGAACTCCGCTCCGTGTTGAAATTTTTGCAGCGCATGCGCAGTGACAATTTCAACACGGAGCGGACTTCAATTTAAAAAAATTAATTATTAAATATTGAGGAAGCATGTAAGTCAGACTCAGAGTTGAGGCAACTAGCAATATTTTTTTGTTTACAAAGAGTGATAGCAGAATGGAATAATCTAACATCTTGTGTAAAGCCCATCACTGAATATTTTCAAAACAAATTCAAGAAATTTTGGGCATGCAGAAAAGATGAAATTGACCCCATGAGTTCTTCTACTTTGACTTTCAATGTTCTTCAACAGCTGCAAAGAGCCTTTCAAATAGGACATTGATCTAATTCATCTTCATGGTTGTAGAGGGGCAAATAACTACACCTCCAAGGTATGATTGCACTAACGACTGAGTCTGAGCATTCATATTCACAATACTTTTGTAATTGGCCAGAAATATAGTATACAGGAATGCCTACCTACAGTAGTGGTATCAATTTATCATGGAGAAAGCAAAGTGGTCTTTTAACCTGCCAATAAAATAAAATAAATTCTTTCATGTTGAAAACTAATTTACTATCATAAAACATAAATTTGTAACAGAAGACATATTTTTTGAATGTCACATTATTAAAATTTTAGTTTGATCTTTTTCTCTTTCCAGTACAGAGTCTGAATGCAAGTCACCCTTATCATCAGGTTAATCCTGTGATACCTATGCAGGAGGCACAATGTTTTCTGCAGCTCTGCTTTCAACAACAAGACTTTGTACTCCAGTGACGAAGGTCTGGACTTGCCATATATGGAGGCATAGTTTAACATGGACTCCCAAGACTTCCTTCAGCACAATAAGCCTCAGAGTGCCTACGAGGGCTAGACTAAACATACGGTGTGGCAGTTTAGCTCTGAGGAATCACAGACTTCCATGGGATCGGGATGATGTCCGTAGAATGTTTCTTCCATGCCTGAGATCATGCAGTCGGTACTCCAAGACCGAGGTCACAAGGGACATACTGCTCTACAAGAGTGACAAGACCGTTTTCTTTAGGATGCTGGGAGCCTTTGCATGTGCTCAGGTGTTCTTCTGGAGTTACCTGACTCACACAGCATTTCTAACCATGAAGGACACTGATACGTATGTGAAGGTGAAGTACGGAGAAGAAGGTCCTCCAAAAGAAGTGAAAAACTGGAAATCATGGTCAGGAATAAGGATGCAACTAAGCACTGGAATTTGGCGGTACACTATCACAGCACTCAGCATCGGTGCAGGTAGCTATGTTTCATAGAAAATAGATCAGTAATATTTACATCTTCATACACGCGAGAAAAAAATGCAAAAACACCTACAAATATAAATGTACCACAGGAATGATTGGTAAGCCCCTACATGAAAAATACCAGTGTTTATACAAGAATTAAAACAATGAATTAAAAAAATGGAGGGAAAGAATATTTCAATTGTTTCTTCAACCATCATTTTCCAACTATACCCTGAACAATTTAGCCAAGAATTTCCTAGTTTCCAGAAAGCACTTTTATATTGTCCACAAGATAGAGCCAAGGTCATAGCTTCGAAAGTATACTTTTATGATTTTCTTGATAAGGCTGTTGTCATTATTGCACTTGACTTTTTCTTCCTTTTTAATTTTTTCATCTATTTTACAATAGTTTCATGTAAAATATGAAATTCATAGGAATAGGATATTTTGATCATCAAGTCACAATTTACCTGCTGACTACTGAAATCTCCAATTCCCACAGGATGAATATAGTAACCACTCGATTCTCATAGACAATGGGTTAATGGCATCAGCATAGGATTTAAGCTGTAAAGAAATGTTGGTATCATTGAGCATGATGTTTCCCTGATGACTCATTTCTATCTCTTTCTTCCCCCTTTCTCTCTCTCTCTCTCTCTCTCTCTCACATTTTTACCCCTTGCTGTCTTGTCTGTTCAATACCTTTGCATTCTCCTATGACATGATTCTCTCTCATTTACTGTATTCTCTAGGTTCTATCATCTTCATAGCATCCTTGGTATACTCCAGGAGATCTATATACCGTATCGTCCTGAGGAAGGGTGGTGAGAGCGCCACCATCCAGACTTATGGTCTCTTTGGCTTACCCTGGAGGTTTACCACATCAATCAACAATACCTCCTGTGAACATGCAAGAGATGGAATCCGTACCCAGCTGCCCATCAAGGTCAAAGGTCACCGGCTGTTCTACATCCTGGACAAGGAGGGAAAGTTCTACAATGCAAGGTTGTTTGATTACAGCGTAGGTATGCACAGGATGTTCTGAAGTGATCACCAAGCCTTGGATGCATTGACCAGCCTCAGGATTGTAGAATGGCACAGGATGTTTTTAAGTGATTGTGTGATTACAGTATAGGTCCTCCGTGGAAAGCTGTCAATAAACCATTTTGGCAGCAACATACTGATGATACAAAATTCAAGGTTTGCACAGGCTGTTCTACAGTGATTATAAAGCCTTCAATAGAATGGCTTGTGACTAGATTGTTTGAAGACAGTACAGGAAGGTGCAGAGTGTTTTGAAATGGGAGCCATGTTTTGAGTGGACTCGAGAAAAATATGATAATCAAGAACTTGCCTTAGGTGCCAGCTTGTTGAAACCAAATATTGCTGTCCTCATTGTTACAAACCAATGGTGTGTATCATCAGGACTTGTGTGTCATTGCTCTGTTAATGTGATGTTATGCCTTATGGAATTGTCACATTTAAAACAAATTTCCCCTGATAAAAATTCAACTGTATGTTAAGGAAATTTGATGTTATTACTTAGTTCCTCCTTTTAAAAAATGTAATATTATAAAAAAGATTTTGAAGTAATGATGAAACATGTAATACCCGTGATGGTACATGTGATGGTATTTTCCATGTGCTTTGAAAAGACAGCAATTGCAACACTTGTAATATTGCTAGAGGAATTCAATGTCATTACCGGTATTTGATTATTGAGAGTCACTAGAAGAGTTAGAAATTGATATCAATATACCCACATTATCAAAAGATTTATTTTATTTTATAGTAATTTGATTGTGTTTGCCATGCACATGTGTTAAATAGGGTTTGATAGACAGGAGAAGCATTGAAGAAATGAAGCGGTAATGTATGATACCTTATAACATGATAATAGAATTGTTGAGGAATTAACAATGAAATTTGCTGCTACTGAAAAGAAGCACATGAGACAGTAAATGGTTATCTTTTAGATTAGATTGAAAAAGCAAAGTAACATATTATATGTCAACATAAGATACACCAGAACTCTGACACCTTTAAAAAAAATATATATCAATAATGGCACATGGGAATTGAATTTCTGATCGAGCAAGTTTATTCTTTATATACATATGAAAAGGGATTATTTTTAATGTGTGTACCGGTACAATTAATACTATCCTGTCTTTAGAATGTGAATACTGCCATCTGTGTTCAGATTTAGCCATTGTGAGGCAGATACATGAGAAATCTTGTGTTACAGCAGTATTCTTATTTTGATCATGCATAGACTACTGATGCAAGGGGATTTCAGCAAGTTTTCATAATTGGTGTTCATTTGGAATGAATTAATGGTAGGAATAAGATTAATGACTGAATGTAAAATTAGATATTAAAAAATTCTCACCGGTCTGGTCACACCAATTCATCAGAGTTTGGTCCAGATTAAAATGAAAGAAGAAGAATCCTCTATGAAAAAGATGCACTAGACCTTGGCCAATACTGTGGTTTGAATATAAGAATGGTATGAATGATAATGTCTTAGTGTCAATTTTTTGCTTTTGACTGGTACAGAAAAAAGAGAGAAACAATGTGGAAAAGAGAGAAACAATGTGGAATATAGTTTTAAAAGTATGTTGTAGGAAGAATGCAAGATATAAAGGAGAGAGAGAGAGAGGGAGGAAGGAGAGATTAAGAGAGAGAGGAAGGAGGGAGGGAAGAATAGATTGAGGAAGAAAAAGAGAAAGGACGGTGGAGGGAAGAATAGATTGAGAAAGAGAGAGAGGGAGAGAGAGGAAGGTAGAGGGAATAATAGATTGAGGAAGAGAGAGAGAAGGGAGTGATGGAGGTGGAGTGAGGGAATGGGTGCAAGGGAGAGATATATCGAAAGAATGAGAACTTCAGTAGAGTAAGATGGGCAATCACAAGGGTAAAACATAATGCATTTCCCTCTAGAAACCTTGGTGAATATAAGGAGATGCGTGATGGAGAGGTAATGAAATGATAAAAGAAAACAAAAAAATTACATTACATTGTGACCTAATATTAAGCTTTTTTAATATATTGAAAATAATTTAATATCGGATCAGGCAAAACTGCTTTCCATTGACTTCAGTGGAGTTCTAACTTATAATTGATTTTCGACACTCGTGATTCTATGAATATGAATTAAAAATGATATACATATACCAGTTTTGATTAAAAACAAAATGAATGGCCATTACTATGGGGAAAGGGAAGATTGAGCTACTCCAATTGAAAAATAGGAAAGTGCGTTCAGTCAAGACTACCTTAAAAATCATGCTGTCAGTTACATTACCTTGTAAAGGGCATATTCATAGTTTATGAACTTCAGATCTTATTAATATCACAACTATCCTCTAAATTTAGAATACAAAATACTATGGATGAGAATGGGGGTAGGGGCTGAATGAGTTTGAAAGAAGAAGATCAATTTCCCTAGAGACAAGATTGAGCAAGATTGAGACTGACAAGATTGACAATGCACACTCGAGATATTTATAATTCAGCAAGAGACAAAAACACATCTCACATGGCAGTGATGCTTGCAGTTTCCATGACAACCAAGTTAGTCTCAAATTTGGATTAATCTCTTCAGTGAAGAGTAGAGAAGAGTAAAAGTTCCTGTTGGCTACATGGTAACTATGGCAACTGTCTCTTCCCCAGAAGCCTTTCTCGTTTGTCATGCTCACAGCTGGTATCAGATTACGCCATAACAATTTTTTCTCTTTCAGAAAGGGAGAGCTATATATGAAGTTGGCATGGCAACATAAAATACAATGTATGTTTGCTCAATGGCTTGGACCACTTCAAATCGAGGCATTCACTCTCCTCCACTTCAAAAGAGAGGCAATTTGAAACCATTTTCAATACATTTATGGACTTGATAGATCTTTGAACATATATGATCATTGCATATTTATGTCAGATAATACAGGAGTGGATGAAAGGCAAGGGAAGTTGATGTGAGTGCGGAAAAGCATGCTTGAAGATGCAAATACATTTAATTTTTAAGATGAGGACAACTTGGAAACACTTTACAAGCTGTGTTTTAGAAAAATCTCAATAATCTTTAACACCCCTTATGATGTTCAGAAGCTCGAATTCTCAACTGGCTCCATCAATGCTCATTGTACATTTTTAAGATACTCTAATGCTCGCTATAAACATTATTCACATGCAAGAAACTTAACTCCTAGTACCATTCTAGATTTTGTTTCAGAGAAACAGGGGGGGGGGTGGGTGAGGGGGAATCAATGCACCAAATGTAAAGCATAAATGAAATATGTTGGAATAAGAAATCTCCAAATACCATACAATAGATTATTGAAAATTGTTTTTATTTTAACCACACCTGAAATTTTCAGCTTTTGAAGTTATGCATCCGTGTCTGAAGCATACATAGCGGAACCATCAGAAAACCTTTACAACTTCTAAGTACAAGTAAAGAGTCAAATAATGAACAAATGTTGATCTTCAGAAAAGAAAAAGAGTCAAAACACTTCTATGACCTTGGTGTAGCCATTTTCATAAATCAGGTATGAATTTACAGAGGACAGGCTCTCTTGCCTGTGCAATTATTCTCAGAAAGCCATTATTGCCACATTTAAATTTATTTTATTTTTCAATGTCTTTTTTTTTAATAAAGATTTTTTGTTGTACGTATACCGATAACACATGTACTCAAATCACCCCACCTCTTGTTATACACTACTTGTAATAAATCAGGGATATGTATTAATAATAGCTGGATGTGTTTGCAATCATCTCAGACAACAAGTGTAATGCTAAGCCGAATGTTGCCATGGGCAACGATTATGATTATTTAAGGGGTTGATCTCGCTTGGGCTCAAGTGTGCAATATGTGTAGTTCATCAATCAAAGCTCTCCTTTATAATGAACTTTGAAGCTTCCCAGTTTCAGCAATAGTTTGATTCTTGCATTGCAGATATATATATGCTTGAGTCTTAAAATGTGTAAAACCACTTTGGGAAATTGAAATTGAGAGTTTTATTTCTAATTCTTCAACATATTGATAAATTATACTTTCCACAATTTGTAACACTCCAATTCTCCCCCACTTTGATCTCTTGTATGGCGTCTTGCCTTCGTTAATATAAAAATTGTATCATTTTCTATCATATTTCACTCTCTCTTGGTCATATCTTTCACATCTATCTTCTTTCTCCCCGCCCCCTCTCTCTGTCTCTCTCCTTCTATTCTCATGCCAGATAATGCAATACAGAAAGTACAATTTATCATGAACAAGTAATGATACATTTTGCTTTATCATTTATTTCCCAACAAGTTTCTTACAAAGGTTGAGCGAAGTTTTATTCTTAACTACGATATACTGTACAATGTTTTTGTTCTTTTTTGTTCTTACTTGCACTATACGATTTTGTGTCAGTGTACAAAGCATGCGAGACAATGATAAGAATAATGATAATGATACATGGTTACCAAATACTTCTTTGGCACCAAATACAAAAAGGAAAAAAATTGGTGCTAAAATTATACACTTTGAGGTCACATCATGGCTCTTCAAGTGTTTGTTGGATATCGCCTTTTGTTCCCCTACCCAACTTATGTCTGAAGAACGATAGTCAGGATGGATAAAGGCATAGTCATATTTGTTATTTTCCAGTACAAACATTCTCTCCATAGATTTTGCAAGGAATTTTAGCATAAATAAATGCATGGATATTCAAAGTTCCCTAAATATTGTATTGTGTTAAATAAACATAGCTCATACCTGATCATCACATTTGTTCTGGGTAAAATAGAAATCATCATTATTTCCATCATGATTAGTAGTTGTAAGAATAAATATATACTGAGATGTACAGCGATAATACATCATATAAAAGGATATTACTGGATAATGTTGTAATAGAAGAATAATTTAAATTCCCTTTCTTCACTGATCAGTACTCAATAATTGTAGACAAATGTATGAAATAAAATAACCATCGTTAAAATGATAGATCTCCTATTCAACCACTATTTCTTGCTGAAATGAATTACAAAACGTTTCATTCATTTAGGGATCACAAGAAGTACATAGTTTTCTACAAACAAGTTTGATCAAAATGTGTTAGACAAAACAAGTATGATGAATTACCCAACCATCCAATTAAAAATAATTTGCACAGTAATACCAAATTATTTTCAATGTTCTTGATTCATCTGCCAAAATAATAAAACATTGACATAACGAATAATATATCCTAAACATGAAAGTAATTCTTATTACCAAACTACTGAACTTATTGTTTTTAACTGAAAGAAAAAAGATTTCTGATTTGGGAAAAAATAAAAAATGAAACTGCATAATTGAACTTTAAAGTTTCATGCTCCCCCCCCCCAATAAAGTACCAAATACTTAACATCTTAAATATTCAATATAGTCACACCCCCAGTGTATACATACACATGAAGATCATACTTCATGATCTTGTTTTAGAGATATTTAGATAATTCATAAGTTCATAACTGACCAAAGAAGAGTACTTGTATCAATCTAAAAACAATGTAAAAGGGGGTGAAATGTCACATAACTCTTTCTTGTACATGCACATTTCTTATATTTTGTTCACAAAAAATCCCTCCAAAATCTTTCTTTGTTTGGGTAAGAATTATCTACCAATAAAATTGAAACTTGCTTTTCCTGATATAAAAATTCTATATAATTTAATCACACTCACACACTAAATCATAATGTGAAAAAAAATTACCCAGAAACACACAGTATTGCAACATTTTTCCATCGGCAATACTACATAGTTTCAGCAACAAAAAAAATGATTGTGGCAAGTTACTTATAAAACAATAAATTCAACAGAACCCTGATTAAGAAATGACAAAATAAACAAGGATTAAAAAAAAACTATTGAAAAAAAAAATGATTTCACACACCTACTTCCAAACTGTATATTTCATTTCCTTGAAATGATCTAACAAAGAGATAAAAACCTATGATTGCTTCAACAAGACCAACATTCCATTTTCTTGTAATGTTTCACTTTTTAAGACTGAATAAATAACATTAGAGGGTTTCCCTATTTTCAAGAATATTAATTAACTTCAAAGAAATACTCTACATATGAAGGTATGTTCTTCGCATCAACTCTTCTCTCAGCTCAGTCATAAATGATACAAACATATAGGTATGATGACCATTTGGCATTATGTACTCTGGCTTTCCCTCATGAAAAAAAAATCAATGTACAGTTCCAGAGACAATATAAATTGTACAGTTCCAGAGACAATATAAATTGTACTAAAGTCATAATAACAACAAAACAAGTCCTGAAAAAAGAAGAGTAGAGAATATTGTTAAGTAAATAAGAATAATTACTGCTAATTATACTCTTAAACTTACATAAATGATAAGACATAATCTTACAAAGAGAGAAAAACACAAAATTGCTTTTAAAAAATCCCTTTGATTTGTGCATTGATAGAAGGAAAACTAATCAAAATTACTGCTGATAATAAGATATACACGTATGCAAGAACGTATTGATTAGTAAATATAATACTACTATTGCACAACGTGAGAGAGAGAGATAATTGAAAGCAGTAAACACATAATGGTGAATAATGAATGCACTAAAAGAGAAATAAAATTGCTACTGTACATCAAAATACTTTAAGCAAAAAATATAAATCTAATTTACTACAATTTTGGCAAATGATCTCACTCTCACTTTTCATTTGAGTTACGTCATGTGGCATTCTTACTTGGCTATAACTTTCCCTAGAATATTGTTCAACAAAATGCAAATTGCTGAAAGTAACTAGTAATATACGACTTCTTGGTAGTACTTACCAATCTGAAATAATGACTTAAAACAATTTAATCGAAATTAATTATCTCCTTTCCCACTGGTTTCATATTCAGCATAATGATAGGGGAAAACATCAGAGTAGTAATCTTTTTTTCACTTCTGCTATTACATTTCTCAATGGCTGCTAATACATGAAAATCATGCATCAAATTGGTGAATGATACATTCATTAATACCAATGTCCTAAATGTTTACATTTACAAGTGTCAACTAATATGGAAGCACAGCGCAAAATAAAAATGTTTAACAAATCAAACTTGGGTCTTCCCAAATAATTGAAATGAGTAGAAATTTTTGTTTGAAGAGATACGAATCTCAAATGAGGGCTAAGAAATATGTTAATTTTGAATATTTGTTCACAATTTTGTTTTACTTTGCTTCAAGTACAAGTATTTTTTGGTACAAAAGAAAGTAATTTCAGTTTTGAATACTGGTGGTTGGGAAGACTGTACGTACATATAAACAAACAACAAATGTACGTTTATTAGCACAAAGATCATAATTGTTTAATTCACAAATACAGTATTGTGTTCATTAAACTTACAAAGGCATGAAATACAGGCATGCTTTGTGAAGTTTTATGCACACAATACTGTAGCCTGTAATGTTTACCTATGAAACTATGGTTTCATTCTTGCTAGTTACTAATTAGATGTAGTCAAATATTTTGCAATGTTGGTAATCTTTCATACATTCAACTTCATTTTTTTGTTTACATTAATTTTTCCCATAAACTGTGAGTCTGTGACTATGATTTCCAAAAATAAATATTGAGGAAAAAAATCTTAACCAAATACTCCAAACAGTTTATGAGCCATCATAGAATATGAGATGATCCTCCTTCCAGTTTTAGTACTGCCACAAAGGTCTTATGATATACTTGATCCATAATGACATTCATACTTTTAATGAAAACTTACAAAAACTATCAACTAAATGGCAAAGAAATGTGTTTTACTGTAAAATGTCAGATCAGCACTATAAAGATCACCTGATGTTATTAAAATGCTTTATATTCAAACCCAGCACCATTTATCTAGGAAAACCATAAATGCACCATTCCCTTTCTCGCTTACTATTCAAAAAATGAAGAAAAAAACCACTACATTAATCCTACACTGGGAAGTTCAACATGACTAGCACCGCATATGTATGTTGTTCTAAAGCTCCAAATTTCAGCATGTAAATTGTTCAGTATAAGACAGATAAATGGAAAACTTATTTTTACTTGTTCACACTATTTGCACTTCATATTGTTCTTGAGCTGCATTGCTTTTACATTGATGAGGTTGGTAACTGTTAAAATGAATTGTTTGTATTTTGGCATTATCACAAATTCTCACACAATACCCATGTCATGTTTGTTGAGGTTCCACAAGCAAATCCATATTGATAAGTTTCCAAACATGACACTCTCTTTGGCTTCTGAACCCTCATGTACTAAGACTCAATACACGATTATTTGTTTGGGTTTTCTTGAAGTCATGTCAATAGGATTGCTTTTTTGTTCCAATTCAAATACTGATGAAACTAGTAATAATTTAGAGCACTAGGAAGTTTTTTTGTTCTTTCAAAGGAGATCTACAGAAATGTCTTCATTGTAGCATTCAAAATATGTAAAGTAAAGTTTCAATGGATTACACCAATGATTCCAATGAAACTTTAAAAAAATAATTCTTAAACAATTTAGCTGAGTTGTGTTGAAATTAAAAGTTCTTTTGAGAGACACAGCTTTCCCTACCCTATAAACCCTAAAATATTGTATTCAAATAAACATATCTCATAATCACATACATCAATTTATATGAAATTTATTGTAGGAAACAAACAAGAACTTGGCAAATTTGTGTCTCCCATCTTATCTATCACTTCACATCAATGGTGTGCAGCATTGAAAGCATCTACTACATGAAAACAATGATATAACCTTTGACCTGTCTCCCTCCCGTCTACACCTCTTTTCCATCCCTACGACACAGTACTAAAAATCTTCATGACATGGCATAATCGTATAAGACTTTTTACAACATATTTACACAAATATCCCCTATGTATGCTTTCAAAGCACAAGCAAGTATTTACAAGATGGAAGCACTTGTTCAATGCTTACAACTGTTCTAAACAAAGGAGAAAAGTAGAAAATAAAAAGCTATATGTACTATATTCAAGATGTGACTAAAACTACCTACATCTACACCTATAGCCTATACAAGAAGTGCTTTTTACGCCAAATGTTTTACGTATATACATCTTGCTCAACACAGAGAACCTTTGCTGCAACAATTGACAAGATATTCAACCTTGAATATTAACCAAACCTGCTACTAACAGTTAGCTTTCTGAAACACATGAGTTGCTTGATTTTGTATAACATTTGTATGAACTGAAAAGATAGAGCTGAACATAGTTTTCTCAATGTATACATAAATACATTTCTCTCCTGTGGAGGCGACACAGAGTTCGTTATGAATTGTCAAAACAAGAACAATTGTCTAGCCCCATTCAGACAAAGAAAAAACTGCTTTCCTTTGTCTAAATCACATACATGTATGTCACTGTCTGCCAGAATAGTGTACTCTAAATTCAGAATAAGTGATTTTTAAAATCGCTATATGCATGAAGCAGTAATTTGAATCAGCAATGATTGTAATTGCTTGCCCTGTCCTGAAAAATGTGGATACATTGAAAAATGCCACAGCAACATAAAGCAAGTAAAAGATGATGTGCTTACAAAAAAGGCAAAACATTCTGAATGAACTCAACAAAGGAGCTCAACAAAGGAGTTTGCGACTTCTTTATTTCTCTTCACACTTTCTTCCTATCATTTAGGAATATTAGAGGAAGAGTACCCTTACTTACAAAGGATTCATATCAGCCCTATCTCAACTCATACCACCTTTTCATCTTCCTACCTCCACATGCATCAAATACTTAAAATGTTTCACTAGGAAGAAAAAAAATGAAAGAAGAATAAACAATGTGATTGCACATAAAAAGCTCTTTTCATTGTGCTCTACAAACTCAGGTTGTTTTCTTATTCGAGATGTATTCTTCAATCTTGAGTTGTACTGAAAACAATCATTTCTTTATAATAAGCTTCCTATCATCACAAAAGTACAAGGAGCATCAAAATGACCTTCTTCCAATGCTGTTTTCCTCTCTTGTCAAACAGCCAACACCACTCACACAGTCTCTTTCTATACTGAAGAGGGAACTGTACTCATCTTCATCTAAATGTCTTTTGACTGTATAAATACTGAAAACCTACAAACATTCTGACATAATACAACCTCGTAAGAACATTTCAAACATCTTTGATCTTTTACTATATCATCCACTGAGTAGGAGTAAGAACTGTCTTGACTTGTTGGCTTGGGAGAAATCGGTACCCATAGACCAAACTTTAAAGTGTTTTTCCCATATTCTCTGCTCAATGCAGTTGATCTGTTATTGTTCCTCTTTGTCTTAGTCCATCAAGTCTCTGCTGATACTGCATCTCCATGTATTCAGGCTTTACTACCTTGAAGCTTCCTGGACTTCTTCTGTCATCATGACATCTGTACTCGCCTCTGGACCTGGGCTAGCTTCTGCATTAGGACTAGCTGCTTCCTTGGCTGGCATTGCCTCTGCACCAATACCAGACAGGATGAGAAGGGCATCAGCAAGTTTCTTGTCCTCCTCTGTCATACGGGGAGGACGCTTCTTTAGGGGTAGCAGTGCCTCTTTCTCATCGACTCGTTTGCCACCTTCAAGATGAAAGTGAACTCCACTATCGCCAAGCCTCCTGAGAAACAACACAAAATTGAATATCAAAAGGATGGAATCTCAAATCTAAAAAAACACCACATCTTTTTAAAGCTAGGCCCGGCATCAGGCCAAATAAATTGTTTTGAAAACCCTGGTAACATTGTACATCACCTTCCGTTAGCTTTAACTCTTGCCACTTAGTAACTGGAGAGTCAATTAATAATGTAGTATTCAAGTAGCAGCAATCAACAAGAAAAATAATGGGGTGGGGGGGGGGGTGGGTAGAAGAAAACTAAGTTGTATTTTACCTCGACTCTGATCCATATCCGATTCATCTTCAAAGCTCTCATCACTGAAGTCACTCATCTCAACATCACCAGGATCGGAAGAGTATCCATGATCAGCCTGTACCTTAATAGATGAACTGAGACTGTAGGTATGGTCCATACCATCTGGTGACGGGGTACACTTGGCTTTAAGCATCTCGCGATTCTCAGGGGTCACTGCCACCTGACTAAGACTGTGGTAAAAGGTAAAGTTGAAACACTTTGTTAATGAGTTGAACTGCAATTTGATTAGGTCACCTTTACCCCACCAAATTCTTCATTTGGAGAATACTGAAAACTCATCACTTGTTCCCATGGATATCCCTGACAATAAAATACTTATCACAAATTCATTCTCATTTTCCATTCTCCTTTAGTCCCACTTAGTCGTAACCAATTGACATTATTGGTCCAGGGCTGAACTTGGGTATTTCAATAAATGTAAGATCTTGACCACAGCATGTGTCAGAGTCATAGAACCGACTTGTCTTACCATGTAGACAAGATTTGAGATTTATTTGTTATAAAATCCAAGACGCGTTTCATACCGGTTGTCTCCAAGTTCATTGAGAGCAGTCTCTGCCAGGTCACTGAGTGTAGGTCTACAGTGAGGCTGTTCAGGTCTGATTTGCATCGGTGCAAGTCCTCCCATGATGATCAGGTTCTGATTGGCAATGGGTCTTGCACCTGGATAGGACTCCCTCTTTAGTCTGTCATCTGTACGAGGGGAAAGAGAGAAAGTGATCATCAAGATTAGAACTGACTGTAAAATGAGTATGGGATTGGGTGGGGTAAGGGATATTTTGAAACCGAATACTCCAATAAAAATATAATTGTAATTGGAGAGATTCTAATTCAAGTGTTCTTGCAATTGAAACATTGAAATTCGTATGAAATTGAAGAATCGTTCTTATGTTCTAGAAAGGAAAAGCTGGAAAGACTTTCATAAAAATTTAGGGCAGCCAAAATGCATATGATTTGCCATTTTGGAACTAATTATTAACAGCTAAGAGGTCTGATGCAAATCATTTTCTTGGCAAGTACATTTGAAAACTGTTTAAATTGAGTAGCATAGATAATATTGAAATTGCAAAGGCATATGCCACCATAGAAGCATGAACACATGAACCATTTCATAAAACAAAATATTTATATCTTCTAAATCGCTTTTGGTTAGTTAAATCATGAATCAACTTTTGAACAATTAATCTTCCAATCATAAGACTGAATATTTTGATTGTTTTTGTGCATTACACAGATATATGTCCCAACAGTCAACCCTGTACTAGAGCATAAGATACCCTGCATGTGGGAGAATAGTTCTCTGCATGGGTAGCATGTAATTCTGTATGCAGCTCTCTCTTTCAAGCACAGCAAGACATATGGTTTCCAGATCATCTAGTTCTATGCCAGAACTAATTACCCCAACACTTACGCTGTACCACAGTTTGATGATATTTTCGTCCCTATCACTCCATAAGATTTAATTACATGCTTGCAGGATAGATATCTGCTGGTCCCATGCACAAACGTATATTGTATTTCAAGAGCTCGTCTGGGGATCATGTTGCACTAGTCTACATGGCAGGCTTAGGAGCTACTTTTTTCTGTTTATTTTTTTTCATTTATTGTATCTTTCTATCATTATAATTTACTACAAGAGGGAATACTCACAATTACAATGAAAGGAAATATTTTTTCTATAGGCATTGTAAATTGTTGCAAATTCTTTTTCCCCCATCCCTTGTAATAGCGTTGAAGTGAATTATTGATAAATGGATGTAAAGCTGATATGTAAATAATTTATTATGGTCACATGTGCTGGCAGCCAACAACAACGGACAATAAGCCATTAATAATGAGAACATTTGATGATGCAAAACCATCTCGTATAATTTCCATCTCATCATTAATCACATCCCAGTTTAGAAGTAGAACATGATAAAGTGGATCTGAGTTGACAGAATGGGGAAATGTTTCTCTGGAGACTACTCACAAGAGATCCAACTCAGTAAACATGGTGCATACAGTAATAAAGATTGGCACATTAGTAAATGGTTGTTCGAAACTAGAAATATGGATAGTCCTGGGATGAAGTCATGCTCTAAAATGTCTGCTACTGCTGACTATTGTTGATTCTACCACATTGCAGACAAAATAATAAATACAGCCTGCCAACTAAACTAGCTATGTTGTTCGTTTAGAAACTATAAGTTCTGTGTTTTATTCTCAGTAAACATAAATTTGTCATTTATGGAAACAAAGTTAGCAGCAGCAGTACTTGGCTTCGGTTTCAGTTCGTGCCATTCAGCATTTCATCATAACAGCCAGGCTGCAAATATTCTTCTCCATGTTCTCAAATTAACATCAGTTGAGTGTTTGAAGTTTGATTCAATTTTGTAGAGTGAGAAACCTGTATTGAACAGGGGAATACTTGAGGTGATGTTGAGTGGTCTATTTTGATTGAAACTATCATGTCATAATAACAACCTTGGCAACTTCAAAGAATTTCCTTTTTCTGCTAGTACTATTTATGAGTGAAGCAACTTTGTAATAAGTATCATCTGGTAATTGTAAGAAGAAGTGGAAGTGTCATAACTCCTCAGCATTTAAATGACAAAATATGATGTATCATAAACACTTTTTTATCAAAATTACTAATTTTTCCCCCCAAAATGAGCACAAAGAAGTAGCTCTTCCAGAAAACTATGTTATGAAAGTAAAATCCCTCATGAATCCACCCTGATACTCCCATCTTTGTTATAATAATAATAGTGCAACTGAACCTTTGACAGTAAGTATCGTTGGGTAAGCTCTGTGTAAGCATATCTTCATTGTGTCTTCACTGACAGGAATGGGAAACATGTGGATGTTAGAGATCAAATGGATTCCCTACGTTCATGAATAAAACATTGCCATACATTTCATGCTGGCTTACCTTTCCCACATTTCAACGTTTCCCAATAAAACCACAACCCGTCCCAGAAAAAAGAAATCAATTATAGAAATGTCCTTCACACATAAACAGTAATTTTTTTCTAAGCCCTCTTTTATTGACAAGTCTGTGACTCTTCCTACCAATTTTCCCTTTTCCTATTCATATTTTAATGAAGTTCATTTTTAACAGTGGATCGGAGTTCATTCAACTTTGGTAAATAGCTGTCATTATGGCATTTTTTACGAGGTTCATAAAAAATACAAACCTTATAAGGAAAAAAAATGGATAGAACTGACCCAGAAGGCACACATTTCCAAATCACTACAATCTGAACCCAAGCCCTAAAGCATAACCTTTAGTTTATTGATGAAAGGCTAATCACAATACACTCGTTATATAAAGCAATGAATAGTTAGCTTGCATATTTTTAGTGAAAGTTTATTCTATGTTCCAACATAAAAATTGACAAAGCATTCATTTCCTCTGCTACAAAAAAAAAGAACTCTATGAATTCCTTGTTTATAGGTTTACAGTGTAGTATACCTATAAGCTTTCTGTATTTAAAGATACTATGTCCCTTTTGCAGCCAACATCAAATTCTGTAGAACTTTGCAGGAATTATGAATATGTCATGTATGTTCTATCTGTGAAATTTAAACGTTAGCAGTGTCCTAATATTCAAATTATGCAAGGAAACCTGTTTACTTGCTAGACTTCACTGTCAGACACTATTGAGTGACTGACTGGCTTTTTCATCTTTGGTAATAACATACATAAAATGAGCTGTAAAGGGTACATGAGCATTTGTCTACATCAATAACCCACTTCTTGTAATGGCCAAAATTAAACTGATTGAATCTTTGCGCAGCATAAAACGTACGACCATTCGGTACAATGGTCTGAAAAATCAGACTATTACTTACTGGCTCTATAGCTCCTAAGTCGATTCGACAACTAATAGTCGTTATTTTCCCACTTAAAGACATTTTCAAGCCCCCCTTTTTTTAGGGAAGTTCTAAATTAGTATTGTCTTTCAAATGCCGTTGGAATTTAACCTTTTCATTTTTTTGGCCTGCAAATGGGACATAGTACCTTTAAGGGATCTAACACAAGATGATTTTTAAAAAATATTGAAGAATTATTTTCTTGTAGACAAACTTACGTTCAGCTAATCTCCTGTCAGGTGGTGTTCTAAACATCATCATGGTGGCTGCAGCATCAACCTCAGATTCTAAAAAAGACAAACACAGATGAAACAAATGTTGAATGAAACTGAAGCTGTACATAAGAACCAAGAGTATTCTGCTATATCTTTTTTTTAAAATAAGGTTGTTTTAGAAGTTATTCATCCCTCTATTTTGTAGACTTGGAAATATTATCATTTTTTATAAATAAAACTATTCAATAAAGTGCGATCCGAGATGTACAAGAAAAAGAAAATGTTCAGATTTTAAAGGCCTTTTTCTACTTCCAAACTTCTACAAATACCACTGCTACTAATTAATAAACCTACTGCTTCTGCTTTAAGTTTACATACAGGGTCATCAAACACCTCTTAGCTGTACAAACTTTGCCAAATAAATGACAGAAAGGAAACCACATGATAATCAATAAGACTCCTAGGCAAAGCAAAGAAGAAAATAGATAAGACATTATCTACCAGTTATTATCTACATCTTGATGTGTTTTTGTATCAACAGAAATACCTCTACCGCAAAGCAAAGAGTAGAAGAGGGCACTTCGCAGGGCGCAGCGTTTCGTTTGCACTTGGAAATACGCAGTAAATTACTGCACACACTTGCCAACGTGCTGTAAATTTCTGCTCAAACAGCACGAATTAACCAGCTCCCGCATGCAGCTTTAATCATTAACACCAGAAGCTTGGCTGCAATTATGTGTATCAGAGCAAACATTAATTCAATCACAATTTTTAAGGGATGAGAGGATAAAAGCAATAGTAGTTTAGTCTACCAGACTCTGTTTAAAAAAAAAACCTTTTAACTGCAATACTAAATTTATCATGTACACTTATCATAAGAACTCACATATTTTCCTGGTTGGTGTTATCGATACTTTTGTAAAAATATTTTAATTTCAATGTTCTTAATTTCAATGTTCTTAAGCAAACACTTTGAAAGCACTTGGGGGGGGGGGAAGTAAAACAAAAATTATATATATTTTCTTACATCATCCAGTCTTAGACGACTGCACCAATTAGGGCTTGTAACATTATCATAGTTTGTTCCACAACAAGGTAATATATTCAGAGTGAGAAAAGGATAGGAAGAAATACAGGCAAAGCAAGAATGGAGGGGGAATGATTGAAACCTGTCATGAGAAGACTAAAATAACCCCCAAACCCCAAGACTAATGTGGTTAAAGCAAGGTGTGATTATTTGAGTAAATTCACTACTGAGAATGGCACAAGGGCTTGCAGTGGGCCACGGTTCAAGCTTGGTTTTAAGCTTGAGATAGAGACATCTGCCCTCTAGGGGTAATCGCGCATGCCAAATTTTCTTGCAGACGGGCTCATGAGAGAATCTCAAATTCTTCCACTTAGATGCTCATCCAAGCAAGCACGCAGAGCAGTCAGCTTTGATATAAGAACAAACAAATATGCAGAGAAACTAAGCAATTGCTTTCTGGGCCTAAACAGAATTGAAATATATATCTTTTTTTTCTTTAAATCCACAAAAACGTATGAGTAAACCGGGGGAAATTCTGAAAAATTCTAAAGCAAGAAAGTTACAAGCATTTTGGGTGAAGAAACAGACTTGCTATGGCTTACATATTCTTTTTTCAGTATTAGCCAAAACAAATATCAAACAATATCAATTCATTTTACATATTAAAATTAATATTAACAAAAGGCCCACGAATGGAAAGGCACATATGTACTTAGAAAATGTACAAAAGGATTTGCATACTACCCCTATTACAAACCTACCTACCCCATAAATTATTTCGTCTTAAAAATAAGACAAATGAATAAAACAATATTAGCTTTGCATTGTTTGCTCTCTGTCCGGTGTGTGTTTTACTAACTCGTTAGCTCTCGGCTTTCATAATGTAAACTATATTTTTGACAAATTCAGAAATAAAGAGCTTGAGAACTGGTCATCAATCACTAGCCTATGAGACCCAGTCTATACCATCTGTCATCTTGTTTATCCAATGAGCTTATAGCATACTGCCCTCCTGTGATGCCACAAAATGAACAGTAATTGCCATGTTTATAACACGGCCTGGTCAAGTATCAACAAAGCATTGTGAATCAGAATTTTAAGACCTTTCAACCAAAATTATGAGCATTAGTTATAACAAGCTCTTAAAACAATGCCATGGCTTAATTTGAGCACTATTATGACCAACAATAAAGGATTTAATGGGGGGAAGGCAGTTTTAGAATAGACTTTTTAAGAGTATATGATCCTCACATGGTTGATGAATATTGACCGATCTTTAATGAGAAAACAAAAATGGTTTTGCTTACCAAGATCCAAACTATTTTGATGGGCCTGGTTATGAGTTAGCTGGCTGTTTAGAAGTCTCTCTACCAAAGCTATGTGAGCTGTAAATAAAATGAAGATATGAAGGAAAAAATAAAAAGATTTAGTGTTTAGTGATGTTGTAATGACAACTATGTATAGATGGAAGGAGAAGAAACATATCATCTGTTTGCAGTCAGGAGGGTATTAACCCATTGCACACTGATAAGTTATACACGCTCCTGGCTAAAAACAAGGGGGCTGATTGGCCAGCTGAAAAAAGAAGACATATTATAAATGGTAGTATAGACTGACTTACTTTACTTCAGCCTTCTTTTCTTCCTGAACACGAGTATCATCAGGAAGAACCCAAAGTTACACAACAGAATATAATGATAGAATATCGACACCATAGGCAAAAAAACTGTTGGGAAATAAATGATCATTGTGACATCTCAACTTAAAAATAGTTTATATAAACATACATGAAAGGCTTACAATGGTATATGTAGGTTGAAACAAAGCGATTTTTTATGAGACAACCACATTGGTATGATCAGATTCATAGTGTTGCATCCTAATCCCACGCTTCTTCCCTTCCATATTTCCTGATCTTAACATACTGGCTTGTATAGTGTACAATAAGTAGACAAGATACAATTCTCAGTGTCTCTCAGCCACACCTATGATCTTTATTGAAGCTCTTACAGAATATGCACATAGAAATCTTCAGAAATGAATGGAAATTTAAAAAAAAAACGCATGAAAACAAAGAGTGCTATTGAAATATTGTTTGTCCTGTTTTTTTGCCTGAACCATTGTTAGCTTTAATGCAAGCAGCAGCCGCTCCCAAACTGTAAATAACATGAATTACTATAACAGATCATGTGATAATGATTCCTGTCTTCAAACTGTATTGGTTGCTATGGTAATAGCTAACCACTGCCATGGCAACTGGCATGTGGCTTTGCTATTTTGGAGAGGAGGAATGATGAAGGACAAAAACAATTCTGACCTCTGCGTGATTATTCAATTATAGCAGGCCACATGATCCCAAGGTTGAGAAAATCATTACCGGAGCTGAGGGCATGTAAAATCATTCAATTGGCAACAGCAGAAATCTAATGTGATACTTTTCTCCTTCTTTTGAATGGAGACTCTCACAAACTAATTTCTCTCAAAATTTCTATATAAGTTTCTTATAATGACTACTGGTCTATATTGTTCCTAATTTTAAATGGAAATTTAATATAATCGATTGTTAAAATACAATTGGCAAGAGTTAAATATTATACTCATTATTGATACTCATTTCAGTGTGTAGGTCTATATCACTCTATGAATGTACACAGTCCATGAAGAATGATGATATAAATTGTGAATACATAATATAACTCAAAATAATGATATATTGTAATGTTTGGCATGACACAGAGAAAATCTATAGGATATCCTGTAAAATCATTATATCAAAACAAAACCGCAGCTGCTTTTATGTCTGAATGATTTTATTTCCCTGACCATATCCCCTTTCATTTTAATGGTAATTGGTAAGAAATGAAAAGATGGTAATGAAATTAAAACAAGGAAGAGATTTGTTTGACTGTTGAGGTTTTAATGTAGAGGAATAGAGAGTCGAGAGAAGGTAATAATTGTGAAATATAGGAGATGGTGCACATGGTGAACAAAACACACAGAATGATATTCAAATAAAATGAAACATGCCACTCTAAAGCCACAAGTGGAAGACAAATATCATCATACCTAATAATGAAATGATTGAAATTACATCTCTACAATAAAGTCAAAGATAGATAATACTTCATCAATAAGCACATTAAATCTCATTTAAACATGCACTTGTACAATAATTATTACATATACATGACTCATAACAGTAGGAAGAGAATGAGAAGAAGAGGGCAAGCTAGTGATAGAAAAGAATACCAGTGGAAGTAATTTAACTCCTCAATTAAAAGAAAAGGCCTACTCAAATTGGATCAGGGCATTCAGGGAAGACACACAATCAGCAAGTGTTAATTTGGGTGCGTCAGTTGGGCCCTAATGTTTCATGCGGAAGGTCGGTACTAATGTTGGCTTCGCCCCACTGAGTTCTGGTGGGACATACGCTGACAGGCGTAAACTCACTAATGTTGTTAACAGGCTTACTAAGGCTGATCAGATGTACACACTTAAGGCAGAGAAAGGGGCCCTACTTCAACTTGCCATGTTGCAGGTGACATCTTAAAGCAGGGGTAACCGCATTGTAATTAAACGAGCCAAGCAGACCCTATTGTTTCAAGCATCTACCAGCCAAGACAGACAGGTGGAAATATAATGAGAAAATGCTGTCTGCTACAGCCTACATCACATACTGAAAAGTGTTACATTTTCCAGTATTTCAAAACAGTTTTTACCACAGAAATAAAAAGCAACATTTTTTTCCTCAAGTGTGTGTGTTTAGTACTCTGATATCATTCAATTTTAAGACCACCCCCTCCTCACCAAAAGGGGAAATTGTAGTCAATATTTAGAATTTTGAAAGTCATTTACTCTAAAACTACAGAGGAAAAATATAATCAATTAGCAAGGAAGGATCACAACACAACACAACACAAAAATGAAAACATTATTCAGTTTATTCAATACACATGTGAATAACTTCCATCAAAGTGTGTCAATTTTCACAAAACAGGTTTGCAATACACAGCTTAATACCCATATCATTCATTGACAAAGGGACACTTACGGTGTTCATTCACTCTTGCGTAGATCTAGGTTTTACACATAATGTATAATGTGGCTTGTTATTATACAGGTCTAATGGCAATCAGTGCATTAAGTATTGGCAGGATGTTACCAACCAACCAGGATGTATTGCATTGATTGAATGATACATAATATCGAGATTTGCCCCGTATTTCAACTGGTTTCTTATCAGGTTTCACTCTCGTTATTTAATCATCTTTGCGTGCCTCATGTTACATGAATGAAGTTATGGTAGTGTCTATATTACTTATTTCCTGCGCAACCATACATCTGCTGGGGAGGGCTTAATCAATTTGCTCTAACAAAATAACCTTGATTGTGTATGCAAGGAACAGAACACAGAACAGGAAGAAAAAATGAGTGGATATTGAAGAAAAGACAAATTCATTCATTCTTTAATAAATAAAATCACTTAAATATATTTGGCTATCTCCTGATTGGCAACAGAAAGGTAAAGCAAATCTAATCATTTACTGCTGCTTGAACTTTCTCTGATGATAAGGAACATTAGGCCTAATTAGTTATGGGTGGAAATTTGTGGCGGGGGAATAATCTACCTACTGCAACTATTTCCCTGTAATGGTGGGGAAATCAATGTGTGTAACCTGCTAACCACACTCCCTCCTATCAACAAAGCCTATGAACTGCTTTGAAGCTCAGTTCATGAATTCATCTCGGTTGAATTTATCTTGGTTGCCATGGTTACAATATATCACCAACCAATCAGTGAGAGACAAACAGATAAGACTGTAACTCAAATTAGAAAAGTAATGGAGAGGTAAGAAAGTTGTTACAGAATGTGTTTCTTCACGATTCTTTGGAATGATACAGCGCAGATAGGCACATATTAGACAGTGACAAATGAACGGTGGTGCTATTGTCAGCTCCCCATTCAGGAGCGGACCCATCACCTCCTTCCCACTTTGTCTAAACCACGTTGGGCAAACGAGTCCACTGTCCATCACTGAAACTCACAGCCAGTCAAGGAAAAAGCAAATACTTGCACACAAAATGCTCACTTATTTACAGACCCTCTATTCTTCCTTTGCATTTCCGCTATGAATAATGCAGTGTAATTTCTGTAAAAAGTAATCTCTGGAAGAGAAAATATGAACTGGCTATTTGCTGATCCCATTAATATTTGAATTACGTGCTACCATACATGTCAATTTCTAAGGTTAACGGTGGTGGTGCACTTTTAAAATGAAATTCTATATTTCTTGGAGAATACAGATTTGCTGCACGACAGGTTGTCAAGCGAGAATGCTGTTTGCAGTGATTTTCGTTTTCTACAATGATACAGTTGCTATGCATAGACGGTATGAATGTAAATAGTGGAAGCTTAAAGTCTAGTCTTTTTATTTATTTTTAAAGGATGAGTATATCAAAAAGAAAGTGAACATAAATATACTATTACAATTTTTTTCTAATCTCTGCTTTTAACATAGTACTCTTACACCTTGACCTTATTAATCTTTGATGACTTTGATTTAATAATATATATTGGTAGAATACAAAGACAGAAGTAATCCTATTTGTAATGAAATTTCCATATTGCATAAACCTTGGGAAAACAGCAGTAGCAATTGCATCTTGAGAGAAAGAGCCACTTAGCAAATCAATAATTCCTTCATCCTCTTGCCTCACAATGAAATTTACTTCTCCTCTCTTCCATTCATGTGCTTCACTCTCTCACAAACGGTCGCAATTAAAAACTTTTAATCAAATCCCCTCGCAAACTAATCCCCGTGTTACATGACACAGAACAAAGACAAGCGCCAAACGGAGAAAAACTGAATTACACGCAGAACCTTGTATACTTTCACCCCCAGCCACCAGATGTGTTTATAGCGTTTCCATGACAACTGGCTATTTGTCTTGCAGCACACACACTCCTAATCAGATTATATATTGTAATTACCATATGTTTCTGCTCCATGTCAGATAGAGCAAAAGAAGGATGATGAAACTCTGAGCTAGGCCTCTGGTTAATAATATTGCTTTCTTGCATATCAGGTTAATCCAAGTATTATGCTAGATTCAAATCTGTCTTTTTGTTGTTGTAATCATTCTATTTGTGTATCAGACCTGTAAGGTATTCTGATAATAAGCACACATTGATGGACATGGTAGAAAAGACAATGTAGTCTTATATCCATGTGTAGAATATCGTAAACTAGTTCTTCACTTTTCTATCAGAAGTTACCTGTAATTTGACTAAAATAATTGCACAACTCCCATATCAGAAATCACTTATCTCGAGTTCTAATCTGCATTATTTTACTGTTTAATGTCATCACTACAATGAGCTCAGCTCTCAAAACATCTTCTCAATCCTAATCAGTCTTATGTCAGCACTCTCAGTCAATTCAATCATTTCTGGGTTTTCAATTGTGTACTTTTGCTTGATTCATTAATTCTACACAAAAGGCACAGGAAATTTAGACCTTGTCGTTCATCCATCAGTAGAACCAGCAGCGATGCGGCATTTTGCGTTACTCAGGAAATTAAGGCGGGCACCCTGCCTTTGGGATGCCTACGACTGGTCTGACAAAACACTGTCGGATTGAAGCGTATTCAACAGGAAATGTACAACACCTGGAATACTGAGTGACGGGGATAATGAATGAATGAAGCGAATGGAAAGCATCAACTACCAATGATCAGAGTACCTACGATGATGTGTTTTCTAGTCATGAAATTACACAACAGTAAGAGTGACTGGTTTGTTCAGTTGGCTTTCCCAGATATGATGTTGCAATGATCAAGGTTATCTCATATCTGTTAACTCCCATCATTCATGCAGTCATGTATATTTCATTAGGAAGTTTAATGAACCTCAATTGCACAATAATTGTAATTTTACGTGCACATAGATGTGAACTAAATACATGAACAGAAAAACCCAACCTTGCTTTATAATACCAGAAGTGATATGGAATACAGAAATCTTGTCTCTCACTAAAGATTTTTTTTCTTTTTTTTTTAATGTTTAAAAAAAATTAAAACTGCTTTTTACAAAATTAATGATATGTTATAACAATATCATACTTGGCAATTACAAGTATAAGCACCCAAAATGTCATATTTCTTGCTGGCAGAGCTCCAAACTAGCTTGTAGAAGCAGCCCTATACTTTATTAGAGTCACTTCATCTAAAGGCCTATGCACTCACAACTGAAATCCATTTATAGTAGCAGCTTGCAATAAAGAAAACCAATTTATTTCTCCTTCCTAATGAGCTTTACCTATGGTTTGAAATGAATTCCCTTCTATAATCTAATCTGCATGAGCCTCCCAATTGCCATCCGATTTTCTCGCTCTAGATCCGATAATCAACTTTCTCAGACTAATTGCATTCTTCCCGTAGCAGAAGTACTGTACACTATCTTCTGCAATGAAGTTCTTCCCCCTGATGGTAATGAGAGAAAACATGGAAATCTACTTTAACCCTGATGACATTCCAATAAAGAAACAATAAAACCCACACAGTGTTAACTGTACTACTGGGACAGTGGGAGGCAAGCAGCTAGCCCCAATTCTCCCAACTGAGCAGGTGAATTTTGTCTGGATTATTTCTTTAAACATACCAGCACATGGTGAAAGAGTTTGATATTAAGATGGCTATCATAGATTGCAGACAAATTAAGAAGAAGTGAACAGGATTCACTGTTTGCTTGATGAATGTCCATGCATTTCACCGCTGTATGCTAATTGCTTACATACATAAATGATGCTGGCAATTTTCTGTTGATGATTCTACGTCTCCCTCAAGGGTAATAGAAGGTGAAAGTATGTAAATGAGTAAATGAGTAAATGAGAGAGAGAGAGAGAGAGAGGGGGGGGGGATGAGGGTCAGAGAGACAGAGAATGAGGGGAGGTGCCACAGAGAGATAAAGCCTACTGTATAAGAAACAATGAATAAAAACTGTAAACAATGCAATATGTCTAGTCAATAAGGGGGATATTACAATGCAATCATAACAAGGGAAATTTAATATGGAGGTATCATTTACACACAAATGTGTCTATACTTCAAGCATTTACCCAAGTACTCAAAATGAAAAGGCATATACAGATAACACCATAGCTGAAGAGACAAATTCAATGCTGAATGGGACTATATACAACAGCTTTTGCCAAAAGCTTGCTCCTTTAGACAGATGAATTACGCTGGTTTTACAATGAAGCATATTGATAGATGAACACTCCTGTGAATTTGCTTCTATTAATCATGGTCTTATCACTAACCGCTGCTTGTATCTCAAGAGTGTTTATCCCAACTTTTAGTCTTACGAACAGAGAGAACGCCTTCCGACGATTCTATATCAATCAAATGCAAAGAGACAGGGAGGGGATAAGAAAGCTGATGCAAGGTACCTCCCCGGGCCATACTCTATATGCACAATATCTAGTGATGAGAGAACCTTCTTGCCACATATCCATTTCTATCATAAAGAAGATAGCGGTGGTCAAGTGAATTGCTATCAATCTAGTAACTTACTGCATCATACAACATCCAAGTAGCAGGACAAGAAATTGATGATATCTGGAAGCTACTGCTTTTGTGAGTAATTAGGTTGTACTAGCTTCTTCTAAAAATTAAAAGTTATCTTGAAAAAGGTTCTTCTGCTTCATCATGCATCACAGATAACAAATAAATAAGATATACGGAGAGACAGGATAAGAAAGGAAGAGAGAGAACAAAGGGGAAAAGATGCAAGGAAGTAGGTTAATTGAAGATAGAGAGTGAAACATATCTCCCTTTTTCCTTTAAAAACTGCAATAAGAAAGTATATGTTATCTTCTGAACAAATTAATAGACCTAATTGGACCAAACCAAAGTTTTCAATGTTTCCAGTTTCTATTCTGTGGTCAAAATGTTGTCCCAGCCTGCAGTCTTCCCCTGAATGTTTCTGAGTCTTGCAGGAACTCGAACAAGCGGGCAAGCTCTCTGACGAATGACTCACAGGAATTCCAAAATTAGAGCTCCCCCTCTGGGTGCCCCAACTAACCAACTCCCACAGGCAGCATGGTATCACGTCGTCACAGCAACCGTTGCTAGGACACACACTGAGGCAAGCTGAGTCGTGAAGTCTATGGCAAGGCACACACTTGACCGCTCTCATAGAAGTTTCCAAATTTAGATGCTCGTAACAAGAAAAAAACATTTCTTGATGAAATCATGAATGTTCATCTTGGGAGCAATTTAACTTTTATCATGGGTGATGCCAAGAGCTCCTATTTTACTACATCACTAATATTTTGTCACTACGCATTAAAATTCAAGAACTTTGCTCTCTTTTTTATCCCTTGTTTGGACTGGTCTTTAATAATGAGAGTGATAAATGATTAAAATTATTCTAATAGGACTAATTAACTAATTATCACATGGAATAAAAAGGTCAATGAGTTGCCATAAATAGTGAAGAGACAGAAAAAAAGAGTAATTTTTTTGTTGTCTTAAGTTGCAATCAAAATGAAAATTAGGGTTCAACAATGTTTTTGCACTATTTATTTTTAAAATGAAGCCAAACATTTAATTCAAAATGAACTTATATTCACAAACACAAGAACAAAGTGTTCCAATATATTTCACATCTGATTCACATTGGAAAAAATCCAATCATTCATTACCTTTCCTGTTTTTCCCCCTCACTAATTCAACTTCCTGTCGCTTCGATCTGCGCCTCTAACACTCAAGGCATTATACAGACAATTAATTTATTACCTATATATCAAATCCTTCTGGACGCTAATGAAGAATTTTAACAGTAACAATCTTACATTTCAGTTTCGATCAACACCCATATTTGCGGATATTTTCTAGAAAGAACGTGCTTGTGGGTGCAGCTGAATAAATAGAGGGTTGAGGCAATGCTTCTTGCGCTTTCTGTCTTTCTCCCTCTCTCTCTTTCTTTCTCTTTCTCCCCTTTTAATCTAGCAGGAGTTTGGACTCTACAAAAATAGAAGTCTTCTACCACTCTAGTTGAGCACTAGTCTTCCTGCATGAATTTTTCAGTAGCGCTATCAAATTTCAAATGCTGCCCAAGTTTCTCTCTCCTTCTTTCTCTTTTTAGCATATCCCCTCATTCATATCCCGTCAAAATGTAAAATGCGTGGTATTAAGGCTAAAAAAGGAGACGACAATACCGGGTCATATATCATAGAGTACTTGGCAAGATTTTCATTAAGTGGCACCCAGCTTGACTCTTGATAATGCCCTGTTCTCAATTTACTCCTTCATGCCTCTCTGCATAAAGCTGCATCAAATATGCCATGGATCCCGTTCGAAATTCTGTTATGAACTTTGGTCATGCGTTATCTCTCCTTTTCTTCTGCTATTACATCCATTTCAAAACTATCCAGGCGCAATGCACATGAGTTTTAATGGTGTACGGCAAGCAGACCTCATCTGAAGCATCTTCCCTTTTTGGAAGCATCCACACTGCTGGACTCTGTGAAACATTAAAGCGTACCGTTATCTGTGTAGATAGATGATGGATTACATTTTTAAGGGAGCGACAGGCCTAAACAGCGTAAGGGAAACCCCTGGAGCAAAAGAGTTGGCAATTTTGAGTTTTCAGTGGTCCATTTTCTGTCCATTTCATGGCTTGCCTTTGATGAAATTCGACACAAAGAAGAGTAAATTAAAATAGGTGGGGGTCACTGACACAAGTATTCACACTCTTTGAAAAGAACGAAATTTCCGGTTCATTTATAAAGCCTTTGCTCAAAATTTTCATGCAACTTTTTGTAACAATGTACTATTCGTTAACTTATTAGCAGGAAAACAAGATATGGGAAGAATGGTCTCAGGTAAAACTAAAAATTTCATTAGAAATGGTTGAATGATAATTTTCAAATGAATTTTGAAGATATCATGAAAACACAGATCATGGTTTTAAAAAAAACTTACAGATAGGCCTACTGATGAATCAAGCAAGTCATGATGTGCAGCTAATTGATGTCATGTACTATTTGAGCCATGTTGCGCTCTAGAAAGTTTGAGCTTGAGTTGAGAAGTATAATCTTGTAATCATCAATCAGTCACAAAGAGGAAATGACAAGGAAGAATTTTGATGTGCTGATTTCATTGTGTCTGCAAAATTACTGATACTAATCTAAAGAGAGGAATAGAGGAATAATATATTGAATTTTCCATACAATATCCTTAAAGACCTACATGAAAGGGCAAACTTTACGACTACTGTAGTCAAAGCTCTCTAGTCACAATATAACAAAAATTGGGGAGGGGAGGATAGTTATGATGAAGGTGAATGCGACAGTTTAGGTTTCAAAGTAATTCAAAACAAAATCATTACAAGTAAATCAAGCACATATGCCATTTTAACTGCATGTATAAAGTTGGCAATCATGTATTTCTGGTTTCACAGATCATATTACCAACCCAGCCAAAAGGGCTATTCCTCAAATTCAACTCTTTAAATCTCTTCTTACACCCAGGACTCTATGGGGGAAATTATTGCTATTTGTGTAGAAACTTTATCCTATTTCTGAACTGAAAAGGGATGTTGTCAATGAAAAACAGCCCCTGGATATACAAACCCATGCACCTATTAATAATGATAAAAAATATGATAGGCTGTTTAAAGCCAGTTGTTCATTAGCAGCACTCTTGCAAATCCATGTTCTCTTGCTTATTTTTTTCCTCCCAATAATCATTTCTCACTTTTTAACTTCACTAAACTCTACACGTTAAAGATAAAGACCAGTTCTGGTCATGCGATTGCATTGTGAAAGAAAAGTTGTGGAATCGATCAGAAAAAGTTGATCATCTAGCATATAAGTATTGGTGTGTACTGCAAGGTTCTGGAATCATCAAAATGATAAGAAATTTGGCCCAGTCTTGGTAAAGTTACAAGAACTGTACACAGAAAGATGTATATGGGACTACGTGACCACGTGCGTGATATCTATTTGGTCCCAATATATATAATAATTTACCAAATATATCAATTAGTAGGCGGTTTCCCGACTTTTCCCGGCAAAATTTGTATCATCACGTATTAGTCAAAACATATTCTTTCACATGATTGGTAATGAGAGCTTCCATTTCATTTTTTGAGAGAGGGCGTTTCCAAAACTGGTCTTTACCTTTAAGCTCCGAGTAATATATAGTCTGAATCGGTTTCTAAACTGGTTCCATTATATCTCTGGTGTGGTGAGGTGTTAATAAGGTACAATAGGTTGTGGTTTTCATTCACAATACCATCACTATTATGAATCTAAATTGGTCAATTTATGGACATAAATCATGAAGGATGTGGACTAGACATGTATCAAAAGGAAGGCCCTCTGGGTTTATTGTCACTGGAGGGTCACATTGGGTTAAATAGAAAGAAGACAGAAATTTTGTTTTAAATAGTTATATTTCAATTATCAGTAACAAACATTTTTCAAATTGTTTTTTCAAAAAATGCCTTGAAAATCTTTAATCAAGCATTTTACAGTCCAAAGCCAGATAAATCTTGCTAAGTCTACAGTTTAGTAAAGCTGACACATCCACAAGGATGTGGGACTTAAGGTCCAGGGAAAAGGCTAATACCATTACTGCACACCAGAGACCTATGCTCAATACAGAAGATGGAGAACATGTACAGCACAACACTGAAAGAAACTTGATGCTCTCTTCAAACTTGATCCAATTAAATCCCATTGACCACTCACAGGAACCATCAGGAACCAAGGCACAATTTGTTTGGCATTGCCATGGTAACGGACAACAACTTGGGATCAAAGGGGTAACCTCCCAAGGTAGCCATAAGTGGCCTAGAAAACTTGGCCACTGAACTTTCAGTCTTTGGGTCTATTCATTTCTTGGTCTATCCATAATTCAGCTGACTGACCATGTCTGTTCTGGATCCGTTCCAAGGAATGGAAAGAAATACTGAGAACAACTGAATATAACATTAACTATAGGAACAGGTATCAGGCCTGGGCTATAGGAACAGGTATCAGGCCTAGGCTATATGTAGGCAATATATGTCCTTTGCTTGTGAATGTAGGTCAATTATTATTAATAATACAAATGTAACATTAGACCTCCTGTGACAGCACATCATTACTGATACACAAATATATAGTATTTGCAGGCTAGAAATAAAATGCACCGTAACTTCTGTAAGCTCTGCCTCTGTAAAGCAACAAGGTGAAGAGATGGGACGATCTTTGCTTTTTTTACAAATTTCTTTGACTAAAATGCTTCTGACAGCTATGGTCAACTCACAATACTTGCATTAGCTGCATCCTTCCCCTTCTTTGACAATCATCTAATGAGATCTGGGGATTCTGATATATAAGGATATGGACAATTTTGCCCTTGGCAAAGAGATAGAATTGATGAGCAGCTAAAACAATTGGCAACAAATATACATGCACCATCAGTCTACATAAACACACAATTTACTAATATTTCTTATGAGATTTGTCCAGTTCCAATATGCTCTTGCATGAATGCTCTGAAAGGTTCAAGAAATGGCCCATTTTAAGGATACAGGCTCAAGTCTATTTTGGGAATAGTGGTTAGTTCAATTTATGATTTAGCCTTTACTTCATTAGGCACTTATCATGAATACCCCAAAGATGCAGGATATATAAAAGCTACACTCTAGCTCCTTCCAAATTGGATGCCCTCTGTGCCTGTATGTGGCGACGAGCATCCTTTAGAGCCCAGGAACAACTGCATTATTTATTGATTTACTTCAACAGCATAAATAACTCTGCACTTTATGTGCTCTGCCCAGATGGGTCAGCACCATTACTGCCTATATTTGTTTCCACATTTCCAATTTTTGCTACAAAGTACAAGATTTATTTCTTTCACTCCACTTCCATGATCCCATTTTCGTATGTTTTGCCTGATGCAATGACTATTTTGAAAGCATATACTGGCAAAGACAATTTAAAAGAGACACTGTAAAAAGTGATTTAAAATATATTTTAATGTATTGTATGTAGCTGTACACGCATTGCAACATATATATCAAGCTATTTTTGTATAACAAAGATATATCTTGTATTTGATTAATATCATACAACTGTCATATCGATCACATCAGACATGTGCTTCATCTCAAGTGAATAGTTTTCCTTTCATATTATTGAATATGGGACTTATAGGTGAACCAAAATTTTCTCTTGAAAAAACAAAACAAAGCCATATTTTGCTTATCAAATCATATTTTTGAAAGACTCAAATCTGAAGCACTTATGGCCATCATTTAATGCTCCAGTGAATTTCATAGTAATAAGCACACCAAGGCATACTGACAGCCAATTTACCCAAGTGACCAGCGGACATGAACCTGCCATGACCAAGGATGATTTGGGGCTTATTCCTTTATCATTTTGGCCTTTTTTCTTCATCATTCTCCTGTTCATACATTTCCCTTTTATTCCACAAGTCATAATTATATTCAATCTCTAATCCAGTCTTATTTCATCTGTTCAATTTAATTGTTTCATCCTTGAATATAAAATATAAGTTTGCAAGCATCGCAATTTATCAATTGTAAATCCCTGCTTGTTTTTCATCTCCTTTCCACACTATCATTATAACACTTAGGCAGTTTTTCCTGCATCCCAGCCCACTTCTTTTCCAATTCCTTCTTTGTATTAATTTCTTGTTCCTTTTCTCATCAGCTAGCTGTTGTCATCATAATGAAAAGCAGATTAATCAATGAAATTAAGTGTTTTGGGGCTTGGAAAGCACTTGTGTACATTGCTGTAATTGGGAAATTGAATTAGTGGGTATCCCCTGTCCTCTGTATGCTCTACTCATATAACAGAAAGTAGAACTCCATAATTTGTGTTTTTAATCGTAAAATAAATATGATTTTCTCTTCACAGACATTAATTTCTCATTTTGCAAGGAAATGGGTTCTTGCAAAGTCGGGCTCCTGAGAAACTAAGCTGTATAAATCCTGATAATTCATCACTGTCCAGTCTTAGTGTTTACTTAAGAAAATTAGAATCAATCCATTTATCAGGCTCAAGTCAGGCACTAATTCCCTTTCACGGACACAAAATGTATCAAAGAAACAAAAATGACTTTAACTGACAATGTTTAGAAATATATTTTTTGTTTTTACTGAATATTGCTTGAAAACCTAATACAGCAGGATATCTTTTTTGTCATTTCTTATAAAAATTCATCATCAGAATTTATAGTTAGTTCAATGGCATATCTGCAGATACACATTCACAATCTGATAAATATATATCACATACATTAGCCCATTCATGTATACCCATAAAACTATAATTAATCAAGTACAAACTAAGCAAAACACACGAGAGCACAGAATTAAATGAATACAAAAGGCATATTCAAGAAGATGTAATGTACTCCATTTACAAGTCTATTGTATTTATGTATGGGTTTTTTAATGTGATTTTTATGTGATTTTTATGCACTGGTCATACAGGAAATAGTTGCTAAAGTAAGGAAAATGTTACTCATATCCTCACAGATACAGATGTACAAAAATGTAGGACTTGATTGGTTGCAAATTAGAGAAGCAAATGTTTGTTGCAAATCTATTCCCTTTTCGTAAATGAATCAGCCTTTTGGTTACAAGTTTGAGCCTTAGATAATTACTACGTTTCAATCACCTTATTTCTAGCTGACGTAAATGGTTGTGAAATGAAGTATGAAAATGACACTGATATATTACAAAGGTATTGCAAATGAACAGTATAGGTGCATTTACACTGCAAGCAAAAATATTTTTTTCACATTCTGGTGTTTTGTTAGAAGTTGTTAGGCAACCAGTAAACACAACAAAAAAACCCAAATTAAAAAACCCACCTCTGGAGGGTGGTTTTTGAAATGCCGTAAGAAATTTCACTGATTTAGTAGTGTAAATACTCGCTCTCAACACATTGGTCAATGATGCCAATTTTTGGTCACTTAATTCTCCTCGCTTCCATGCCATCGCATGCAGAGCAGCGACATATTGCAATGCGCACCCCAAAAAAGAATGAGCAAACACCCAACGTTTTTAAGGGGTTTTAATAACCTAGTGTAAATGACAGTCCCCCAAAAATTGATGGTTTTGCAAAATGGTTTTGGGGTTGTGTAAATGGACCTTATATGCATAGGAATGAAGCTACCCAACAATCTACTCTACTATTTTCTTTCTCTTAATTGTGCTGTCAAATCTCTCTTCACCATGTTTCAATCAAAGTCCAGCACATATTATTTTGACAAAAATATGGATTCCTCTCTTCTCATTTGCAATACTTTATGAGGCCTATAGAGGCAATAAAATTTACGAATTGGCTATTCTGCTTTAGATGTTATCTGCCAAGTTCACTGTGAAGTCTCCATGCATGCATCACACAGTGGAATCTGTGCATCTTTCTGTCCTAATACCATACAAAGTAGAATCCCGCAAACTGGGGAGACAGGGTTAACAGCGCAATCGGCTTGAGGTTTTTAAAAGGATTAACAATCTTCTCACCCGAGAAACTGAGCAAATCAATTTGATTGATTTAGCAGACAAGGAAACAGGATTGACGATTCAGCACCGATGCACCACCTTTCCCCACGAGCAGGCGGGGACGGTGGATCTCGAGCCCTGAAAACGCTTACTCCTTATCTATTCATTCTATCGCTAGGGAAATCCAACCAGGGCTGCTTCAAATATTAAATTTCACAGAGTGTACACAGGGATTAGATGGGAGTAGTGGTAAGAAGAATTAAGTATTATGCCACTTCAGACTCTGCTAATACATAGGGAATATATAAGAAACATGGAGAAAGAAAAGTGAGAAAAGAGAATCTTGTATATGAGCATCACCTCACTACTCTCAGGTCATGGGCTTTGGGCATCGCCAAGGATCAGGAGAGGAGCTAGCAATGATTAAAAAGGCAGTGTTTGTTTTGCAGTTGCCATGGAAATGTGTACTGCAGAACAATATTTTTGCTTGCATTGCCTGACCAGGCCTCTCTGTTTTTAACCTAGCTGAACCTGGGTTTTGGGTTTTTTTCTTCCCCTTCCTCTTAGTTTGATATATTTACCAGGCACGGGCTTAAAGGTTCAACACATTTCAACACGTTGCCATCTACGGCTTCAGTGAAGCTTGCAAATCTTTTGCTTTAATGGCTGGACTATGACTTAAAATGCTGTGCACATTGAACAACAATTTCCAAAGCAAGATCTTTATTTTGTTTATATAAGGAAACGTTGACTTAATAATATATGTACCTTGGAATATGAATGACAAACGATAAATGCTTATCTAAGGACATGATAAAACAAATTATAATGCTAAATTACTATTTGCTTTTCAAAAGGAAAACAAATATAATACCATTTTAAATGTTGTAAATCACTGATTAATATCTTCTAATTGTAATCTTGCGTGCATCTTTAACTAATATCCAATTTACAAGTGGACCTTATATATATTTTATAGTGATCTTATCTTATCTTATAGTATATTATCTTATATATCTATCTTATAGTAATAATAATACAAATTTATATCGCAAACAGCTTACGTGACACATTCGTACCTAATAAAATCATAGCAATGCAATCTCTTTAAATAAAAATCGAAGCTAACTACCAGTGATCTGCATGGGCTGGTTCTGCTTAAAACAAGGAGCCGCATATTGCCCTTTGAGGTTGAATTCACTGTCTCTTTGAAGCTAGGAAGGTGATAACTCTGTGTTAAGTTATGGCCCTTTTGGCTCCATACACATTTTGGAGATGGCTCCAACATAACATTTCCAAAAGGAAGAAGTCTTTCTCAATCCCCTGATACATAACAGTCCCAAGTGGTACTCAGTGCCAGTGGTAGGTAATTATCATTGAAATTAAACATATTTGTCCTATTTCCAAATGGATGGAGGTCTTTAATGGCCTTTAAATAACTCTTGAATACATATAGAACAACTTACCTGGAATGGGAACTCCATTGTAAGCTGAGAGAACTGTAGAAAGCCTGTTTTGATTGCTGTAGAAGAATAGAAAAAGATGTAGAAAATCCAACATCAACATTTTATGTATTGAATGTATTGAGTTGCTTGAACTGGAATGAAATACATTCCTATAACTAAATCAAATGCATATGATTTATTGATTAAACTGTGAATAGACCATTCCTCAAAATGTATGCATGGCCTAGTTCTCATTAAATTTTAAATGATAAATGAGTGAACAAGCCTTTATCTTTCAGCTGTGAGCAAGCCTTAGATTAAGCAGCCAGGAGCAAGGGGCAATTTATTTTTAAAAGTTGCCCCTTGCTCACGGGGATTTACCAGAGCAAGGGGCAATTTCTTAAGAACAAGGGGCAATTTTCCAAAAACAGATAATCATAATGACAACCAATTAAAAAAGTTAAATAAGTTCAAAGATACACTGTTAATTTCATAATGGATCAATTTAATAAATAATAACTTTTTAAATCTAAGTTAATGTGATCAACAGGAAAGATTGATTAACATCAACTTGCACATTAAACAGTATTTTAAAGTAACTAATATTGATGAGCAAATGAATAAATAAATCGTCAATTTCACGAACATCGAAAGTCAAAAGGATTTTGCAAGTCTATCCCAAATCGAAATCGCACCTCACACACAAACCTTCCGCCACACTCTCGGCAGAACATGAGCGGTCTGTTACCGGACTCGAATGCTTCGCGGTGGGAAGCTGGCCGGCTAGCGTTTTGCCAAAACACCGCTAGGTCGGCTGCTGGCAAAATGAAAGTAACTACGATCGAGAACATCGTAGGTGTTCTTAACTTGTCAATAAGAGAATTCTAAATTCTATTTGAGATGAAATAATAAACTAGACCTATAAACAAACCTTGACAGATCTCTAATGACTATTTGAATGCTTGTTTATTTCTCCATTTGACGATTTGTTTTCTTGATCCTTGAAACATTTGTAGGTACGTGCGTGCGTGCGCCACAGCACCATCTAGCTAGTATATATCTAGCGATCGCGCATGAGCGTGCGTCGTGCGCTAGCCTATATAGTTACAACAGGCGCATTTTCACTTCAAGCAAGCACTTGCGCTGCGCCTCAAGAAATGCACACACTAAATATCTGAAGCTAGTAGAGAGCTCGTGTGCAATTGTTTGGTGATTCGTGTATTTTTCTGTCCTAATATTTTATGGGCGCATTTTCACGGAAAACACTTGCGCCTTGCCGTCTAGTTTTAGATGATTATGGGCGCAATTGGTGGTTTTATGAGCGCAAATTTGCGCCCTGCGCCCGCTTAATCGAAGGCTTGGCTGTGAGATGGAATATCTTCCACACTTTGAAACAATCAATTCATCAATGAACAAAGTAGGAATGTAAATAATTTGACAGTTGACAATAAATGTCTAGTAAAATCTCAATACATCATAATGGGTCCTAAACAAGAAATAAACACCCAGTTTTTCAACAGCTCTCATATATTTCCAATATTTTTGCCCTTTCCATCTCAATTTTCCTGCAAACACATTTTCTTTTCACCCCTGTGAAATATTTCAAGTAGGGATCAATGCAATATCTTTGGTTCAGTAACAGAGGGCAGGGATCATGCTTCTCTGGAATCCCTGCGCCCACCGAAATCTGATCAAATAATTCCACTTTGGGGAATTTTCGAAACTGCACCCGGGGAATACATTAATCAAAGTCAGGTGATTTTTGCTGACAGTTGTCAGAGTTTTGGGACTGGATGCCTTTTTTTGTATAGTTTATAATGCCTTTACTATGTAGGCCTACATGTACATGTATCTATCACATTATTTCTACTTAAAGATGGTTAAAAGTTAAATATGACACACATGCAACAAGCCAATCATTTCACCAACAGACTGGATTATGAAAGACATAAATGAAGATTGTTAGAAAGCTTCAAATGGGGTATGACAAAATCCTTTTAAATGGCTTAACTTGAATTTCATTTGAAATGTAAACTGGATGTACTTTGATTCATCAACCTGCTGTGACTGCTAATTAGTCACATCAAACATTGGTGTACTTATATGCTCTTGAGTTGATCAAGTAATTAGTGTTCCAGATCAATGACAAGCCACATCTCCTATGGGAACAGATTGGTCAATATTGACCCATTGTCACCTTGACCAGTCATTGTATGATGACTAAATTTCTTTATGGTCAGCTGATTTCATGGGACAGTTTGATAAAAGGACAATGATTGAAGAGTAATCCCATTTCAACCCAATTATGGTTATCCATTTCTTTTCTTTTTTCAATGTTCTATTTTTGCACAAGAATAAGGACAAGAGTAATTATCCTAAATATCACATTTGGAGGGGTAACCTAACCCCTGGGCCCCGTTGCATAAAACTTACCATTGATGGTAACTTTGCCATCAATGGTAACTACCATGGAAACCTTGATTTTGATTGGCTGTTGAGCCATGTTACCATGGTAGTTGCCAGTGATGGCAAAGTTACCATCAATGGTAATTTTTATGCAACGGGGGCCCTGGTCTTTCATGGAAGCTATTAATGGCATCATGCATGAGGAGAAATTATTATTACACAAATAAAATCTCCAGACGAAAATGATTTCTACCTAAACCCTCTCAAAGTTGGATCTCTTACAATACACAAATTCATGCTTTGAATATAAAAAAATTAAAAAAACCAATTGATGGAACAATAACATTAAGGGTAAAAAAAGAAAATATGGAGAGGAAATGAGAGAATAAAAGAAATTAATTACAGATAAGAATGAGAAAGTTTACGACAAAGAGAAGACAAATAATGATAAGGCTGCCAACAACAAACATGAGGAAAAAAAGAAGAAGAGAAAAAAGACAGCTACACCTATGAAGAAATGGGGTGGGGCATAGCACAATGCTATCCTGATTTTTCTTTTTTCCCTTTTATTTTCTTAGTACACCCACATCTTAAATCATCCCAATAAATGTTTGACATAGAGGTCTTTCTCTACCTTTGCATGTTTTGATGTCCATACCTCATTGACTTTGACACCTTAAACAAATTCAAATTCACACAAAATTGCATGATCGTAAATATGGTGTGCGGAAATGTAGCTATGTGTTTGCACGATGACATCATACGAATAATGGCCCAGGGCTCTGGGGCACAACTTAGAGATATGGCTTTTATTAGGCTACACTACATCTGGTTTTCATTTACATATGTGAATTATTATTTTATTTATTATATTATATAGCATCATTTAAATCATTTAATAGCAAAATGAAGGGAATTAAGATTAAGACTTTTTTAATTCTTGTATCCATACACATGAGTCCCCCCAAAATAAATATAGTGTGATTGGAATTTATCCTTTAAGACCACTAAAGAATTTTATGCTCCTAAGCTCATGAAATCAAAATTTACTATGTTTATTAAAGGAAACATAGTCAGCAAATATGATGAAGAAACATAAATTCAATCAATCAAATAACCTTTTTGACCTGCCTACAGTCAATATTGGTCCCACTCTGCGATCATTCACCAACTTTAGGTAAGATGTCAAAAAATACTGATTATATATATTAGGGCGGGAGATGAAAAGATGTCATCAGGGAATTATAAACTTTGCAATTATCTTTGGAGACCCCTTGAAAATTTGTAAAGGCCAGTGCTCTGTTGAGGAATTTAAAGGAGTTCCTTTAAAGTGCAGAGCAAACATTCTTGCACACACAACAAATTTGTACAAATAAGATCTTCCAGTCAGTTTTTCTTTCCTTTTCATCAAAATTTGTTCATTTTCATTATCATATAGTCAATGGAGTACTTTTGTCATTCTATCACTTTTTTGGAGCGGGAGGGGGCATGCAGTGTGTTCAAAGACAGGCCATGTGGTGTGTGAAGGACATCAAATTTATCAAGTATACAAAAGACATTTCACACTCATGTTGTGACTGAAGTGGATAATAATTGTTAGGAGTTCACAATTCAAGTCAAATTTGTCTTGAAAAACATAAAGGTACAGAAAGAAAAATTATAGAAAACAGAATAAAATCTTGACTATTTCTTCCAAAACCTTTATTTTCTGTGTATTCACTGGCAGTTAGTAGGTCATCTGCTGAGAGCTAAGAGTGAATTTACTCTGCTATTGGATAACTCTTGTTACAATTGAATGCCCTTCTAGCTCTCGGCAGACATGGTGGGATCCAGAACTCTTAAGACTTGCCGCATCCTATAGAACAGGGCAGAACTAAGGAGTAGGAACAATCTAGGATTTGTTTGGACTATCATACCTTGAGATGTTTGAGAGAGGTCCTCCTGAGAAGCCGTAAGGGGAGTATGGCAGGACATGATGATATGGATGGTAAGGAGTCTTCCTCAAAGCTTGAAGAAGGTTGGGCCTGTAGTCAGGGTCCACGCACCATAGGGAACCTTTACCTAATGACTGGGGAGAGAAGATGGGGAGATGAAATAAAGAAATGAGTTTATATAGTCATGACACAAAAACTGATAACATCTGGACATGTGTGAAGGGGAAATGAATACTGAATACTACAGTCCATTGTGTTACAGCAAATTGGTAAATTAGGGGGATCTTTGCTGTCCATCAAATGAACCCACCTATCCTTAAAAGAGAATCGACTCATGTCTCTATTTTCAACGTGGAATGAAACCCAAAAGAATTTCCATTAGATATTCATGCCTGTATCAATATAAAATTCATGGAAATATTAAGCAACATTTGCAACATATTTGTACTAAACCAAAAAGAGGCTAACCCTCTCAACCCATTAAAAAAAGTACAGTTGTTCCATCATTATTTAAACAAAATAGAAAATCTGCTATCACATAAGGTAAATAAGAATAGACTGTCCTGTCCTGTCCTCTTGGAGAAGAAGAGAGGAAACATGAATGAAAGGAAAATAAGAAAGAGAGAGAAGCTCAAATAGAGTTGACTAGAGAAAAAAAGGACAAACATGCTTTCTTGGAAATGGAATTCTTTTCCTGCATCTCACTCTCACTCTCACTCTGTGCCTCCACAGTCCCAGAAGCACCCTTATCGAGTGAATTTTTCATATGGCATGCTCAATCAACCCTTTCCACGGCGCATCACTCATGACAGATTATAATCACAAATCAGCAGAGTAACGCAACATAACTCAAACCAACAAATTAATGAATAACCAATATGCTTACGACGATAGACAAAGAGAGTGATCTTGAGCAAAATGTTTCTGAATACCTGACCCGTGATTCATGGTGTGATGGAATTTCTGCCAAGAACTTGTAGTTCTGGCATGGTACTAATCCTCAAGATGTGTCAATTTATTGAGGAAATATGATACATGACCGCTTGCTCTGCGATATTTATGGTATGTGCATAACTTGGATTCATTACCTAAGATGCAATGGCACCATAATTCATGTTGATAATACTATCCGTCTCGAAACATTGTGATTTTTTTAGCAATATATGAGAGGTAATATGCAAGAGATATAAGTGTAATAGCAATTACCATCGCTGTAAAGAAAATGTGCTAGTTTTTTATTACACAGTTATATCTACTAGATTCTGGAATCCAAATATTATTCATAGATTTTGTCCTCTGCCCTCAGCCCCCTCCCCCAACCTTTCTTTTATTCTCTCTCCACAACTCATTATCGTATTCTCACATTACATTAGCCTACTACATACTTGTCTCCTCCCTCTCTATACCCCTCTCTTCCCACTCACTCTACCGCTTGCAAATAACTGTATTGATCTTCACACCACCTTCGCTTTGAACCGGCGTGCATTTGTGCACCCTCTGACGGCTTCACACTTCTGATATGGAACGATGGAGAGCCCTGAATTGCATTGCCAGTTTGAAAATTCTCTCACATGGTAGCAGTATTGTACCTCATAATAAAATCACACCTTACTCTTTTTGTTCTCTCTCCTTTTCCCACCTTATGTTGCTCAATATCATGACAGCATTGTGATGCATCTGCGACAATATTTTGTTCTGTTTGCATTGTAACCAAATACCTTGGCCAATCATTGGCAAGTTGTCACTGTGGGAGTTTATTTTCCTCAGTATGTTAGCTTTCTCTTTGACAGTATATGTGGAACTGAAAACACAATATTTTGAAGTACTCCTATTTTTGTATTTCTAATTTTGCCTGCAATATGGATTTTATCAAAATTGCCTTATGCAAAAATTTAATTGCATAATTGCCGTTACAAAATGTTAGCAGTAAGAAGTGCTCATCTGAAGTGCATTACTATTTGTCAAAAAAATCTACAGAAGAAATAATTGTATTGGGTGGTAAGATAATGAAATAGCAAATTTCATCAGCTTTAAAATATGAGAATCAAATAACGTATAACAACTGATATCCATCTTCTTCAATCTCTTACCAAAGCATGAACGATAGAAAAATGAAAGTACAGTGCACATCAAACCCTCAAAGAGCAGAACAGGGAGTTAGAGAAAAATAAATAAATTAAGAGAGAGATGGATGCACTTTTGACAACAAAGGCAATCAATCAGTCATAGATGCAATAAAAACAAAATCTAAAAAATCAAAATCTACCTTGCTATTAAAAAAATTAAATTTCTTACAGAGATGTCCATCAAAAGCGCATACTGCCTGACTGTAACTATCGGTTAGCCTTTCAGTACTGATGAAAAGAATCAGACTTTATCAAAGTGAATTCAAAAATGTAATGAAAAGGGGGAAATCTGAGAAGTAATCTTGCTACAGCTCTAGGGCATCATCTCTGTAATTTGCTTGGTTTCCATGACAACAGAACCAAACAACAGCTTGGTACTGCTGCTGCACATGTACCCTAGACCTCTATTGTTATAAAGTCTCCATTTCTTTGTCAGATGAAGTTAGCTGGTCTAGCTCACAAGACCCTTACAGATTACTAATTTAATTCAAACATAATGACTCAAAAGTGACAATGACAATCAGATATTGGTTCAAAGTGGACCGTCAAAGCCAAGTCAAAGTGAAGAAGTATAAAATGAAGGAGATTTCTCAACCCAAGCTTTGAAATGAAGTAGTAGAAAGGGTCTTTCAGAACAAACTAAGAGCTCGCAGCTGGCGCACATGGTTTTGCAGCCTTGATATTATAACGCTTTGTTCTGGCTATGCAGTCCTAATGTGGGTGTGCTGCATTGTTTGTTCAAAAGTAGTATGATTATGGGAAGGGAAGGGAAGGGGAAGGGAAGTGAAACTTGTACATTTCTCTATATGTTATTACAAATATTTTTCATCAAGTAAAAGGCCTTCAATAGTGTGAAGGAATATACACACCCAAACAGTGTTATTTTTCAAGGTGTGATATAGCAAAACAGATTGAAAAGAAATTTTGAAATCATACAAAAAAGCTGACCCAGGTATATCAATGCAGCATCTAATGAACAAATGTTTACATCCGAGGAAGCAGAGAGAGAGAGAGAGAGAGAAAGAGTTTAGGTTAAATCATTTGTACAAAAACAAGTAAGCCTATATGCTAATACATTGCAACAAACTGTTATTTCACTACACTTCCTTTTCAGCAAAATTAGATATTGCAATTGTTGATCATTAGCATATTCAAACAGCAGAGATAAGAGAGAGAGAAAAAAGAAAAAGCAAGCGCATACATACAAAACCAGGAAATGTGCTTAGTGTTTCCTCATATTACAAATTCCACACAAATGAAAAAGCGAGTATGTGAGAATACAACCGGGAATAAAAGAGACAAGGAAGTTTGCCTGCCTCGTTTTGAAGTCTTCCTCCTAATCAAGCCAAAGAAAGGGCCAAATGTACTTCAAACACAGAGAAACAAATGCCAAAAATACAAGAAAGTGAGAAGAAAGTAATTTGTGTCCCAGGCAACAAGCTACTGACCTCATCTGTCACAAGCTGAGTAAGCCTCTGGTTGCTAGGTAGCTATAGTTGCTAGGCAACGACAGTCTTCTCTGATCAGGATGAGGTATAGCCTCATGTTCCAGCAGTTTCCTTGTTTCATATTTCTGCCTTATTCTAAATTATAGTAATATGATATCGCTATGCGATGCTTTAAGCAAATGCACAAGGTTTTCATCACTGATTTTAAGTGATTTTAAGTGACATTCATAATAGCAATTTTAACAAATTTGTCTTTCTGACTGCAAACTAATAAAAGATATTTCATTTACATATATATATCTACTTATCAGAATATAGAAAGGCTGTATTCAAAGACTAACAAGAAGGTGGAGGATAGAGACGATGGAAGCATCACTATGGCAACCATGCCTGAGAGGGAACAGAGGGATGCTGCTCAAGATACCTAAAGGGATGAGCCATGCTCTCTAGATTTCCGGACAGGCGTCTTTTCTCTTTCCCTACGCTCCTTTATTTCTTTGCATTCTTCTACTGTCATGTCCTCCATGCTTCTCCTGATTTTCTGTCATCTTAGCCTTTTTTCTCCACTTCTCCTCCTTCTTTACTTGCTCTCATTTACTCAAGCACATCTGCTCTCATCTTTCACTCGCTTGCTCATCTGCTCTTGCTTGCTTTCATTTCCCTTCCACATCAAGTGACAATTGAAATATGACATCTGTATTTACTGTGTTGTTCTTGCATTCCGTTAGTGTATGACAGAAAATGACATTCTAACCATATTTTTTGTTTTCTATATTGAATGTCAGTTAGTAACTAAAAGAATTTATAGTAATTATCTTACCATTTTTGCTATGTTCTATCAATATCATATGCAGACATGTTATACATTTTCTATACCGTGTCTAATTTGTATTATTTTTTGCAACCAGAATCGTTTTATCACCCAATCCCACCTTTCTCTCCATTTATAAAGTATTTATGAGTAATGATCTAAATCATAGAATTGATTCTCCCATAATCAAAGCTAATCTACCTTCTCTTTCTTACTATCGCTCCTCTCCAGCTCCAACTTATTCCTAGTAATCATTTAATTCTATTCTTGTTGGTGACTTCTTTCTTCTTGTTATTGCCCTCTTTCTACTTGTTATTACAGACTCTTTCACCTGTATGCAATCCATTCTCACATTATCCAATCACCAACTATTCCAATTAACCCGTGTGTCTAAAAGACAATGCTTTATTGGAGGAGTAAACAAGACACTTCCTTGTGAGAGCCATGTTCTACAGGCCTCAATTCCTGTACTGGACAAGTGACTAATACACACAATATAGCCTACATGCATATCGATAATGAAGTACATGTACATAGAGGACGAAACAAATATAATAGCCAGTACTTACTTGACTTTGGACAATATCAAGGATAGTGAACTAACAAGAAAAACTGTTTTCCTTTGTAGAAAAAGACATCTGTAATTGCAATGTGGTACAAAAAAAAATAAAGATAAAGATTTTTTTTTTTTTTTTTTAAAGCTCCAAAAGACCAATTTACCTAATGAATGCATGTTTGAACTATACATGATCTCATCTTTGTTCTTAATTCAAATTCAACACTAAAGAATCCTTCAACCTTGCACATGTACTGAACTTTTTTTGCGCTTCACATACATTACATGTTGTGCTAAACCCATTTCATTTACTTACTGGGCTAAATGAAGCAAAGGATTAAAATAAAAAAGGGAGACTGAAAACTGGTTATGGGCCATTATCATAGCAGCTGCGATGATGGTCCTTTAATGAAAAGCATATCAATTTTCTGCACATGGTTATCTCACAATAACAAAAATGAACACTTTTCAGGATTGTGCCAGTTAATGACCCCAAATTGTATTCTCTTTGTCTGCAATCATCTTTTTACTTTGTTGGTCCTTGATAAGCAGGTGAAGGGGGAACAGCCGGTCAGTTGCCATGGGGACAAAATAAACAACAGTAAACATTTGTGCAAGTTCTTTGTTCTTTATTGCAGATGTAGTTGTAAAATTAGTTTTACCATAGACATAATTTTGGTACCACATCTATAGTTTAACCTTCCTTTTAAAGATACCCCTACAAAGGTGTAGCTCAGAGAGGGCATTGCATAAAAAAAATATTTGAGGGAACATTTCTTTCATTCTTTGAGGCTTCAAACAATACTTTACTGCAATTTTATCTTTTCTAATGGTATAATATTCTGTTACCTCTAGAGCAAAGCATTACTTATGTATACGTCTTTAATCTTCTTCTAAGATCTCTCACCAACTAAAAAGGATTTTTTTTTTTTTTTTTTAAAGGATTTTTAAAGCATAAGAAGAAAGACACTGTACAAACTTAACTGGGTCATTTGTACACTTTTCCTTTCCTCCCTTTTGTAAACGTTAGTTTGTGTATTTGGCATTATTTGCTTTTTTTTTTAGATGAGCAAACAGACAAACATGATTGGCCTTCGCAGATGGTAAATTGAACTCTTTGAAACACATACATGTAAAAGTAATAAGTAACATTTTAATCTAGGTCAGCTTGCCAAATATGAACTCTTCTTTCATGTTTTATACTTGTTATATAGTCACAAAGTTCAATGTGAGGGGTCTTCAAATCACACTTTTCATTCAGCATTACAATCAAGTATGTCATAACCCAAAGAGAAGTGCCCTACTTCTTTATGTTGAAGTAGGTTTTCCATTTTGCAAACGTTACCTATAATTTAAGGGGGGGGGGCATTTGTACCGAGATGTGTTACTTGTGAAAACGCTGTACATCTACACTTGCTATGAGTTATTGCAACATAGGTAGTTTATTTTCCTAGCATGACCCCTACAATTTGCAATTAGAAACCATGCTAATTACATCTGTAATATACTTTTTAAAGGTCAACAAACCATGATGAACTTAACTTATCAAAAGAGTTTTCCTCTAGTAAATACATATTACTATTATTACTAAACATTGTATGCTCAATAGAACCCAAAACACATCCCCCCCCCCTCTTGTCCTTGATGCTCAGCAAAACAAGCCAATTAACCACCAAAAAAAAAAACCTTGGTATTTAAAAAGGGTAAAAGGGAGTAAATCTTTAACCTCAATAGCAAAAATAGTCACTACAATCTGAGAAACAGACAGACTAGGCTACAAATAGCTCAAACATACATGTATATATGGCCATGGACATCTTTTTTAATGCGTCCCAAATAACTAAGACCCCGTTCTCATTCACTTTGTTGGAGCAATCTAACTAAGACCCGTTCCTCAGGAGCGGTTCTTAGGTGAGTGAGAACGGTCAAAGTGGTCCAGGAAGTGGACTTCTAGACCGCTCCAGAAGACCACCTCGGGAGGTAGTCTTGAGGAACGGGTCTTATTAAGAGCGGTTTGGAGCGCTCTAACGTGCGAGTGTGAACAGAAGCATACTTTGAACGGAAGTGGTCTAGTGACGTTGCGTGCGAAACATGTAGTACGGTACATACGCTTAGTATTCCGCGAAAAAATTTACCCGCTGACCTGAGCTGCCATAGCAACAAGACCACTTTGACTCGTGGAGCGGTTTGAGCCATAAAAAACTGCTCGGAGTGTGAACCCTCGCAAACCGTTCCTCAAGACCCGTTCCAGTTCCTCTGGAGCGGTCTAACTAAGACCACTTTCAAAGTGAGTGAGAACGGGGTCTAAGTAACTGACATAGCCAAATCAATTCATGTTATCCATATAGCTCACATGGATCATAATGGATCAGAATCATTCTTATGAATTAGCCAAACTGATCAGTATCACTGTACTTTAGCCCCTATGAATTATTATCATAACTTTGTTATGATTATCTAACTAACAAATTCCAACTTACAGACTTCCTCTTTCTCAAAAATGTCTTCCCCCTAGGATTTAAAGAGCATTCCAATCAATAAAAGCATTTCTTGAGCAAACATGGCTTACACATAAAACATGAAACAGTCAAAATGTGTTCTGTTCCCACTTCATATGTCCTTCATCCAAACTGTTTTCTAACAAAATAATAAATCTTTCGTAATAAATTTAGTGACACTTTTCTACAATAAATGAGTTCAAGTCATATTCCATCCATCCTGCAAAGCAATTACACAATGAACCATGAACTTCATTTCTTTTGAAAGATTAATATCGCACATAAAGCCAAAGCCAAAGTCCTTTTGTTACATGATAAATGTATTTGAAATAGAGCATGACCATTATAATAACTTCTTTCTCATTAATTCAATTGTTCTCATTCCTTTATCATTCATATTTATATTTTGGGAATGTATTCTAAATGCAAATTCACACACATGATGTGTGGAACTCTTACAGACCATTGAACAGATCGTCAAAGTCAACAAATGTCCAAATTTCTTTGGTATGAGATTTCTCACATCTATTCCACTGAAAAGCTTCCTCCATATGACTACCTAGTCGAACAATGCAACCTTGGTAATTGTCCTGACTATAGCCAAACAAAAACCTGTTTGATTAAAATCTGACTTAACAAAAGATTAAAATCTGACTTAACAAAAGAAGAAAAAATTACAGTGACTTCAGAATTATTTTTCCCAATCCAAAACAATGAATGTTGATCACAGATTTCCCTTCAAATGCTTTATGCTCTATGTATTTGTAATTATCATCATGTAATTTAATTATGTGGCAGTATTTGTTTCATAAGACTAAGAGCAAGATCTGAATCACAAGAGAGTGCAGTGGTAAGTAAGGGAAGTGTTATGTAAGGTTATGAAAGAAAGAAATAAAGACGACATAACTGGAAAGAGCAAAAATATGATAAATTGAAATAAAATAAAATCCATATTCTTCTCTTCTTCCCCTACATAAAAGTCAAACCAAGATAACATTAAAATATTTCACAAACTTCAGTTTTAATTTTACAAGAAATATTGGTGTTGTACACCTGTACAGCCATTTGAAGTATTTGAGTTGAGGGGTAGCCAACACAGACTCATTATGTTGATAACAATTTTGAAAACTAACTAAAAAATCTAGGGAAAACCCAGCATTTTACATGTAAAAGGCATACTCCAGCACAAAAAATATGTGCTAAATAAACCAAATCCTGTATTATACTTGGCATTTAATAATAGTTCCAATTTTCAACGCCCTCTCTCTCTCTCTCTCTCTCTCTCTTCCTCACTGTTCACATATTGGTCAGTTTGTTTCATTCCTCTGAACACCACATAAATCAGAAAATGGGGAACTGACGTCCTAATGACTGGCAAAAAAAAAAGAAGACCATTCAAACTTCTCTGATTGGTTGGAAGATAAAAGCCACACCCCCATAGACTAGTTATTTATATAGTACAATGTACTAAGCACAGGCATTCTATGGAAAGACTAAATGCAATGTCATCAGCTTATTTGTGTCTCACATCTGGTTGGACGTCAAAGCATCAGAAATTTTTGTCTCCACTCCCTAATATACATGCAAGTTTAGTAAACAAGCCTATACATTAATCTTTTTTTTTACCACTGAAAAATGGGGCAGACCTACATGTATATTGTCATTTATTGCACGTTATCTACATATAGAATTTATGATGGTGATAAAACATATCCCTTTAGGTACATATATGTTAATAATAAATGCTAAAAGATAGTATCATAACTGATTGCTTATCATTATCACACCACTAAAAAATTATCTTCTGAAACTTTAAAAAATCATATTATTTTTTCGATCTTTTTCTTTTTAAAGACATTTTAGAATTTTGGATGCTGCTGTAAACTGCATCCATTAGGTGGATCTAATTTTATGCCAAAATGAATATATAATAGTAAAGACAGCAGTACTAGAAGAAGAGAAAATTCCCTCCAAAATGCCTTCCAATTAATAAAATGAAAAAGAATCAAAATCCCTATTATCATGTAATAAATGAATAAATATAAATAATATATATTTAGAATGATTAGGAAAATAATAAAAGAGTCTAAAAGAATCCCCTTTCATCATAGTTATGAAAGATAAACTTGCATATCTTTCAGAAAGACAAAATAAACTTGGGAAAGAGATCCAAAATTCTAAGAAAATATTGAATAAAAAGTCACAGCAATTATCTAGAACAACTCAAAAAGGATCAACCCAATAAAAATGGAAAATGAAACAAAAAAAATATTGAGAGAGAAATGAGTAAAATCAAGTTGCAGGCAGCTCCCATTATCTCTTGGCGGGCTGTTCCTGGCTACAGTCGGTTGTCCTGGAAGTAACCCACGATGGAAAGTCACACTCACATTAGTCCCTATAGCAACCATGCATCAGTTACCATGGTAATCAAATCAAAGTTGCCTGCACTCTCAGCCAGCAGGAAGTGAGTAAAAACGGCAGCCATGATGAAGAGCTATGGGATGTTTTCGTTATGTTTAATGAAGGAATGAAGCCAGAGGATGTGATTCAATTAGGAAATTTAGTGCCATTTTTTTTTGTCCCCCTCCTATTTTTTTTCTTTCAAGCTGCTCCCCCTCATTTTACTTTGTCACCTATGATTTCTTTTCTTTTTTTCTTTTTGACTCCACTACTATGAAATTTATTTAAATTGACTTTGAATTTTATGGCCCTAATTCATTAACCCATTAGATTTCCCTGCCAATGAACCATTTTCATATTAAGTAAGCTACCAATTATATAATTTGAAGTCGGAGGTTGTGTATTACAGTAAATGACTTTCAACTGATTTAACTGATTTCATCACACCAATTCAGTACATTTATTATAAATGGAGTCCTAAATAGAAGATTGTAGTACAACAGAATAATATTGAAACTTACTTGTCCTTTGATTTTGTCGACTTTTCGGAAGCACTTGTTGAGAGAGAGATTGTGTCGCACCGAGTTCTTCCAGCCTGTAGGCGCTGTACGGAAGTATGGAAAATGGTCCTGAATGTACCTGTAGATCTCCTTGACGGGAAGACGCTTAAGAGGGCAGTCCTCTATCGACATGAATATGAGGCAGCTGAATGAGAAAGGAGGTTTGCTGTTGATGTGTCGGTGCGGATCCATTGGATCATCTTGGTATCCATATCCATTATATGTATTGCTACCTACATCGTTTTCCTTCGAGTACGACTCATCGTCTTCATCATCATCATCCAAATTGATATCTTTAAGAACGTTTGTGGTGTGTAACCACCCAAGAGGCTTCAGTTCATCATCATCTAGTGGTCCTTTGTCCATTCGAATTGCTCCAAAGCAACTGCTGTTAAGGTCGGGCAAATCTGTATCCTCCATCTCAATTTTGACTTGCTTTAGTGCTGTCGATAATGCAGAACTGGGGTAACTTTGGCTGAGACCCAGCGTAAGGGGTTTCTTCAACAGAGTGTCTTCTGGCTTGCGATTAGGAGGCATGGTGGCTGGTCACCACCTGGACATGAGAGAGAGAAAGAAAGGAGAAATAGAAAGGTTAGAAGTTTACTCTTTTCACTACACAAGAAAACCCACAAAGAAATCCTTTCACAAAAGCACTTCTAAATAATTTCCCCTATCAACCCGATCATTTTCTCGTTATCCTTTCCTCGTATCCCTTTTTTCAAAGAGCAAAACAGAAACCATAAACTTTTCCGATCAAAAACTGGAAAATCAATCTCACCATCCATAGAAAAGTTACTGATTCCATTTTAAAATCCTTTCTATAGCTAACCAGAAATCAAGTTCTGTTGACCGAGATTGGGCTGTGTGCCGACAAGAGTAGGTGCACTGCTGCACCCCTGTGCTGCCAAAGCGGGCTAAGCCCTGCCCCCATAATTTGCATGACAAGGGCATCACCACCACCTCATTAAACTAACGGTAAGGTAGGAACAACCCAATCTATGGCAATGACTGAATTGTGTGCCACCGTGGCATTGGCCTTTACAGGCCATGACATCACAATGATGGAGAGAGAGAGAGAGAGAGATGTGGTGTTCAGGTTGGGCAGGTAGGCTATTTGAACAGGGTCAATTTCATTAATTTGGAAATCAAAAAAATTCTGGAGCACAATGAATCAGGATACTTATGGTATTGCACTCTCATGATCTACATTGCGAAATCATGTTATCCTTTATTTGATTTCACTCTTCACCAGATTTCTCACAGATTTGAATTATAAAGTGTTATTGATTTGATGTAATCCCATCACATCCGGGTTTCATTCATATTCCAAAGAACATTTTAATATTCTCAATCTGACATTTACACTCCCAAAATTGTCAAATTTCTTTTATTTAACAACAATATCAATAGAATTGAGGCATTTCATATAGATTAAAATTTCATTTAGAATTATAATTCTGTTTTAGTGATAATGTCTCATTACTAAGACACTCACCATTCTTCCAAACATTCACACTAGAGTAACAGCACACAAGATCACATAATATACCACCAACAAATATGTCTATCTGAATGGGTACATGTACATGTAATCTTGCTTTCAGTAAGCATGGTAAAAACACATCAAGTGTGCAGTATAGGGTTTCTCTTCAGAGCAGTTCTAGCTTCAATATTGTTTACTGTAAAATATTTCTACATGGAATGCTGGGAATGTGGACTTGACTGTACACAGAATGTGACATATATCATACTCATCTTACACAAGATCAGGGATCACAAACCAACTTAGCCTCGTACAATAAAATTTGAGAACACTCTTGTTGAGAGAAAAAAAATGTGAAATCTTCTCCAATTTCTCACAGGCCAGAGACATTCTCATCAAGCAATAAACCATTGCATGACAGAAAAAATGCATGTGCAGTTAGCTTTTTTTTTTAACACTGGGAACAAGATGAAATGTGACACGATAAGTGAGGCTTGAAGCTAAGAAAGAATTCAGAGGGTTCCTGCCTTGTGAAAAATTGGGAATCTAAAAACAATCTTTTTGTCTGATAGAATATTCTTTTTATTTGTGTTTCGTAAGCCAAAGTGATCATCTTCAGGCCTGAGTTTTATTCTCAAAATAATCTTAACATCATACAGAATTTGGCAGTCTGTGCATATAAGTTTGATGTTTTCTTTGGAGGGTAAGATACTTCAATGTATGTTCTTTTAGCGATCATCTGCACCAATTATACATTTATTTGTGCGTTCTCTCTCACTCTCACTCTCTCTCTCTCTCTCTCTCTCTCTTTGTCTTTCTCTATCTCTGTCTAACTAATTAAAACTTTTCTAACTTTTACACTTTCTCTACTTCATTCCAATATTATATTCCCTTTCTCTTTATTCTTTGTAAGTCCAGTCATCCCTACCTATACATACAAGGTCCAGTCTAGATGTCATCCATCTGTCTATATACCTTCAGAGTTATCACTCTAACCGCCCAGCATACTCCCGATAATCTGACCTCTGAATTACAAATTCTTCAAAGGTGAACCTCTGTGACTCGCTGGACATAATTCACTCATATATGTATGAACAGTATTGAGGTACAAGTTATGCTGTGTATAATGACTACACATCATGGTGTATATGTAATCCTACAGATTAAAAAGCACTAGCAATAGCCTACAGTCATGTCCATCATTCTGCTGTAATGTAGACACATAAGCCCATGCAGGCATGTGGAAATAGCATGTGAATGAAGGTGTTCTTCACATTTAAGCCTACAACTTCTAACTGTATGAAGTGTCACATTTATTTTCTTAGATTCAGTTTAGAAAGTATTTTGCGTTAGCTCAACACATTCTTGTTAATGAGAAATAACAGATACACGTACCCCCATTCATCCCTTCTTCATAGATCTAATATGAAGCAATTGACTAGAAGTACTTTATCAAACTTATAACTATAAGATCATGTGATAAATTTTATGTAGGGCCAATTGGTAGAAGATTGAAGGAAAGAAATGTATTGCCAAATATCAAACTTCAAACTCGGCATGGTATGATCATGTTACATGTACCGTCTCGAAGTTCAATCATGTTCACTGAACATACTTTATCACATTATTAGGCTGACGTGTATTGTGAAGCAAATGGGTACACAAGCAACTGGGAAAAACAATTTCATTGTGAAACCATGGTGATTCACAAAGCAGGCAAATTGAATATAAAAACTGGCAAAGAGTTTGAATTTTCTTTTCTCATTTTTGTTGCTCTTTGCTTGGGGTCCACTTCCACTAGAATAAACGGCGCTTTTCATACCATAATACGAGGTGTAAAACCAAAACAGAGATTTCTGTTCACATGACCTGTTCTATTCAGTTTCCATGGTAACTCTAACCTCGTTTGTTTGTTCTCTTTTTGTTACCTCTCCAACTTCCCGTCTATTGTTGCAGCAAAGGAAAACATGCAACCTTTTGTTCGGCAGACCAAAGACGAAAATTGGGACTTGCCAATTTTTCCCCTTCTTTTTCTCATACAATCTTTTTGACTGATGCTGCAGAAAAAAAATCAATGCACAAAAAGTTCAGGGATCAATCATAATACGGACCAATGAATCTCAATTCTTTCTTTTTTTTTTTTTTTTGCCAATCAAGTTTGTTCCATACCAGTACTCTCTGTTAGGGTGAACTATTTGGTTGCCATGGAAATCGGTCATTGTTGATTACTGGAGCAAGTTGTTGTTATGGTGATCATGGCCTGTGGCCAACCACCAATATTTTTTCTATTTTGAATGAGAATGCCTTTCTTCTAGTTAGGCCCAACCCTTGCACACCTTTAATAGCAATTTTCAGCCCAACTCAAAGTAGATGGCCTCACAATATATACAGTATGTGTACTTCCAACACAACATAATTACTTGATCTCATCAAATGAGTTTAAAAATACAATTCATCAGCCATGCCAAATACTGGATACAAAAACAAAAATACAAAAATTGTTCTTTTCAGAGATTTTGACATTGTAAATCAGTCTCATCCAGAAATAAAATCAAACCTCATAGCAAAAAGGCAGACAAGTGCAGAAAGATATGCCATATCAATCAAATGAGAAGTTTTATGGATTTTCTCTTCTATTACTAGGTTTCTCCTACAAACATATCAAGATAGCTGGAGTTACTCTTGTAAGCAATCGTCTTGATGATGATGGATGACCAACAACAAAGAACCCTTTCTAAAGATTCTGCATTGAAACTGAAACATGAATCTTCAAACCATGAACTAGGAATAACTTCGTCCTAAAATAACAAACAGTTACACAAAATATGTAAAGCTTTCAATACCTTTGAAATGAATCACTTGATAACAAACACATTTCCCATAATCTAATATGCAATTTCACTGGGAAATCTAGAGAAATAAAAAATCATGAAATATTGAGAGAAATCTCAAATTTCTAGATATTTTAACATGTCATGGACTGGTAAAAGTAGGAGACTTTTCAAAAGTTAGTTTTGCTTCTCATCTCTCTACTCCTGTAGTAAGAAGGGTTCTTAACAAGAAAATGTTGCCTTCTCTTGAAGCATAACAGGCACCCATAATTAAAAAATAAACTACTTTGAGCAACAATGGACAGATCATCAGACAAATATTTACAGACTGCATGGTAGCTCATTTGTGATGTATTATCAATTTTTGGAGAGCGTCAGAATTAAAAACACCCAGCAACCACATCAAGTTCATCTAACACGCCCACTTGCATTCCTTTATGGAACTGTAAACATGTATTTTACCAAATCATGAGCATTGAATGGATCAGATAATCCTGTCATAGCCAATCTGGTTGGTCCGCTTGAGCAACCCCGACACAAAGATCTGTCCTCTAACTAAAGGCAATTTCAGCTAGAACGAACAGTTATATTCTGATCAAATTCCATTTCTTATTGGATGAAAGCACCAGTGGGTGGCTAACCAACTTAACAATAAACTTGGCTCTATTCAACGTCGGTCCTCCACAGAAATTTGTCAAAATAGAATTTTGACAATAAAGAGTGGCGGCAGCTACAGTACAAGCTTATTTACTTTGACATGATGAAAAACAAATTGTTGAGGGAAAAGCTGTAGACGGGCTTTATTTGTGATCAATGCGATGTCGAGAAATATTCCCATAGAACTCATCAGAAATCTCTGCTTAAAGTTAAACCTGCTAGCCTAAATTACTCGTTCATCTAACAACAAATGCTATTGTTAACATGTAAATCTTTTCTTCCTTTGATGAACATATCGTGCAAATCACTTTGAGAGATACCAGCATAGTTCAGCAGGTAGCATGATTATGATTTTTTTCTTTATTTCTTTCTTCATCTTCTATTGTTCAATTTCTAAATCGCATGTGTACTTTCCAGTGGCTGGTATTGGTTGCCATGGGTAACATCCAAACATTGGAACATATTTTTTAAATTCTACATCATCATTTACATACCTACTATTGTGAATGTCTATAATACAACAAGACTCAAATTAATTCATCATTTTAAGTTTAATGGCCTTCATTTATTCATCAAATGAAACCTCACCCCAAAGAATAAGGGTAGATATTCTGACAAATTAAATGTATTCCTGCCCTTTTGATGTACAATGTTCCTTATGAATGTGTACAAGAGGTATATATAAATGAAAATATTCTTGGCATGTAATGCCTTTCAGCATGACATGGGCACAGCCATTTTCTTGATAATGTGACTGCAAGGCAAACTTGTACATGTATCATGCACCGAGGTTTAGTTGGAAACACTTTTTAATTCAACTACAAAACCTTTACTTTTAAATGAGGGAAAATCATAGCTGAGAAGGTAAAAATGATATTTGGTGGAAGCTACTTTTTTAATGCAATTTGTGTACTTCTGGCAATTGTAATGCAAAAGATAATAGCAGCCTTTATTTTTTTAGCAGGTGAATGAAATGCTTCATCATCGCACACACCTGGGAAGGAAGCATCCATAAATTGAATACATTTACTTGATAAACGATTTCGCATAGTATGTCACGCGATCAAGAAAATGGCTATGCCCATGTATAGTGCTGAGAAACTGTACATTATTCTTGCTTTATACCTCTCTTATACACTTAGGCAGAAAATCTTGTAGATTAATGGGCAAGAATACAATAAATCTCTCAGAATAACTAAGTTATTTCTTGGGGTGAGGTTTCCTCTTATCCTATAAGCAACATCATCTGAATCACAACTACGGTACATGTATCATGTTCAGTCATATTATGAACATTACTTTTAAAAGGGAACTCTGGCATGTCTTTAGAATTACTTTTCACAAAGACATTATGAAAAAAAATTATTTCGCATCAGCACTCTATTCTTCTGAATTTTTCTATCAACTTTTGAAAAAGATGAACTACTTCTGTAGGAATGTGTTTTTCCCAGGCTACATGACAAAGATACAAGCCGATCCCTCGTCCAGAATAAAAGTGCAGAAAGAAACAAAATTGCACTGAATGGTAGAAAAGAGTTAACAACTATTAATCATTGATATAAATAGAATTTAGGAAGACTGAAAAGAAGATATTTTGCCTTAGAAAAGCTGGATTCCATTTAATGTCAATAAATGAACCACATTACCACTTGTTCTTTTACTCCTCCCTTTATCTTTCTATCATAAATCTTTCTTTTCCTTTAACTCTTTCTCTCTGTGTCCTCATTAAATTCTCCATATAGCTTGATAATGACTTCCAAAGTAAATATTTAAACAGTATGTTCACATCTTTCCTTACTTTTCTATTGAACATTCTAAGAGCAGATAACATATCTAAGTATTATATTTCAATGTTCACATTTTACTATATTTATTTTGGACACAGAAAACTTTTGAAAAGCTTGCATAAGTACATTGTACTTTAAACTCTACTGATATTTAATCATTTTGGGGATTTTCATATACACCCCCTTTCATTATGTAAGGCTTTCAAAGAGCTGTAAAAATAAGAACATGAAAAGTATAACTAATTGGAAATTGGAAAGAAAAAAAGAAAGAAAAAAATTCTGACCGACCGACCCATGTTTTGGCACCTAAAGGGTAATACAACATCTGTTTTGTTTAGGCCTAGCTATTGATTTGTATAATTTTGACACTTATTTTTACCTATTAATAATTCAGTGGCTAACTATTTATGCATTTGTTTACCTATGTATGTCATTAATTAAAATTCTTTTCATTCAGTAGGTTCATGTCAAGGAGGGAATTTACAAATAAAGAATTTTCTTATCACCACACTTCTCTGTCATGAGCTACCAGCAAGTAAATTTCATTCGTTAAAAATCGTGAGGCATAATAATTGGAATATATTATTGGTTTCAAATTCAATAAGTAAATTACAGGAAGGAGGAATAAAATATGTAATAAGCAACCCACAAGTACATGTACTTCCAATTAACTGCCCTGTGATACATGTAGACAGGAAGCTGATATGATAAGTTTGAAAACAAGTGTTTCACATTTGATCCTTTGTTTCTTGGCAAATCTAATGAAAGAAATACAGAAAACAAAGGAAAAGGAACATTCTGTGTTGAAGTATAGGATAAAATTCCCTTTTAGCACTTTAATAGAGGACAATCTTTTTTTTATCTTTTGGCAAAGCATTCTACTGGATAGAAACATGGCAGACAATACTAGGTGCGTTTATCGGGTCTTGCCATCAGATATGTACATCGAACCCCACTATCGAACCCCACTATCGAACCCCACTATACGAACGTGATTCTCGGGATGTCGCGTTTATCGCCTCTTCACGATTCAAAATAAAGGCCTTGTCTCTGCCCAGCTGCTTTGCGCCGTTTGACCTGGAAGCGGATTAGCCTGGGAAGGTCCATAGAGCTATATGGGAAGGTCCGATTTGTATGTGGGGTTCAAACAGCTTTGCGTTTATCGGGTCTCAGAAACGTGATTCTGGCTGTATGTCACATTCAAAACGCACCTTTCGGGCGTTACAATATGCCCATATCTAAAGACGTTTGAAATAGGGCTTTGCGTTATCGCTTAAAAATTTGCCTGAAAGACGCTTGAAAACGCTGATTCTAGGCAAAAATTTGGTCGATAAACGCAACCCTAGACACCAGAGGGAAGGGCACGATGTGTACCCAAAGGTTTATCTAAGCCAGAGGAAAGAGCAATGGATCTGTCTGAAAAAAAAGAAGAGAGTATCTTTAGCAGGAAAGGTGAACTAATAAGTTGTGCAAGCTAGATGGCTAATCTGTTGTCCTAGCTCTTCTCTCCTCTTCACACCCCTATCAATTACTTCATTACTAATAGGCCCAACCCTATTTAGGGCACATACAGAGGAGAATGATAAAAGGCTAGACTTGATTGAAGAGGACTCACTCCGAGGAGTTTCTTTTTCATTTCCATCAGCCCTTGTTTCGAGGTGAATGGTCTTATTGTCAAAATGGAGAAGGTCTGAACATGGACCCTGACTGGTTTGTAGTCTATATGATTCACACTGCTGAGCTTCGGTTTAAATAAAGCTGTAAGATTTATCAACAAGAGAAGAGAGAACTAATGAATCACATGTACATGAAGAGAACACAATGGAATAGAGAAAATAGATGGAATACATACTATACACCTAATACAAAGGACAAAGACAATAGCACAAAGAAAAGAAATAAGAAGCACGGAATAGAATTCTAGTTTAATCAAAGACCGAAATACAGCAGAGAGAAAATTAAGAGGAATAAAAGGAGAGAGAGAAGAGAAAGAAAAGAATGAAATTGATCCATCACCCACTGTCTGAAATTGAGACAAGCATTGTGTTATCAGTGGAAGATTGGTCTCCAGAGAGGGCTGGGCTAACAATTATGGCTAGAGTTAATTGCCTAATAATGTTGTTTAGCTGTTTATCCTGCTGGACAAAACTTTAATTAAAGACAAACATAAGTCTGATTCATAAAGATGACAAGGTATGACACAAAGTAAACAAACTACATTGTATCTTATATAGCACTAGATATTAGGTAATTAAATACAACTTAAAATAATTATCTCAGCTAAAACCTTTCCTATAGAATTCACTTAAAATACAGTCTCCTCTCTGCCCTCATCAAGTTTGATCTAAATCGTTTTTTTTTTTATAGAATCTTGAAGAAAATAATATTTTATTTTTACTGCAACAAAGAGGAATATTTTGTCTTTACTGCAGCATTCAAGCAGTTAATAATTACCCTAGGCCTCCCAATAAACTGCATGGTCTATCTAGTTTGGTTTATGCTTGGCTAGATCATAATAAGATTATTGCACAACGAGATTGTATCTAACATTAATCACTCCTGAATCAGAGAATGATTTTGCATTTCTGAAGAGTGTTCACACAAATGAATCAATCTACGATATAAAGAGTCACCCAACAAATTTTTAAAACATGATGCAAAAGTTTACAAGTAATTCATTTATTTAAATTAAAGATCTTTTGAAACTAAGTACAGAGCTTGATGATATTGTCATAATTGATTTCTTTTTTACGTTCCCACAGTAAAGGAATTGATATCAGTGATCTAAAAATGACCATCAAGTGATAAATGTTTAATATTTTTTAATGCTGGGGAAATTTTAAAATGAAGTGTCATGAAATTATCAATCACATAAACCTTTCTAAATATAATTTCACTTAAAATCATAGAACTATCGATGATTTTTTAATGCAGTCCAGATTGAAATTGTCTAACAAACTGATCTGAAATATTTTTACGAACTGAAATAAAATTGGAAGCTTGGATAATACCATCAATATTTCAGTATAAGTAAAGAAGTCTGAAATGACATTTGCAGGAGAAATGACACATTTGCAGGAGAAATGACACATTTGCAGGAGAAAAAAAAGTGTAGAAAAAAACTACATCCACGGTCAATTTGTCTGTGAAGAATGCTGCCATAAATAACCACAAATTGCCTTCACAAATTACGCCTCCTACCTCATGGAATAAATCACTTTCTCTTATTCATTCCCCAGCAACGTTGTCATCAAGACAAGGGTTTCTCTCAATTACTTCACAAAACAATCAAGCGCAAGAATCTACTCCTCGAGCCGCCACCATACATCAAGCTCATACAGTAAGCAATTTATGCAAGAAGATGTAAATTGTTTCAGTAATAAAACAAGCAGGAAATGAATGCATCTAGATTTAGGTTTGAGGTCGTCTTTCATTCAAAGGAGTTTCTCTCCTTCTATTGGGACAGATTTAATCAAGCGCAGACAATTTTGCCGCTTAATAGAAATCAATCACGGCGAGGTAATCCGGATCTTCATTAGCAGATAGCTCTCATCTCTACTTGCACAATCCAAAGATGGCTATATTTTTTGTGCGGCTTATGGAAAGGTATCATAAAATAAAATAAATATTTTGCTTTGTCTTCAATTTATATGGCAAGCGGCAAATAATATATCAAGTTCCTTTTGTTAATTACATCAGTATGCCACTTTAATATTCAATGATACCATGTATTACTTTGTGTAACAGTTATATTTTCAAAAACCTTGTTTTCTGCTACTAAAGTAAGGGGAAGTTTCAGGTAAATGATCAAGATAACCAAGTTCAATGCAATTTTCATTTTTTCATTTCTTTAATTTACCAAAAACACAACCAGCGCAACATTATGTTTCCATTGTGCTAATGTTATTTGTGTCTGGGGGTTTTGTTACAATTGTTTAATTTGAAATTAATATTACTTTTATTTTACTTGGTAGTTTTAACCATTTTTAATGGCAGAGTATCTGATTACTGTTTGGATCTTTTCTTTTCAAACTGTTATGAATCCATGTAACAGAATTGTCGGGTACCAGTTGTTTTGTTTGAAAAGTTAATTTCCGCATTAAACACATGAGATATTGCGCATAAAATACCAACTGCAGGCAGATGTCTAATATACACTTTGTAAAGTGGTGGTTAATTAATGCCTCACAGTTCTTTTAACACGATATTTCCCCCTCAAAGCTGTATATCAGAAATGAAGGGAACTATTCTTAACATCATACTAAGAAAATTGAATTCAATGAAATTAATACCTTGTATTCTGTTCATACAGTGTATGCAAAACAGTCATCCAGTACTCTGATAAATAAATGTGTTCACAGATGTGAATAGGGCAATAGATGTGTAACAAATCTAATTCTGAATTATAAAACCCATGAGATTTTACCATATGGCTATCAATGATTGTGATTAATATGATACCATTCTATCAGCCTAAGCCCATTATCTCTTTGTATAAATGATAAGAAACAAACACATG
>CP137669.1:10787446-10817834 GCA_037976565.1 Mesocentrotus franciscanus | reverse complement strand
AATAGAACATAGCATGAAAAATAAATTTATCAGGAGATGGTTAGGTATAATAGGATTACCTTCTGTTGCTACCTACATAGGTGCATCAATAATTAAACTGTATATTTGTCTTTGCAATTTGTTCACTTTTTTTATTAATAATTTGTTTTGACAAAATCAGTAGCATGAGGCTATTCTTGTACAAAAGACGAACAAAGCAAAATATATTTCTTTATACAACCTAGAATCTTGCATTAAAATTTTGTGAATTGGAGAACGATATATCTGTATGATTGTCATATATAGGCCTACATGTACAAAACAATTGCATACATACGCATCAAACTTTATAGAAACAGTCTGCAGCATTCTGATGTAAACATACACTCAACTCACCTGTGTATTTCTTTGAACCATGTTTGATTGATTCAAAAGTACAATCCAAGAAAGAGTGAAATTATTCCTTAATATAAATCCAGAATGGGCAGAGCAAAGAAAGAAAAGCCACTTAAATGCAGCTTATGCGCAGGCGTATAGATCCTTCCCTGAAGTTGTGTATAAAATACAGTTTTACTCAGTACTCGCAAAACAGACAATGAATGATATCCTCTCTACAGGAAAAGGACGCAACGAAGAAAAAGAACGGAAGACAGCAGAGCGGTGGCGCATGGGGATGGCCCTCCAGTGTTGGCTAGCGGCTTAGGGAAGGAGGGATCGAACGATGGTGCCCAGTACATACATAGTACTGCCTGCAGTCAGAGTAGATCCGACAAGCAACGGAAAGGAGTACTACTAGTGGAGCTTTCAATGTGAGTCATATCACATCAACTCTAGCTCTCTGACAAGGGTTTTGTATCAGGCTCTGTGATTGGCCCAAGCAGCTGGTTTCACATCTGGGACACACACACACACTGTCCCTACCCACATGGGATAGCAAGCCAACAGATTTATGAATCTTATCTTCCTCATACAGGCACATTTTGTGTTTCTTTGTTGTAAGGCTGGTCAATGCTGAGAGGAAACACCAAAATAGCACAAGCAATAAAAAGGTATTAGACTTCAAGGAAGTATCAACCATTCCCCCAGACATTAAAAACCATGTTGGTAACTCTTCCAAGACTGATGGATTTATCAAGACAAAAACAAAACAAACATGCATATACACAGTCAGTATCATTCTGTATAATTCAATTTCGACTTACTCTAATCTACCTGTCTTTGAATATATATCCCAAGTAACAACATTATGTAAGCACCATACACTAAAGCATGTTATAACTAGGCCTGAGTCATCACGGGTTTTGCCAACCCGGGTTTGACTTGAAAATTTCGGGCGGGACCGGGTACCCGAACAGGAATTTTCACCATACTAAAATCGCGTGCATGCAGCGGCGGAGTTAAGATTAAGTTGCTGTTCTAAATAATGCGACGGAAAAGACAGTTACTGCTTTCAAAACAATTAAATAATCAATTTAATTAAATAAATATGCTTTAAAAAAATAAATGGCTATCGTTTTAGTTGACGGTAGGTCTTTTTATCGCTCTAAAATTGAGGCTGCAAAATTATGGAAGGAATCATGGCGGTACCGGCGTCACAACGAAAGTCAAAATATGACCCACTGAAGACTGAGCAAGTTACGATAGTACCACACACAAGAAAAATGCCGATCAGAATATTAAAATTAAATCGTAATAGGCATTATTTAATTGTCAAAATATCCACAAAATAATGGTTTACCCTTGATATTATGATCAAGGAAAATAATTAAAGCTCTTGAAATAACATCAAAGTGCCTTTCTAAATCGCAGTGAACGGCAAGCTGAAGTCAAGTTTGAGTCATGAATGCAGACGAAAGACGAACTGATGAACAATAAGCATTAAACCACCAAAAGATGACGTAATCACTTTAAGGACTACAGCATCGACAAATTACCGTTAAATAAAATTTGCTTTGACAAACAATACTATAGATATCCATAATATCTTACATAAATAATGATATTTCATGAGCTACGCATGATATCGAAGTTCTAGCCATCATTTTGAAATGAGATGCATTGTCATGCAGCGCAGTAGACTGTAGAGGCAGCATGCAGCAGAGCGGAAAATATCACGTGATCTATAAGGCCCGCAATTTTTTTTCCTCTCTGCTGCATGCTGCCCTCTACAGACTACTGCGCTGCATGACAATTACGTCTCATTTCAAAATGATGGCTATAGCTGAACTCGTAGCTCATGAAATATCGTTATTTCTGTGAGATATCATGAATATCTATAGTATTATTTGTCAAAGGAAATTATTTTTTTACGGTAATTTTTTGAGCGTTAGTCCCTTAAAATGAGTTATGTGATGTTTTTTAATTGGTTTATTGCTTATTGTTCAGATCAGTTCGTACTTCCGTCTGCATTCATGACGGTACGGGCTTGAAAAACTTGACTCCTAACTTCAGCTTGCCGTTATACACGCATTTTTAGAACGAACGAAAGGCACTTCGATGTTATTTCAAGAGCTTTAATTTATTTTCCTTCATCATAATATCAAAGGTAAACCATTATGTTGTGGATATATTTTGACAATTAAATCAATGCCTATTAGTATTACGATTTAATTGTAATAGTCTGATCAACATTTTGGTCTTGTGTGTACTTTCGTATCTTGCTCAGTCTTCAGTGTGTCATATTTTGACTTCAGTTTCTGAACGCACTCGGTACCGCGAAGTGTGGTGACTCCTTCCTTGCAGCCTCAATTTTAGAGCGATAAAAAGGCCTACCGTCAACTGAAACGGTATCATTTATTTCTAAAGCATATTTATTTAATTAAATTGAAATATAGGTTTGTGAATTGCATATTTTTAGTTCGTTATTTCAGAATATCAGTGTGAAATTTAATTTTGAAAAACCCGAAACTCGAATATTCAAACCCGGGTTTCGGCGTGACGGTCGGGGACCGGGCGGGGAACCGTTTCGACTCAGGCCTAGTTATAACTTGCTTTAATCTCTATAAAACCGACTTCAAAAGCAGATTGAGAAAAGAATCCCAAAAGGTTTATCACCAGGTATATGGTCCACAACAATAGGATCTAGGAATTGCAACTGTGATTAAATCTTGGGCAATATCTTGCAAGCTCATTCTATTCCAGTAAAATGACATAGTTTTCCAGGGGGTGTCATACATGTACCTATCGTAAAGTTTAGTTTTGGCTGAAGAAAGCATTTTTCTTTCTCACTATGTTTCCCATTTGTACATGTATCTATATAGCCTTCTAGGAAAGATCAATTCTGGCTGCTGTCACATTGTGAAACTTTTCATGATTCTGCATTGCATTGCTCTGGTTATGAATATGGCTATTACAAAATAGGCCTATATACATTGCATTCTCTTCTGTTATTCTTTTGGAGGTCCCCAGTTGACTGACTGGATTTATTAAAGCATATAAAAAAGCAAGAACTATATTGATTTATGTCAATTTGAAAATGGTCATGTGTTTTACAATTGTCATAGTTCCTATTTTTAATAACACACCACAGGCTTACTAAATATAGTCATTACTGTATACTACAAAGCTATGAATTCTATACTAACACAATGTACCATACCATTCCATACCATTTCTATGTAGATCCATGTGCTTTTAATGAGTTAACAAAGTTTATCCTGGCAACAATAGTTCCTGACACAGGAAATCTCGCTAGGAGGAAACTGGTGGATTGATACCAAACAGGAAGAACAACCAAACAAGCTTGGCTGGTCACATGTGAAAGTAATTAACCCGTCTAACCCCGCCAGCCCTTCTGCTCCTGTAGCAGTGTTTGGGCTGCATGGATATTAAAGCTTATCTGGGAGGACCAACAGAAAAAGATTGGTGTATCAGATGTGTGTTTCCAACAGCATTCAACAATAGACCACAAATATTACACAAACAAAACAAACAAAAACTAGTTTTCTTCTCCATAATTGAGCATTTCTCAAAGGTATATTTATGGAGAAAAATCCTGTTGGCCCAAGAAGTGATAGAGTGCATTATAGGGTACATTTATGAAAGCAATTGAAAACTTGCAAACATTTTATGTACAATAAATCATGTGATATAAGCAATGGTTGTTCATTATTTATCATTTTTATTATCAGATATTTTACTTCATTGTTTATCTTACTTCTTTAAACTTTCACCCTGATATACTCCACACCAATCCACCCCCTACACTCCCCCTCCCCCTTCTCCCCCTACAACCACCCTCATAACCTGCCTTCCTGGACATTAATCATTTCCCCAGAAGTGTTTTGCATGACACAGCCATGAAAGCAGCCATATCTAAGCTGATTAGCCAATCAGAAAGCTTGTCACAAACACAAGTATATACCAAGCAAGCTGTAGTGTAGGTCTGCTGGCACCCTGTAACTTTTGTCATACATGTAACAGTTTGGTTGCCATGACTACCACTAATCTATTCAATATCTCCAACGCATATGCTTTATGCTCCAAGTTTCACACAGTTCAACAAAGATGGGCCTACTCTTATCATAGATTTCCTACGTGTGTACAGAGATGTACAATATATATAGCTGCTGACGTTGCCATTTACCATGGATATTACAATGATTATTTCTCATCTTTGTATGATACATGATGAGGTGCTATATGTTAGCCTACTATGTGCATGTAAACAACAACTTGAACGAATCACCAAAAATCAAACTTCCTCAAATTTATCTCTATATTTTGGAAGAATAAACAGCATTTGTAAACATCAAAAGTGATAAAGAAATCTTCCAAATGTGCATTTCTAAATTCAAGTTGGCAATTTGAAATGTTGGGGATAGCCTGTAAAATGAGGTTATTACAGTGCACTTGTACCAATACATGCAGGACTGTACTCCCCAAGGTAAATGTGATGATAAGCACAAGTCTCTGTAAGGAGACTACAAGAATCGCCAAGAGTAAATACGAGACAGAGATTGTCCGATCACCATCCCTATGTTGTAGGACGAGGTTCTTAGCGGACACCGATGTGCATCCCTCCCTTAATTGCTATGTTGATGATGGAGGGCCATGCTCCCGTTCCCCGCAGAGCCTCGAGGCGATTCGCCGACAAATTTGACGACTCTGTTTGCCCTACCGCTCATAATCAAACACGACTGACAATCCAGACCTGCAATTGTAGAAACTCTGACAAAGATTCCATCAAAAAGAATTTGTTCTTTCAAAGATTTGATGGAAAGATTTCTACAATATTTCACTCTAACATTCCTTCCTTGTAAGAACAGAGAAATGTATATCTTACTGTTCTTACAAACTAGTATTTGACTCTTTCTACTGCACATTTTTAGATAATATCTCTCATACATCTTCTCCTTTACAATATTCTTCTCCTACTCTAATACTCTTTTCACACTTGTTTTGCTTAACCCCGTACTTTGCTTAGCCCTGTACTAGCCATAGCGTGAATATTCATTAATTCGCTCCACTGCGTAGTCCCGGACTATTTTTCGTTTCTGTTCTCATTCATTTTGCTTGGCACCGCAATTGCGGAGTTAGCACCACAATTATGGGTTAGCCTTGCTATTTTGCAGGGCCAGCTAACCCTGTACTATAGGTGGGGCTAGCCCACTTTGGTAAAACGTGTCTGAACAGAAAGTGGAATAAGCTTAACCCCGGACTATAGGTAGGGCTAAGACCCCCTTTAACCCCACCTATAGTCGGGTTACAAATTTTGCCAGTGTGAAAAGAAAGTGGAATGCTTAACCCTGACTATAGGTGGGGCTAAAACTCCCCTTAACCCCACCTATAGTACGGGGTTAAGCAACATTTTGCCAGTGTGAAAGAAAGTGGAAAAGTTAACCCTGGACTATAGGTAAGACCCCTTTAGCCCCACCTATAGTACGGGTTAAGCAAAATTTTGCCAGTGTGAAAACAGTATAAGATGGCTTTGTGAAACCTGCGTTAGTATTTAATATTGGGTACCAAAATTAAGACAAGTAAAAATAATGAATTGCAGTACTTAGCCAATGTCTTGACAATTTTTACTTACTATCTTCTATCTTCTTTTGTTTCTCCATCTTACATTGAGGGAGATGTATATTAATCAATATTTTATGAAAAAACAATATTCAAGACAACAACAACATTACAAGTACATGAGACATACAGAGAGCATTTATAATACATGCTTTGTAACCACTGCTAATCAAGTCTATACATTTTTTCTAACCTTCCATGTTCCTATTTTCAAAATCTCTCTAAGTAAAAGGCTAATATCCTTGAATTTTTAAATATTCATCAAAGTACTATTGTTCGATTTTTTTTTTATTATAATATAATATGAATTTTATTAGTTGTTAAAACCTTACCAGATCTTCAAAATCAAAATTGACAAATTGTCTTAAAACAAAGTACATTTCACATTCTTGGTATCGTTTTCTCACTACCATACTATGTGCACTGTCTTAGGAGCAGGCTTATTTTGTCCATGTGGGATAGTATCCATGACATGCCACTTTGAAATGGTGAGAACTATTTACTCACTGTGCATATGAATAATTTAACTGAAGGTGCAAGGAAAAGAATGCCATTCAGAATGTGTACCATTTAACATGGCATATTTGCTTAGTGCCCCAGCCAACAAACTCCATGTGGAATTCTCAATTAGGAAATGGCATTTGAAATTTCTGAGTATTCAAATGTGGGAGGCAAAGAGATTAGAAATATTAACAGAAAGCAGGTCTATTGAGCAATTATTGACAAAGCAAATATAAGCATTTGACAATTGAATAAAAGAGCAATAGTACTATTCTCATTATAAAGTTGATAGAGTACATGCAAATGGTTTAATGAAAAGAAAATTAGACTACATGGTTATCAAAAATTGAGATGTGATTGTCAAGTGTAATCAAACACTATTTTCATCCACTGCATTTGATTTCTAAATGGCCATCTTGCTTAGACATTGATTCACCATGAATATAATATAAGTATTCTTTGTTCATTCTACATGTAGCTCCAGTTTTACAAAATATAGAGACATAGCTCATCTTGTTAATGGACATATTTGCACAGACACAATACATGCAAGTACCACTCAAAATGTTGATGAATATCAAACATGTAGGCCCTACCATTACAAGACGAACATGCAACGATCGCCAATCTTGTACAACATGTACCTCATTGAAAAGAGTCCCTCCATCTCAATCTACAGCACCTCATCACTTTCAAACGACCTTCTAAGCTGTCCTCAAGAAACTCATAAACTCCTTAATTAGCAGAAATGATGAGCAGAACGCTCCGGAAAGCTAGCACCATCGTCATCTGACAAGGAAACCCTGTTTGATCAAGCGAACAGCTTTCTTTGCCCTTTGCCATGCAATATACTTCAGACCATGCACATCACATCTCAAGTCTACATCGTCCTCCGAACGCTAATCACCCTCTCCTGCTCCACGGAGGAGATGCTCGCATGCTGAGAGAATGAGGAGAGGCAGGGATAGAGCAAGACAGCGCAAGGAGATGCTGCTGCCTGGGTGACGACGCAATCCACGTTGCTATGGCTACACATCCAACAGGGATGGAGAACGAAGATGCGAGAGGAGAAAGAGAGAGAGAGGAGTGATTCACCTCTTGAGCAGCACAGCACGAAGTGGTGCAAACGAGCATGCACAAAGCTCTCCAAGATGTGGCTAGGGAGAAAAAGAAAATGGGAACGGCAGGCTCCGCTCTGACGCTGGTTGATGATGTCTTGGCATTTGTAGAGAGGGGGGTCGTAAGCTATGCAGCTACATTTAGGTCATGGTTACTTTCTGTCAGAAGGCCAGGGTGATGATGTTCTGTATGACATAACTCCTGTGGTTTTATTTTAACCTGCACCTCTGATTGAACACACTTCACATCCATCAATTGTACAATTTTCATTATGTCACTTTGCATTGGAATATAATTGCTAGCCTCACACTGATTTTCATCACTGTTAACAAGGATAAATAATCATCATTTAATTGAAATGAAATTTTGTTAAATAACAGATTTTTTTCGTTTTGTGCAAGTTATCAATGAATACCTGCATCACTTTTTTAATATCTCATGAAGATAACATTATGAGTCAGTGTAAATCACAGGATAAAATGCATCATTAAAGTAGGTGCAAAGTTGCAAACACAACAAATTTTCTCTCATTTCTTTTTATATCGTATCTTGCTCATCCAAATATCTTCTATCGTTATCTCTTGGTTTTTATAAATAATCATACCAACAATGTCATTCTCTCAAATATAAAAAACAATCACGTTTAATCCTTACTATCTCGTATTAACTCCTCAACATTGGACCCTTTTGAGTTTTCAAGACTCTCTCTATTTCCACCAATTTACCAAACTGCATTACCCCCCCCCCCGACTCTTCCTATCACATATACATGTACTTTACCCCAAGGAATAGCTATGTGTACTGTATATGTTTGTGCAGCTGACATACTGTACAAACAGAGTAAAAGTAAATGAGCCTCGTTCAACAACTATGGTATGGTTCATATCGAAATCAGTGACAAGCCTGTCAGTTGTTTGTAATTATACCACCATCATCCACAGCCTATGGCAAAGAATAATCACTATACAAGGTTTTAATCAAAGATGCCATGCCTTTTTCCCCACCATTATTTCATTTGCTTTTGCTACATTGTCAAGCTTAAGAACCTGCACATGTTCTTATTCTCTGCCACATTTTATTCTTTCTTTCATAGAAACTTTTGATCCCCAAGTGCCCTATACATTCACATCTATAGCCAGGAAAATAGGAGATCAAAATAAGATGTGGATATAGCAGAAAATTTGCATTATTTTTACGACCTAGAAAACATTCTGAAATATTGTGAAGAAAAGGGTTAAGCCTGCTCAAAACTTATTAGCCTAAATAAGAAAGGGTTTAGCTATTCATGAGACTTTTCTTTAACTCTTTCTGTTCTTGTCTTGTATTTGGTTTGAAGTATGACACAAAGATCTTTTACCATATTTCACATTATACGTATCACTGTTGCCATACCAACTGCTGCAGCAAGACAACACCCCTTAAAGCTCTCAACTTGGCCAAAATTTATTGTTATTTGCTACAAACTCACTATAAATTGAAATCGAGTTAACCACAACCATTTAGCAATAAAAATAGCCACTCCCCAGAGCAGAAAAGAGGTTGCAAATGACTCCACATATCACCATAGAGACATTAGCGTGCATAGCTTTGGAAAGGTATTCGCCATCTCTTGGGTCTAGATGATATACATTTATATTACCCATCTCCTACAGGGATAGGTTTCATAATCACTCTTCACTTTAAAGTATTACTGATGTAAATGAAGCAATAAGGGGAGACTCCCTGTATGCAACAGAGCTCATTTTTCACCCCAACATTCGATACACACACATAAAAAAAAAAATGATTCTACACTTATGATTATTTATTCCATAGGCTCTACTCGCATGCATGCATCTATCTGACCAAGAAAGGCTGTTTCGCTCATAACAGAAATATGTATGGAATCTTTCTTTCATAAGAAACAACAATTTAGTATTTAAATGAAAGACAAGAACAGAAGAAGGCTATATAGTGACAGTCAGTTCATAGTCCTAATATTCATACAATGTATTCTAATTCTTCTTTGATGAATTTCTTCAAGGGAAAATAAAAAGTCTACATATAAGGTCCATGTAAGTCCCCACTGTATTTTTATCCCCTGGAAGAGCCTTGCTATTTTGAAGCTTTGAGGTCTAGACTGTATAAAGTGAAGTTGAAATTTATCCTAATGATCATCACAAGTATATATCCTGCTCTTCACACTTCAAAAACCCACTTTAATTCCCAAAGGCTACATATTGAATGGCAAATCTGGTATCAGGGCTATCAAACTTGCCTTTCTATACTAAACCTTCAAAGGTACCTCAAGAAACAATTTGATAATCACTATATTTCCTTTTCCCCATTCATACAAACACCTTAATGCGATGAACTACTCCATGCTAATCCAAAGCACCAACACCTTACCTGCTATATGGTGGTATGTTAAGAGGGTGGGGTCTTTTCTTTTGGTGTTTGAGATTGGTCAATAGATTAGCTCTGGATAAGCACTTCACTTTCGGCCCATTGTTATGTCCCACCGCCTCTTTTAATAAGCATAAACTTTGTCCTTTGACAAGGGATGCAAGCCCTATGAATAGGTATTTGAAGGATTTCCTACAGATGGGGGCTGACTGTGAAGGAGGGGTGTAATAAATGCATACAAACTCTACCTCTGATGGGATTGTCCATCACAGCAATTAATGTTGACACATTTTACATTAATTCATAAATGACATTAAATGACACATGAAATCTGTCTGCATCACTGTATATAATGAGTACCCTAGCTAGGTGACTGACGTCATACAATCAAACTGAATATAATAGGACACTTTTTGACAAGTGATCAATTCACAACACTATCATGTATGAAGTTGAAAATGCAGGGTGAGATCAAGTTCCATGGGCAATTGTCTTCTGCCTTATCTTCTATCTTGATTTCTCATAATGCATCTTGGGGATAGGGATTCAGATGAGACCAAAGCCAGACACACAGCATACTGCTTGGAGTCTGTTTGGCAGTCTAACTGGGATATATACAAAGATGCCAAGTTCAAAGATCAGCTATGCGTGACATTTTGCGTGCGAGCACGCAGCGGGCGAGGAAGAGTGTACGTAAAGCGTATGGCGACGCTTTGAATCACGCGCATCATGCGTGAGTAAGCGTGATAGCGTTTTTCAGACCCTCGATGCGTGACACTTGGTAGCTCTGTATATAGAGCATTTGGTATACATGGATCAGTATACCATTTGCTACACATTTACATTATACAAACAAAATGCACCCCAGTGATATAAAATTTATGGGAGATATTGAGATATGGGAGAACAATTTTGGCCCAAAGTTCAAAGATAACCTACATGTAATTTCCGGTAAAGTAGCACTAATTTCATGTACAATGTTTACCTGAAGACCCTTCAATACATAAAGAATGAGTTGAGAATGAAAGAGAAAAAGGAAGGGTCTAACTGATAAGAGCAAAGGACAGGAAACATTGTACTACAATTTTGAAATATGTGTACACACTTTTCCCAATCTTATGATAACCCCAAATGATTAGATTAAAGTAGACTTAAACATGAGCCTCTTTTGCTTGGCTTTCCAAATACACAGAGAGATACAATGTGATGATTAGCCTAACTTGCAATGCGCAATCAAATCCAAACCAATTCACTTTGACAAGGATTGAGAATCTCCAGCAACAGATTTTTAAAAACATGATGTGATTCAAAACTCTACTTTCGTGATGAGTCACCATGGCAACAATACACATCACCATAGCGACACTCATGCCTAACTTGGTTTCTGGCACTGGCAATGAGTGAGCTGTTCTTCTCTAGGTTGAACTTTCCATCATACGGTATCTATCCCCTGCCCATGATAGAAGTGCATATCACTGGTATATCAGTGACCTATCATGTTACTGTGTGCAGAGGACCTCATTCACTCAAGGTGCTGAATTAGTTCAAAGGAAGATGACCTTCTCCCAAGTTGTTTAATATATCACTTACCTGAAACATAATCTTACAAGGCACACAATGCTAACCCCTTAATTACATCACTCGATGGTCAACCAGTGAACAATCAACACTTTCAAGTAATGTAACACTGTACAATATTGACCAATGTGAAGCATCAAAAAATGATAAGGAAAGAACAAAAAGAGAAATGAAATATATGGCAGCAAGTCTTGTAAGGAAACCATACATGATAATTTGATTGGCTGATGCCTGACTCAAATGACTCAAAAGACCAAGATCTGCTACAGAATAATTTCCATATCCATTTCCCCCTCTTTATCTCCACCCCTCCTTTTCTCTCTCTCTCTCTCTCTGTCTGTCTCTCTCACCCCATTCTTCTCATTATTTGATCCTCCCTTCCTCCATCTCTCATAGCGTATGAAAAGTGCACGTCACCTGGACGACCACAGCAGCTAAGCCTTAAGCAAAATTGCATTTTAAAATGCATACACGCAAATGTACACACAGGACTACATATGCCTTACATGCATGGATACATTGCCTCAGGCAATGACGTCTTTGCCGCCTCTCTTTACCAAAGAATACTCTAAGACATGCTCAGTAGTCCTCATACCCCTTGCTAGACATCTCTTAGCACTTAATTTCCCACCTTCCTATATTTCTATGAAATGTCTAAATATAAATCTCTGAAGATGGGAAAAGATAGAGGTATAAATGGCTAGGACAATATGAGAATTTGTGCATTCACTTCATTTTAGATGTTGTTTTATGAAGAAGAAAAAATCTGGAGTTTATTGAATGAACACTTCGATTAGTGTTTATAGTAGTAAAATGTAAGGCCCCATAATAATCTAAATCCCCAATTAAAAACGGCTGTCACATAACCCAGATAAGTTAGAATTTGGAGACAGGACATACCCTGTTATTTCTTATATTTTCTACCAAATTGATTTCATCTTGTCCATTTCCCTGCATATATATGAATGTGTTTTTTTTTTCTTTTACAAACATTGTATTTCAAATCACATCATTAGAAAATTTATACTTGGTTATCAAATTTCTGACTTTCCTTGAAATGTTTAAATATGATTCTCTGATTTTCTAGCTATTCAATATAAGCAAGACATACTGGCAGAAGTCATCCTTTCAATGTTTTCGAGTTATCAACAACCAAAAATGCATCCAAAGTGTGAGTCACTCTGTTTATACATGTATACCATGGCAAACTTAAATCACAAAATCATGTAAAAGAGATCAAAACCAAAAGTAGTTTTGTTTTTATGGACATATAGCAACTGCAAAACAACCAGTAAATGTTCCATTTTGGGACCATGGCAACTCTGGTAACAGCCAATTACCTTCTACGCACCCTTCATTAGCCAAAGAATAATCACCTCGTTATAAACCTTCCTTGTGCTTAACCATAACATTCATAAAATGATACCGGTTTGATCAGCTGGGAAATCTTTTATTACATTTAGAATCATGGTGGGACATCAACTAATGGATCCCATATCATCCCCTGATTTATTGATGAAAGCAAATTAAGGATACGCTGCTGCATCAGATATCCCCATTTATGATTTATGAAAAGGAAAGTAATTCTCCCTATCCCATTCTCCCATCTGCTGATGATGTGTTGCTTAGCAACCAAATATCAAACATTACTGCAACTTAATATTTCAGGTCCCCATATTCTTAATCTAAATTGACTGATTTTGTTGATACAGTCAATCCTAGACTCTAGAGTAGTACTTATCTATGAGTGAAGCAAACATTTTATTTCACTCATTTGCAGTTTATCAGGCAATTTTCCTCTTTTTCCATTAAATAAAAAGCTATAGATACAAAGGTTATATTCAAGAAGTAAACATTTTAATTGAAGATCATCAAAAAGGTATAGAATTTGAAAAGAATTTCATTGTTATTTTTACAAAATAAAAGATATAAATATAATGTATTCAAGCTAAAAATATCTTTCACATTCACAAGAAAAACGTGATTTGGGGGCCTTATTTTTGATATTTTCTGGTTCCAATTAAAATTTACCAGCATCATGTTTTGTTATTTACCCACAAGCAAGAAAAATCTGTAAATATCATTTATATATTTGCAGGCATTTCAATAATTTCCATATTTATAATTTGGGGTAGTTGGTTGAAAAGTTCAAACCATATTTCATACATGCTGATAAAACAGTCAGAAGGTATGAAAAATCCTGGATAGAGGAAAAAATGTTCCATAACATGAGACCCCTTGCCTAGCTGACAAATTGAGGGGCACAGGCCTCCATCTTTAGGTTAACAACATCAACAGGGGTGTTGCCCTCTCAAATTGAAGAATGTTTTATATTCAATGCCAAAATTCAAAGGATTTGGTTAAAAATCCATTTTGCTTTGTCCCTAGGGGTGAAGCTGGCAGAGGAAAAACTGATTTAATTTTCTGTCTCATATGCAAGGGGAGCAATTTTGGGAGTGGAATTGTCAGGTCACAAAAATTGAAACTGTTTTCTTCTGACACCACGTGAAGTTAACGCTATCATATCAATCATATACCACATGGTATGATACATGCATGGGAACATTGATAAAGTCAAGCTGAGCTCGTGCTTGGCATCATCTCCTATTTAGTCTCTTTCTCTTATTATCACCCTTACTCTTATTATCACCCTTCTTTCTTTCTTTGTTAACTTCCCTCTTCTCACACTTGTCCTAATTTCTACAAATGAATCTGGAACAGTTATTGAACAATCACATACAAAATAAGGTCATAATTTTGAATTTTTGAGGCATTCTCAGTAATCGATCTTCCCAGTTGAAAGGAGAAAATCACACAACGGAGCAGAGTAGGTACCATTGCTTGCATCCACATATCTTCAAAATCAAAGCATGTCACTTTAATAAATACAAACTAGAATCATTGCATGTCCATTATACTTCCTATGATAGGGAATCGGACCTTTTCTTTAAAAATCCCTAATTCTTTATCCTTTCACCTTGCATCTACACAGAAAGAAACAATACAATGCAATATTACAAAGTGAATAGCACTGGCTGCCTGAACAGATAGTCTAAGACATACAGGTATTTTTAACCCTCTCGATGCACAATTGAAATACCACATTTGCAGTAAGAGGCACTATGGGTTGGTGATAAGGAGAAGGTTAATTGCCTGTCTCAGTATTCATGACAAGCAAAGGTACCACCAGTATTTGACCACGTGGCTGAGGTCACACAAAGAACTTGCGAACAAAGTGCAGTGTGACATTCTCTCCCCTTACAGCAATTGCTGGGACAATACAGTAGTCTCCATCATACCAAATCCATGCCTCATTCATGATCATATGCAAGCAAGGGCTCATTAAAACCATCTATCACTTTTCTTATTCTCCTTCTTACTTCCATCCCAGCATGAACCATGTGGGCCTCTGACCCTTTTGGGGGTACTATTCTGAGGATGGTAAAGGCTATATTATGTTTTCATCCAGCAAACATAAAAGTTCTTTTGATATGAAAGGGTCTGACCTTGCCATACTAACCCCAGCCAGCACCCTTTCAGGTAAGACCAAAGTTGATATGACCAAAGTTGATATGATCATACTTCAGGGACACATCCCCATATTTGGACATGTCATCCCTAACACAAGCATCCTCCACCCTAGTCCCTAGTAACGGTTACCATGGATGCAGTCACACATTGGCTGTTAGCCGAGGTTCTTTGTTGGACTACATGTAGGCATAGACCAGGCAGCCGAATGAGCTAGGCTAGTTCAATATATCATGTTGCAGAAGAGATCATCATCATGACCTCCATGACTGGTCAGTCAATCTGGTTGACGAAACACAGAAAAATAATCTGAGATTGAATGGCACCATATGAAAACAAGGGGTGCTCTGTAAACTTGTGATTACCTGTATTGTACCCTTATGGATTGAAACCATTGTCATATAAATAAGTTTTAATGATTTTGATGTAATTGATTCTGCTGTGTTATTATGAATCAGATTCATGAATATTTTAGGCTTTATAAAATATCCCTCACAAAGTTTGGGATCTACCAGTATGTCAATCACAATCACAAATACAATTGGCATTAAGTTGATTAAAGTGTCAATATGTATGAAACAGGGGACCTAAAAGATCATTCTTGACTTAATCTAAACTCATAAAATACATCTGAAATAGGATTATGCCATTCAGACATTACCCCTGTTCATCACTGACCCTGAATAACATATAAAATGCATCACATTCCCTAAATGTGTTTCGAAAGAAACCGCAGTATCCGATATGCTTGAGAGCAACCGCAACAAGTTTATTGTACAACATGTAGGTGATGACCTGTGTTGATAGTATCGCCATGACCACCCAGATAGGTTTCCATGCTTTCAGCATCAGATGTCTGACCTGCTTTGCTTCTGAGCAAGCAAGGCTTGGGTTTCAGGGTTGGAGGTGACCACACATAATTCAAGCAGAAAAAGGATTTTAACTGCATCATGTAAGAGTTTTGGTTAATGGGTCAATAGTTCTGACATTAAAATACAGCATAATTGATCATCTTAGTACTTTGAAAAGTGCAGTAACTTGGTATTCGGTTTCTTGATAAATGTGCTTTTCCTATAACTTTTAGTTCCATTCAAGAGCATTTTTAAATCTTTTTTTATGTACTTCAACTTTATAATGAACTAAGAAATATATGATTCTGAAACAATTATAGCAATTTGCTTTCACTATCTTTTCTTACTGGCCCTTTCTTCGACAGACAGGCTCATTTTCTCTCTCGACCCATCAATATCAAAATTAGTGTTGCCTACATATTGTAGCCTTCATAATGTAATTTGCAATACATTCATAATCAAACATTTCCTACATCCCTACCAGTTTCCACTTTTCCTTTTTAAAGATAAAGATCAGTTCTGGTCATGCGATTACATTGTGAAAGAAACGTGGAATTGATCAGAAAAGGTTGATCATCTAGCATATAAGTATTGGTGTGTACTGCAAGGTTCTGGAATCATCAAAATGATAAGAAATTTGGCCCGGTCTTGGTAAAGTTACAAGCACTGTACACAGAAAGATGTATATGGGACTACGTGACCACGTGCGCGATATCTATTTGGTCCCAATAGATATAATAATTTACCAAATATATCGATTAGCAGGCGGTTTCCTGGCAAAATTTGTATCATCACGTATTAGTCAAAACATATTCTTTCACATGATTGGTAATGAAAGCTTCCATTTCATTTTTTGAGAGAGGGGCGTTTCCAAAACTGGTCTTTACCTTTCAGAGTAATAAAATGAAGAGTCACTTGTTTTGTCCATTATTTGCCCCTATCTAGATACTTTCCTTAATCTCCCTGTCTAATCACATATAAACCAATCCCCTTCATCTTTCTACCCGCCTGACAATCCAGTCATCCAAAATCATCTATCCCACCCACAATCGCTCTTGACCTCTGATAATCCGCTCAACACCACTTCCAAGCAAGAAACGAAGGACAACTTTTCAGAGACACCGCTCAGAAAATCAATACTAGAGACAGTAAGATTATGTCTGGAGGTCAGAATGTCCATTAATCTCATTATGTTACTCCCTGGTGAATAACAAAAATCCTTAATCTCACTGTTGTTTTATCCCTGGAAAATCCAAGGTTTTTGGAGAAGACCCTGGGAGATACATCAATAAAAGGCACTTACATGTATTCTGCCCATCAAATGTGCTATCGGAATTCACTGGGCAGGCACATTTTCTTGCCTTGAACTTGAAGGATGTCACATCAAAGCCAAAGGCATTTCTTAGCTGCTTTTTAAAAACTAATTTTGTGAATCATCAGGATTGTATCTTCAACCTATCCCATCCTGATGTGTTTCCAATGTATACCCATCCTTTCACATGTCTACTATGTCGAAGAATGAACATTCCCTACCCTCTGTCAACTCTATTTTCACCTTTGTCCATTCTATTTATTCCTTTGTCCTCTGAACAATGTTATTTCTCAATCTCAAAAGAACTTCTAATATTATGAAGAGGAAACCCAATAAAACTTAGCATCATGGACACTTATAGGTCTAATCCTCTTTAAGTGACTCATCAAATGGAAAACATTATCCCTCAATGTATAGATTTTTTATTTTCCTCTTTTCTTCATCTTTGCACTCAGAGCAGCACTAGCAATATCGTTCATTGTGCTTTGGCCAATCATAGAGTTAATTGAAGATGCATTTGGAGAATGCATGGTCAGATGGAAATTAGCGGCATTAGAGCTAAGCAATTACCACCATGAACCCAAGGTAACCAGCTGATGGTCGGCTCATATCAGATTCATCATGTTGCCAATTTACTCAGCGTGCCTATGATACAAATGAGCGTTCCTTCAGTCCTGTGCATGATTTCAGACTGCATTTTATTTCCCTTATTGCAGGCTCTATTCGGGGACAAATTACCAATTAAGGTTAATCGAAAGATTTCATTTAGACATGGCTCATTTCTCCAGCTACATGTAGAAATTTAAGCGACATCCCAATACTTTCCCTACTTCTTGTGAAGGTCCACCAATGCATACCCTAATTATTTTCCTTTATCAAAATTGGACAATGCTTTTTTCTCATGACACTTTCCATTATAAAAAAAGAAGAAATCAATTGCACAAGTAGATATGGGCAGATTTTCTCTCATTTTCTACTTATAATAGAAACATTTAGACATGTACACAAATATGCAACAAAAATCCACAGATTTATTTCACATCTTAGCAATTAATCATTTACTGTTCTTTTCAAGCATTCATATTTCAATCACGACTTCCCTTACTTCCATGTAAGGCCTATAGATGCACTTCCGCCATTATTGAAAATCAGCCATGCAGATGGATGCATCTTCTGTCATAAGATAAAGATGAAGGAATTTGATATAAATAGCCTCCATTAGATAACCAGCAGAGCAAATCCCACAGAACAGCTAAGCTTGGACAATCAGACTATAGATAGATCCATGCATGGTCTATCATTTCTTTCAGCTCAACCCATGCCAGTTACTCAACCAAGGAATAATGCAGATTTCGTTTTCCAGGATGCCAGGCAAGGAATTCAATTAGGGGGTCTGTCTGCCGCCCTCGCTCACAAAGGCTGAAACTAAGCACTTTATATGGATTAGGGAAGCCACCGCCAAAACGGAGAATAGGGGAATAATGCCTATTCTGATTTACAACAAAAAGAAGAAAGATATCAAGGCTAATTCCTGAAAAAAGAAAGTAAATGGCTTGCTATCCTTGCTATGTCTACACCTTCATCAGTGCGTAGATGGCTTCATGAATAATACTTGGTGAATTTGTCATAATAATCTTTCTATTTCTTCTTTTAATACCTGGTTAACCTGGTTAGGAAGTAAATCCATCATTCAAAAGCATAACAAACTGTACAGAACCATCTAACTTTAACTTTTACAGAGCAATGAGATATATCATTCATATAAAATTGGTCACAAGAAAATATTTTAAGGACAATGTACAATATCTCCTTCTGAGAAAAAGTACAAAAGTGTACTTACATTATAAGTAGGTTATTGTATGTGAACACTTTCATTTGAATTACTCTCTCATACTTGACTGCATATATGACTGCATACATGATATATGCAGGCCAACTATATGCTGAGCAAGTAAAAGAGATAAACAAATGAGGATGCAACTGTGCAAAATGTACAAATGTGTGTTCATGGAGATATGTAGTAGGTAGCTAGTCAAAACGGGTGCACATTTATTTATCTACCGGGCCTTAGAAGAAGTATCTAATTCCTTGCCAAATTCCAGAAGGCTGATGCAGAAGAAAGATTTACACAACTGGAATCCCAGGTTCAATGCCATACTCCATCCCTCGAGGGGAAACATCATCCCCAAAGATGACTTGCATCTGCATTGCCATGGTAACCCATGTAAATTAACCGGCAGAACTACTTTCAGACCATCTCTGTCGATAAAAAGGAAACCAAAGAAGATGGAAATCGTCTTGCATAAATCGATGATGGTCATCTATCATTTGTGAGCTTGTTGTTGATTTTTGGCCAAGAGGCACAAATAGAGGTACTTCATTCAAATCATAATCTTTCTGATATTGCTTTTCTAGCATATACATAGTCCTTATTACATTTGAAAATTCTACAACCTCTAAAAAAAAACATTTAAACAACACTTTTGGACACTTGAAGGTGATACATACATGTTACAACAAAGTAATAAAGCAAATAATGATTTTTCTTCACTTTTCATGCCCAGTCATGTCAAATGAAAATAGACAGAGGAGGCTGAAGTTGCACCATTAAAAAAATAACATGCATATTAATTCTCACTCTGGATCCCAGAATCATATACCGGTATGTAAGATTTTAAAAGAATTCTGACAAAATGTGTCTGAATGTTGTTTTTTAGGCATGCCAAACAAGTAAATACAGAACATCTATACACATTTGGGATCATCTTGTTGCCATTCATAACAGCTAACAGTTTACTGTTACATCTAAAGTCGGCTCAAATGTTACTGTCTTCCAATCCTTCTTCTCAAATCATGGAGCTTAGAACTATTCTTCTTGCAAAGCGCATCCAGCTAAACATTTGCACCTGGATAAAGCTGGGGTCATGTAAGGACTGGTCCAATCACATTCTATTCAGAAGACAATCCTTTGAACAATGGACAACCCTGAGCCACAAATCCTAGATTAGAAGATGTGTGATTAGCCCCTTTCACTGGCTCATTGTCAAGTTCATGCCCCCAAGGGTTCTTTTTGGAGAATAAATTGTCTAGAAATAATCTTGTGGATGACACCTTGGTAACTGGTTTGCCACTTAAGCTGAAGCTGAGAACATCCTAATGAAAAGCTCCCTACAAGTATCAATAAGTACAGAAGGTTATTTAGTCTATTTACAAAGTCTTTTTGTTCTTGTTTCTCTTTAAAAAAGGTTAAAATATAAATAATAGACTCCTGTTATCTTGCTGCCAAGGGAGATGTAGTGATCACCTATGTAGACCCATGTGTATCTGAAGCTTAGAATTCATTTGACAATCTCACAATGTAATTCAAGTTCTTGTCAGAAGTGATGCGTGAGAAATGATTTCTCCCATATAACCACTTACAGAAAATTCAGTTCTAAGAAACTTGGATGTGATAACTATCTCCAAGTTGACATCTACTTTCATGAAGATTAAAACAGTCTATTTTAAGAAATGCAGGCTACTTCAAAAGAGTCAAACTACTCAACAAAACAATAGAATTTAATGAAGATTTCTACCATGTATTGATTGTATTCCACATGAACATGATTGTAGTGGTTGTGGGGACAGAATCGCAACATTCTCTTTCAGCTGAACCAAATTATGGCATAATAATAAAGTAAGAGAGCACTGGTAGAAATAGAATTTGTACAATGTGACTGGCAATCTAACTCTACATGTACACATGAACTGTGTGAATCAAATTTAATACACAAATATTTCGTCGCTTGCCCGCACAAAGGCCGCTAACGCGCATCGCGGGTCAAAAGTATAGTTCCGAGATATCGCGTTTTAAAAGATTTAAACTCATAAGTCTTCTTTAACATATAAAAATTATACATGAATACGTGGATTGTGGCATACTCTATTAGACTGGCAATTTATTTTTGCAAAACAAGCATTATTTTGTTAGTTATCGTCGATTTAGTGTTAGTGCCTTTTGTGCAGTGAGTTGAACGCGCTGGGCGTTTACTGCGCAAAGGCCGCTATGCGCGTTACGGCTTTTGTGCGGGCACTAAAAATGCGCGTTCTATGCACAAAGGCCGTACTCAACAAGTTGTACGTATTCGCTGTAGCTTTTGTGCAGTTAGTTTCCCCAAAGACGTTATAATTCTGTTACACATCTAGTGGCGGATCCTTGGCGGGGATGCATGTTGAGTAAAAAACGCATGCAATTGTTTGTGATGACAACATATCGAATTTGATTTTTCGTTTGTTTTTGTTATAGCATAAATTAATAGTATTAGGTTATGCTTTACGGATTTCACTTCTATTTACAAAAAACTTATGAAATTTATCAGCAATTTCATTGAAATCCTAATGTATCACGACAATTTATTGATTATTTAATGTGTAAGGGTAATTATTGGTGCATTAACCAAGTACATCGTTTATAATATCCAAGGTATTTTTCATGTTTCCTTAAGCTATTTGGAATTTCAGATAGACTTTATGCCGATTTCAGGAATTTATTTACATGATGTCGAACTCTATTATATTTCCTCTTATTCGTATCTCTATACAAAGTGGTCAATATATTCAAAGGCTGTAGGCCTACTCTTACATGTCAAGCGCTTGTCAAGCTTGTTGTCAATGTTGAATTTTTATCTCGTATTTTGTGAAATGAGGCGAACAATGGCATCTTAACCAATAACAGTGGAACCCCTTTGCTTCATTTTATCAAGGTAAAAAAAAAAAACAGATCTCTGTATATATTATCTGTAGTGCCACATTAATATTTAATATTCTTTCAATAATGATGGGCAAAATTAACATTTGCGTTTAGTTTTGGAAAAAAGGGAATTGTGTCATGTATGTTTTTTTTTGTATATTCGCTTAACATTTTTGGTGGTGTTAAATGGGGTAGAGAAGCCCTGTACAATTTGCTGCCACCTTATGCACCATCTTCAAATATCACAGTACACATTATCACTTCCATTAAGAGCCATCTCGCATTACTTCACATGTCTAAAACTGTTATTGAAATTGTATACTGTACGTTCTGTTTCATATGTGATTTAAGTTTGATTGAATATTGTTGTCAATGATCAAAAGTATATTTGTATACTTTTGGGGGGGGGGCACACCAAGCACTATGTACAATTTCTTCTCACTTCTTTCTCTTTCTTTCTCTCTCTCTCTCTAGCTTTCTCATGCAAACAAGATCCTCTCTCGATCTCTCTGTCTATCTCTCTTTTTCTTTCTCCATTAAACATCTCATAATCGTTTGTTACCCCTCTTTTGCTGTCACGTGTCTATCTTCTTGTCACATTAGTCATTATCATTCTAGTACATTACTCTCTCAGACACATTTCTCCCATAAACAAATGTAACTATATCAGAATAAACGTTGAATAGCACACAGCAATCAAATGTTAAGATGAACACTTTCGTCGTGGTTATGACTGAATTTATTTCTTTGCAATATAACTGGAATCATTTTTGTACAGTTCATTTTACAATTCCATGTACAATCTTTCAAAATTGATAAATCATAATGAATCATGTTTGAATATCAAAATTGGAACTTATTTAACTGTAGCACATGCTCATGGCAGAAAGTACAAAATGGTAGCTCGTAAAAGAACTTTTTGTATTCTGCAGTTAATTTACTGTGCAGTAAGTTAACAAAAGAGAAAATACTTGAACAATTATTCAGCATTATCAAAGGCCAAATAAACAAAAGGGTACCACAATAAGTGAAACTGTAGCACACGTTCATGGCAGAAAATACAACATCGTAGCTCTTAAAAGAACTTTTTGTATTCTGCATTGAACCTGTTCTAGCTCAAAAATGAGCTTTTAAAAATTCATATTCTACAATACTGTTTGATTCTATTCAATGCATAATAATTGGAATTAGCTTTTTACAGTTCACGTTCAAAATACCTAATATTCAGCTCATTCAAAGTAATTCCAATTTCTTCTTGTTTGCCATTGTATATAAAACAATAATAGCAATAAAGATAATGTAGAAATCACAATAGATATGTAGAATAGTTTTAAAAACTGTGCAGTAAGTTTACAAAAGAGAAAATACTTGAACAATATTTAAGCATTATCAAAGGCCCCTCCCCAAAAAAAAGTATGACAATAGGTGAAACTGTAGCACACGTTCATGGCAGAAAGTACAACATTGTAGCTCTTAAAAGAACTTTTTGTATTCTGCAGTTAATTTACTGTGCAGTAAGTTAACAAAAGAGAAAATACTTGAACAATATTTCAGCATTATCAAAGGCCAAATAAACAAAAAGGTACCACAATAAGTGAAACTGTAGCACACGTTCATGGCAGAAAATACAACATGGTAGCTCTTAAAAGAACTTTTTGTATTTTGCGTTGAACCTGTTCTAGCTCTAAAATGAGCTTTTTTTATTCATATTCTACAATACTGTTGGATTCTATTCAATGCATTATAATTGGAATTAGCTTTTTACAGTTCATGTTCAAAATACCTAAAATTCAACTCATTCAAAGTAAATCCAATTTTCTTCTTGTTTGCCATTGTATATACAACAATAATAGCAATAAAGATAATGTAGAAATCACAATAGATATGTAGAATAGTTTTAAAAACTGTGCAGTAATTTTACAAAAGAGAAAATACTTGAACAATATTTCAGCATTGTCAAAGGCCAAATACAAAAAAAAGTATGACAATAGGTGAAACTGTAGCACACGTTCATGGCAGAAAGTACAACATTGTAGCTCTTAAAAGAACTATTTGTATTCTGCAGTTAACGTACTGTGCAGTAAGTTAACAAAAGAGAAAATACTTGAACAATATTTCAGCATTTTCAAAGGCAAAATAAAAAAAAAGTATGACAATAGGTGAAACTGTAGCACACGTTCATGGCAGAAAATACAACATTGTAGCTCTTAAAAGAACTATTTGTATTCTGCAGTTAACGTACTGTGCAGTAATTAAGTTAACAAAAGAGAAAATACTTGAACAATATTTCAGCATTTTCAAAGGCAAAATTTAAAAAAGTATGACAATAAGTGAATCTGTGGCACACATTCATGGCAGATAATACAACATGGTAGCTCATAAAAGAACCTTTTGTATTCTGCAGTTAACATACTGTGCGGTAAGTTAACAAAAGAGAAAAAAGATTAAACAATATTTCAGCATTATTAAAGGCAATATATAAAAAAAAAAATAGTATGAAAATTAGTGAAACTAGCACACGCTCAGTACAGAAAATACAACAGGGAAGATACAAATCTTTTGTATTCTGTGATGAGCATGCACATTCTAGCTCTAACATCTTAACAGAGCTTCCAAGTTCAGAACTCTGAAAAGTCTTGTTAGCAGCTTTATCGTTTAAATAAAACAATGTTTTGCTCAAGACTCAAACCATGACATTTGATCAAGTCAATCGTCTAAGTTGAAAGCTTCAGTTTTGTTTTTTACTCACCTCAAGACCGTCAACATATTAAAGGCAGTGAATATCCTGTGAATGAAACAGAAGACTGGAAAAAATAGAGTAAAAAATAAAATTACACTGATTTCAATTTCGACTCTATCCCATTTTCAAATTCCTTCCTGTTACAATGCTCTAGATTTCCTTGTCCGTAAATCCCAAGTTCCTTTTTATGGAATAATCATTTTCATTCTGATTCTGATTCTGTTCAGGTCCTGGTCCGATCCGAGATGGATATGTATGACCAATAAGAACGTTATCGCCGAGAGAGTTTGTTGCATCTAAAACATTTTAGAATTGAGTCCCATCACATTGCAGTTGTGGGGAGGGACTATGCTTATATTACCCCTTTGGATTGCTTCCCATGCAGAGTCTGGTTTTGAAGGTTTCAACCGAGTTGCAGGCAATGATGCTGGGGGGTAAATTCCAGGCCCGAATGGTTCTTGGAAAGAAGGTGAGTCGATAGATATCCGTTTTGCATCTTATGTTAGAGAAGGAGAGATTATGATGTCCCTTGAGTATCTTCTGGGGTTGAGTGATGTATTCAGGTCTGGGTATGGCTACTTGGTCTTTGATGGATTTGAAGAAGAGCGAGTGTCTAACCACAAAACGTCGACTCTGTAGAGGCTGCCATTTTAGATCCCTTATTAGTTCTAATACATGGACGTCTATTCCATATTTGCCAGTGACAAATCTAGCCCCTCTGTTTTGGACTCCTGCAGTTTGTTGATATGTTTACTTAAGTAAGGATCCCACATGCTACTGGCATATTCAAGATTGAGGCCTTACAAGACAGGTGAATGCAGCTTCTCTGATTTTCTTGGTAGAGAAGCCAGACAGGTTACGACGAATCATCCCGAGCATACAGTTCGCCCTTTGACTACTTTATCCACTTGGTTCTCCCAGGATAAGTTGTTAATTACATGTAGTTCCACTCGAGGTAGGGATGGTGGTTTACCTCCTTGAGGGTAGTACTGTTTATGTAGTATGCTTGGTTTATGAGATTACGTCTCCTCCTGGAAATTCAAGAACGTAGCACTTGATGACGTTGAATTTCATTTGCCACTTGTCTGCCCATGTAGATAACCTGTTCAGATCCGTCTGGAGAATTACTGTGTCGTTGATCGTCTTAATCGCTCGGTAGAGTATATGCAATCATCTGCAAATAGCCTCTTACTTGACGAGATGTTTTTATTGATATTATTGATGTAAACGAGGAAGAGGAGAGGGCCGCGAGGACAGACCTCTGCGGTACGCCTGACAGTACCTCAGCTGAGGCTGAGCATTCCCCATCAACGACTACACTCTGTGATCTTGTTGTCAGCCAAATGTTGATCCACTTGAGAAGTTGGCCTTGAATGCCACACTTTTGAAGTTGGAAGAGAAGTCTTTGATGAGGTACCTTATCAAAAGCCTTGCTGAAGTCGAGAATCATAACGTCCTGTTGAGTACCCTGGTCGAATGTTCGTATCAGGTCTTCTATTGTAAGAATGAGTTGGCTCTCACAGCTTCGGTGCTTCGAAATCCATGCTGTTTTTCATTTAAGAAATTGTGATCATCAAGATGTTGGATGATGTTTCTGTAAATAACATGTTCCAAAATCTTACAAGAGTGGGATGTTAAGGAGACTGGCCGGTAATTCTCTGGCGAGTGACGGTTTCTTTTCTTGTATATAGGAACAACGTTAGCAGACCTCCAATCACGTGGGATGTCACCTTCATCTATAGGGATTTCTGGAATATCGCAGTCAGAACTTGGGCAATCTCATCTTTGGCCTCCTTGAGAATGATGTTGGGGATCTCATCGGGACCGTGTGCTTTCTTCACCTTTGTGGATCCGAGGAGCTTGGTGATACCGTCTACATTGATGGTCAAGTCAGGAGTCGTGGTAAGTCTCCAGTGATGCCATCAGCAATCTCGTCATGCCACGTATTATTATATAGGATCCTCAAGGGTGAATACTTGGCAGAAGTGATCATTTAGCATCTGGGCCTTTTCGCATGGCAGAGATGCTTCTCGTCCATTCAGGCGGAGTACAGGAGTACCGACTGTGTCCCTTCTCCTGTTTTTAAAATATGAGAAAGCCTTCTTGCTAAACCTTTCTCCTGGATCAGGTGTGAAGATTGTAGTACGATAGATCTTGTGGGCTCCTCTGTTCATAGATCTGAATCGAGCTTAGAGTAGTTTGTACCTGCTCCAGTCTTTGTCGTTATTGAGTTCTTAATAAGAAATATGTTTGAAATATATATGTTTAAAATATATTTCAAAGAAAATAGAAGAAAAAATTGGGAAAAAATAAATACAGAAATATATTTTTTTCCTATTTTTCTTGTCCAAAAAATATATTTTAAATACGGTAGCATATAGATTTGGAACACAAAAAATAGGAAAAAAATATATTTCTGTATTTTTTTTTGCTATTTTTTCCTATTTATTTTGTACTATTTCAAAGCTATTTTCTTTTATTTTTTTCCTATCTTTTTTGTTCCAAATCTATGCTATTTGAAATATATTTTTTTTGGACAAGAAAAATAGGAAAAAAATATATTTTTGTATTTATTTTTTCCATATTTTTTTCTATTTTTTTCCTTTTTATTTTTTACTAGGGTGGTGACTTTAGCCTTGAGTCTGGCCCTCTTCTTCTGTCTAGCCATTCTGCTGAGGTGTTTGTTCCACCATGGTAGGTTGGGTCTATTTTTAGTGGTCTTAACTAGCTGGTACATGTGAACTGACTGCTTTCTGGATTGCTTCTTTTAGAAGGTTCCAGCAGAGAGATGCTGACTTATCAAAGCAATTGTTGAGGATCTTGTTAGTAGATTCTTTAAGATCATCCCTAAGACTATCCATATTGGTTTTCTTGAACTGGTAGATTTTCCTGGGCTTGGTCATCGCTAGCTTGACATGTAGTGAAAAATTGCAGGTTACAGCATCATGGTCGCTCATCCCTTTCTCTATTGCAACATCATCCACAAGGTCAGAGACTGCCCTTCCCATTATTGAGTTGATATTAAGACGTAGATTTTGAAGATCAAAAGGTCCGCTACTTGGAGACCTGTAAAAGGCTGCAACTATCAGATCTGGTTGGTTGTTTACTTTCACTTTGACAGCTAAAAGTGGGCATTCATGAGGTAGGTTCAATAATGTAACTTGAAGTGTGAGTCGGAATGCAATAAGTATTCCACCTCCCCAACGGTCTATGTCTTTTATAAATATACCATATCCTTGAGACTGGTGAATTAACTCTAGGTTACGAAATTCATTGTCAAGTTTCGTTTCGGTGGCTGCAACTATATCAGGGTTTAAGTCTGCAATAATACCCTGGAATTTAGTTTGTTTGTCCATAGATTAGCTATGATAAGTTCCAGAGTGACATTAGAGATAGCTTCGCAGGCATTACATATCTGGATGACATCAGTGTTGATGAAAAGGAGGATATACAACCGTACCAGCTTGCCACTGCACTTGATCAGCATGCTCCAGTACTACAGAAAGTGATATCACTGCATCCTCATTCTGCATGGTATGATAAGGCTTTGAAGAACAAGAGAGGTGTTCGCTTAAAAGAAAGAAAATGGAGAAGTCTGGAGATGCTAATCACAGGAAGGAAATGCTCACAGCAACCTCCGAGTATCAGCTTTTAAACAGGCGACGAAAATTGCACTATATAAGTGGTACATATTATTATTATTATTATTACATAAGTATCACACCATCACAAAGATTCAAGAATTTATGTGAAAGAAATGTATTGTTAAAAATCTTATTGAGCATGCTCAAAATATCAATCTGATAATGGGTAAACACAGTGTTCTTCTCAAGAATGAAGCTTCTATGGAAACAATACATGCCTTCACGGTTGTTTCATCGCAAAGCATGCCGGGACAGATTCTAGTACGCAGTAGATTTTCACCTTCGCCGCGATCAGCTGTTCCATTGCCAACAACGGGATTTTTATCCTGTCGAATCAACATGACATCATAATCTTGTACAGGATCCGTCATTCTGCAGTGATTTTTTTCATTCCAGTATAAGTCTGCGATTATGTATTATTTATGACGATCCTTCAACCTAAAACACGAATGTTTAGCAGTTTAATAAGGCAAACCATCGACGCAAACTGCGCATGTATGCGCAGTTTGCGTCGATGGTTTGCCTGTCGCTTTGCTAAACTGAAACGTGTTTTAGGTTGAAGGATCGTCATAAATAATACATAATCGCAGACTTTGGTTTCTAACCGTACAAGTTATACTGGAATGAAAGCAATTCACTACAGAATAACGGATCCTGTACAAGATTATGATGTTGATTCGACAGGATAAAAATCACGTTATTGGCAATGGAACAGCTGATCGCGTGAAAATCTATTGCCGGACTAGAAATCTGTCCCGCATGCTTTGATGAAAACTGCGTATTGAAAGACAATTGCATTATATTGGGAAACACACATTTTAAGCTTCATTCCTCAAGGGTGTGAGCCTCTACTTCATTCCCCACTTGATCTCTACACTTTTCAAGTGTGAGGCTTTAGTAGAATCCCTTGTATTGGCTTGGGATAATGCCCGTCTTGCACAGCTCAAGAAGATCCCTTTTCTTTGCAGGAGCAATCCCAGTGGGGTGCTCATAGAGGGTCTTCAGAGCTTCCTCTGGCTTCTCCTATTTCCATGAACACGAATGTCCTGGAAATCTTCTTGGAAGTTCGACCGAACCTTCACAGACCCTGGGTCGCTCTTCTGCACCCTAATGTGGCGGACTGACAGCCAACTGACTGTCTTGCCAGTCGTGTCTCGGTTTGCCCCAGAAGGAAATAGACGCTGGGAAAGCTCTTTCAGGTCAACAAATTCACTGCCAGGGACACTGTTGACGATATATGGCTTCTTCCTCCTGGCCATCTGCATCACCCCTTGCCATTGATCCGGATGGTGGATGACACGACCCTTCTTGGCTCTCTCAATGCAGCTATGCATACTATCAACCTCCATCTCGGTGTGACCACTCAGGAGGAATTTGTGGTCGATGGTATGCAAAGATGAACTAGTCTGCACCACATGAAACAAGACTGCAGCCACATTTTTGTTTCGATTTTGGCCAATGCATGAGTCTGAGAACAATGCCACTTCTTTAACTTCTTCTGGCAGACCCTGAAGGTATCTCATGATGCAGGTCCCTATCTCGCAGGAGCCACGTCTTGCCTCAAACTCATGCCACACATAACATGTACCCTCATGTGAAACCTGATCGAAGAAGGTCAAGTTGTATGTGGCCAGCTTCCGCTTGTAGTACAGGGAGGCATTCGGTAGGAGTATTCAGCACTTGCTGCAAATCAAAAGTCACACTATGAAAAGCTTTGTCACTCTCAGCCGCTCTGATTTTGTCGAGTGCTTTTTCTTTCCGGCAGCTTTCTTTGAGAGAAACATGATGATCATGCTCTTGCTGTACAAGCCCCTTTTCCACTGTGCTCAAACCATCAAATAACACAGTCCTTGCAAAGGTCTTTCTTTGGCTGATGGAAGCCAAGATTGAACTCTTTCTGGAAGACATCACGGTACACTTTCATTGAGACTGGACTTACAGTCTTTTCCATGTACAAATCGTACATTTTGAAACATTGAGGTCAGTGGCCAAATATTGGCGTGT
>CP137669.1:10551845-10786946 GCA_037976565.1 Mesocentrotus franciscanus | reverse complement strand
GCGACGATTTGTTAAGTTCCTAGTTTTAACTATTTCATTCACCCGTTACCAATAATTGAATTTCAATAGTCAGAATGGAAGTTGCATACATGAATTGTTGCTAGGTAGGACAAACATTATGGCCTGTCCTACCTAACAACACATAGTGTTCATGCAATTCGCATTCTGACTTTTGAAATAAAATTATTGGTAAACAGGTGAATGAAATAATTTGTAAGGAGGCACTTAACAAAGATTTGTGCATTCAATTTGACAACATTATGAAAAATGGTATATTGAATACCAATGCCCAGTTGCACACCCAGCATACATGTACATGTACAATACTTACTTGGTTCGAGCAAGAAATCAAAGTTAAGCACTATTTCTCTGAGCAAGTAAATCCCACCTAAGTATCAATATTTGTATTCATTCAATGGTACAGTAGGATCCAGGATAACACTGAAAATAGTGCAGTACTGTTTCTTCACTAATAAGAATAACTGCATCAAACCACTGCTACTGGTACTATTTTCGCACCTGATACAAGAGTCTTGTTTGGATGTCTTATTAAAAACTGTTAAAAGAGTAGAATCTGAAGTTAAGAATCTGAAGTTAAGAATCTGAGCAAACTTTTCAGAGGCTCAAAAGATAATATTGTAGCTACTTGTCTGTGTGCTTAATCTTAGTTGATCTTTGTATGCATTAGCCCACCTTAGACTTAGACCCCATTTCCTGCATGAACGATTATCCGCCATTTTCTTTCCATAGCAACACCAAGCTTTGGAGGTCTGTACGATGTCCCTCACATTGTACCTGTCTGAGTTGGCTTCCAGGTTTGCACTGATCTAATGCTTTATGTAACTGATCAAATTCTGGGTTGTTTACAACTTTTGAAAGTACACTTTAATCTTAGTGACCTCACTCCACAGAAAGGAAGAAAAAAATATCCCCCATACAATGTGGATGACATAAATTGAATTTTGAGGAGATTCCTGCAGGGAAAGAAATAGATTTCAGTGAAGACAAAGCCCTCTTTCAGTTGGAAACAAAATGAAATCAAAACATTTCTGAAGTGATGGTGATGAAACATTCAATAATGGGTACATCAAACTTTTCATTTCAACCACATGCCTTTGTACTAAGAAATACCTTATTAGAGATTACATATTGCTCTTATACATGGGACCTACACTGCGAGCAATATTTTCTTTCTAGATGGCAATTCAGGGTAAATCAGCATTTTGTAACTAATATACATCAGACCTAAACAGATATTCATGTTAAAGATAAAGACCAGTTCTGGTCATGCGATTGCATTGTGAAAGAAACGGTGTGGAATCAATCAGAAAAGGTTGATCATCTAGCATATAAGTATTGGTGTGTACTGCAAGGTTCTGGAATCATCAAAATGATAAGAAATTTGGCCCAGTCTTGGTAAAGTTACAAGCACTGTACACAGAAAAATGTATATGGGACTACGCGACCACGTGCGCGATATCTATTTGGTCCCAATAGATATAATAATTTACCAAATATATCAATTAATAGGCGGTTTCCCGGCAAATTTTGTATCATCACGTATTAGTCAAAACATATTCTTTCACATGATTGATAATGAGAGCTTCCATTTCATTTTTTGAGAGAGGGGCGTTTCCAAAACTGGTCTTTACCTTTAGACCATCAACAACTGACAATAAACTTGGCTACACTGGCAGTATGACCTATCAACATGGCAAGAGATAAATGCAGCTCACACAAACCACAAAGGAATAGGCCTATATGGGACTAACTCACTAAGGGATATTGAAGTATTCCTACATTGAGGGGTGCCAAAAGGGTATTGGTCACGGGAAAGTTCCATTGTCATTGGCACACACATTCTTCACTTTTCCAATGTGCAAAACTTATGGCTCCTTTCAGCTCTCCCATCCAAAGCTCAGAATCGAATGTGAAAAGGAAAATAGATGGATGAATTCTAAACAATTACACCCATCTGTACACACACTTTTCTCTCTATTGTCACTTAGCAGACCAAAAAACATCATAAGGTCACTCCATGAGGTCACTTTATGAGGTTACTTCATGCTGAAACTGGACAATCCATCTCTGTATGGGCTGTGAGGATGAAAGGGCGTAGGGATTATAATGTTACATTAGAAAAATATTCGTCAACTGCCCAAACCATGTTATATGTATTATACAGGACGTTACCCAAAGGTACATGTAGTTAACATTGAAAAAGGTGTAAGTTGTACATTTCACTTCTTTAATAGTCTCTTGCCAACAAGGCACAATACACAGGGTCCCACATGTTCATATTCTTCTTGCCTGGCAGGAGGAAAAAGCAGACCAATCAAAGATGATTGATGAGCCACTCCACTCTCTAACTCTAATTAGTGATGCATGGATAAGTGTCGGACGATGGTTACCATGGCAATGAGAGACACAAATCCTTTGCGAGATGTCATTCCTGATTGAGGAGCTCACACCCTAGAGAACTTGATTTTTCTGAAGGGTCGATTGCTCATGCTCCAAGCTTTCTCTCACTACATGTACCTCTCTGGTGCCCCCCATCATTCTCTCACTCTTTCTATACCCCCCTTCCTCTTGCTCTCAAAATCATTGCCTTCAGACTGAAAACCCGAAAAGCAGGGTCAAAATGACCCCATTGGGTGTTCATTTTTAAACAAACAGGAGATGACAATCATTGAATAAGTACTCCTCTGACATAACATACTATTTTTCAATTTAGACATTTTTTTCTTCTTTTCCTTCACAAAATATTTATACAGGTAACCAAAAGTTGATTTGCAAAAAGTAAAAAGTTCAAAGGAACTATCAAGATCTAGGCCAACATGTCCCATAGATTAATTGCAAAATTATTTCAATATAGCAAATCAAATTACAGCAATCGAACACTGAAAAAGATTATTGTTTAAATTTTCATTTTCTTAAATCAAATATTCTTCCTAACGTAAGGCTAAAGTTCATGCAGCCATAGTTTGCAGTAAATACAAAACAAGTGACATTTTATCAGCTACACGTACATGTACTGTACATGTACATACAATCTACCCTTGATTGAGCTAGATATAAAGCACATAAATGCAATGCCTTACTAACATGACTGAGTAAAGAAAAGCAAATAACGAAAGGGCACACACAAGCACACACAGACAACCGCCATGACCTGCAATACATTAATATCAATTCAGAAGTACTTTCAAGGCAAACATGTAATGCTCGTTTAGTCAGTTTATGTAGCCTATTAAAAATGACCTAATGACATCACATCACAGACTTCGACTTACAAGTCTAAAATATTCAGCCTTTATCTACAACCAATTGGTGCATTTACAGAAATGTTGGTGCTTGTACAGAAAATCAGATTTTGCTAAAGGACAGTACAATATTATGCAAACTCTGTAATAAACGAAATTAGTAGCATTCTATATGCAGAATAGGTGAATTGAGCTACAATGTAGTCTGCCAATGTTTGACAAAAAATGAGAAAAAATGAGAAAAAAGGTGTGTCCTACAAAGGTTTCATATTTGATTGACTCTCTCAGAGTCAGAAGACTGCTGTATTAAATGTTGAATTATCAAATACATGTAGGATGAGTATATGTTATAATTTGTTATTAGTGTTATTTGTAATTAATGACTATATTTTTCTCTCAATCTATACACAATTTGAAAAGACTCATATTCATTGTTTGTTTTAACTTACAAATGTATGTTTATCTATTTTGAGTACATACAGGTACTTGCATTCATTATTCTCTTGTGGGCAAGGCTAAGAGTATGCAGTGCCAAGGCATGAATACTTAAAAATGAATGATATTGCTGTCTGCTAAAAAAAATAACCTAACAACAAAAAACAATACCGGTATATAACTTTTTCTGAAGAAAAAAATAGTAATTTGGCTTACTTATTAGATTATAATAATAATAATAATAATGGTGGCTTCTTATATAGTGCACATGTCCATCACGTTGTGTCAATCCTGGCGCTGCCCCGATTATTACCCTGGCGCTGCCCCGATTATTACCCTGGCTTTAGCAAGGCGGCCATTACGGCGCTCTAGCATTTCAAGGAATTAATTCTTGCCAGGTACTCATTTACAACACCTGGGTTGAGTGTGGCAAATGTAGATCAATGTCTTGCCAAAGGACATTAGTGCCGCGGCGGGACTCTAACCGCGGACCTTGTGATCGACAGTCCGGCGACGTATCCACTCGACCACGACACCTCTACAAACAATAATAATAATAAACAAATTATAATAATAATAATAAAAAACAAAAATTATAATTATAATAATAATAATGATAATAATAATATCACTTGTGAAGAGCATTTCCCATTTCCCTTTTCAGTTCCTATAATGCACTTATGGCAGTCAAGTTTTTTGCTATTTGCTATTGCAATCGGGAAAATTTTCTAATTAGAATAGAATAGATGGATTGACAATAGACAATTTTTGTAATGTAACCAAATACATGTGCCTTTGTGAAACACCTCGATATGAAAAATGTCATTTACCCGTTACGAATAAATGCATACCAATAGTTAGAATTAAATTTGGATACATTAGTTGTTGCTAGGTAGGACAAACATTATGGCTTGCCCTACCTAACAAAACATAATATATGCAATTCGACTTCTGACTTTTGAAATGCAATTCATAACAGGTGAATGAAATAATTTGTATCAAGGCACTTATAATAAAGTATACATTTGGTTACATTATAAAAATGGCCTGTTGAGCATTAATAGGCTGGACTTAAAAATAGACTCCTACTTTTATACTCCCATATGGTTCAATGATAAAAAGGGACATAACATGAATTTATGAGGTCGAAAATGAACCAGTGGCCTGAGCTTGGTCTCTTTTGGCTTGGATTATACATGTATTCACTGAGCCATGCTGTCTGCCCCCCTTCACAGGCACTGCACTGACCCTTCCACATACATGTGCTCCTGCTAAACAAAGGGCTAAGCCAATATAAGCAGTTGGCTCTGTTGTGGAGGCTGAATGATCCCTGTATAGAAAGGCTATACAAAATATGATCACAGGAAGCGAGTGAATTCCCATTGGAAATTGCTTACAAATATGTGCAAACTTGTCCAACAGTCGACGTAACACGTGACAAAAATGAAACCGCAACTCATGACGATTAGATTTACAGCTAGCTAAATATAGCATTGTCATAACCTGGAACTTGACCTTTTCATGTCGACTTTTTCTCTAGAACAGACCGATAGAAACATAGATGCAGCATGCAGAGCCCTCACGTCACTTACAAAAGTTACAAGTAGATTTGACGAACAAATTTATCCGGCAAATTATTGAGTAATGGCACAGAAAAAAGTGAAAGTACTAATGCATCATGCAATACATGAATCATTCATTTTCAGACACGTCACCATTATTTCCCTTCTATTTATCACGCAATCGAAGCTGAGAAAGGCACGTGAGCCGTACCCTCCCATATCACCACCATCGAACCAAAATGACGCATTCCTTGCAACACCACCCACCCACCAAAACACCATTCAGCATTAAAAGCAGAATATCACGGATCTTACACAAAACAGCTACGCATTTCAATCATAAACATAATCATACATCATGGTCCCGTGTAAACTACAAACTACTTACAATATCACGACTTGCAAAGAATATAGTGAGAGAATTGCCCTGCAAAACGCCTTCTTCAACACAAGATTCTATGTAGTCGATCGTCTGTTCAGTCACAAAATCACAGTACATATAGATCGTGGCTATGAAAAAGGGGCACTGAGCTGAAAGAACAGCTGGAGCTAGCTTGCTGGAATCGCGAGTACACGTGCAGTGCAGGGCGATCTATTGTCATACAGGTCGCACGGTACGCTAGCACAGCCTCGTGTGGTCGCCACGTTACGAGTTTACCCCCCGCTTCAGAGCATATTGTAACCAAATATTTCATCGTATGATACATTTTTAAGTTAATTGAGACCAATTTTGTATTTTTAAAGTATTTTTAAATAAATTAGTTGATATGTGAGACTCATTTTATTTTTCATTTACATAATAACTTTGTTAAATTCAAACATCCAAGAGGGCAAAACATAGTGGACAGTCATTGGAAGAGCCACCGATAGCGTATTTAGCAACCAATCAAAAAATTGGAAATCGCTCGTGCGCCCTCCTAGATCTCGCGGTATCTTTAAACAGGGGAAAACCCTTTTTACACACTCGTGAGCCGAACCTACAACTATCGCAGAATATGAAAAACGGTGTTTGGCAACCAAACACATTACAAGTAATGATTACATCCGGGGTTTATAAGACTTGACACAATATATGGTTATATGAATGTAGAAAACTGTGATTGAATTGTATGTCTATGTAATTTTCCTTCTTTTTACAGGCAAACAAGAGCGTTTGCCGAGCCTTTGGTCCTTGCATAGTTGAAATGGTGATTTCCTGAGAATTTAGATCGTGGATAAAGCCTAATAGTAATACGGGGAATAACATTACAACTAATATGTCGAAAATACCCGAATATAGCAACAACTCATTATTCGTTGAACAAAAGAAGAAGAAGAAACAAAAATTAGCCGTCAAAGAAGGACATAGGCTACATGTGCTGTATTCGTGCTCGATAATAATAAATGTTTAAATAGTAGAGCAATGTTTTTTCTTCATATTCAACCATGTCATAAACTCCGTAATTCTGGTACTTGAAGAAACGATAATAATCACAAGTCAATGGAAAAATTGATATTATGCATTCATTTTTTTTAATATAGTGTCGCGTTCTTTTCGTTATATTTTTCCTTTTTTTTTTTTTTTTTGGGGGTCTCTTATAGGCTTATGCTGTGAAAATCTTGCAATTCAGATGATTATGACAGGAGAGTATGTTCCTCTTTTTCGTCCGATTTCTCCATTTCCCAGTGTTTGAATATTTTCTATTTGCTATTAAAAATTGTAGCACTGTCAATGTGAATGCCTTTGCGGAAAAGAAAAAATTAACTAAATAGATAAACAAATATCACGTGACTAAATTATATGAGCGACAAGTGGACTGTCACATTAGAACCCTAACGTTGGGCAGTTTTTAACGCAATATCTGTTACAGGGTATTATGTGGATGAAGCATTCATACTAGGCCTATATAGAAACAGGGACAAACTATACGCCAACAACCCCCGAACACCCCAGCCGCTTCCTTGTCCTTCTCACTGACCTGGCATGAAGGATCCAATCAAGTAAAGTTAACAATCAACTTGTAGTCAACATACCCTTTTCATTCTTGTATGAACGTTGATAAAAGCTCATGGCGGTAACTCCTGTGATGGTCAAGGCGCAGGTCAAACGTCTATTGTTATATTGAGAACAAAAGCTTAGCAAGATAACATGAAAGGATATATTGAACTTTTATCTTTGAACAAACATATAAGCCCCGCTATTAGTATAAGACAGAACGAGCTGGCCCCATGGTCAAGAGCTAGGAGTATATAATGCTGTGTTCTGGACAATGCAATGAGGGTCAAACTTGTTCTTAAAAAGATGTTACCATCATATTCAACGTTTCCCTGAGCATGCTGAGTTTAACAAAATAGTCATAAAAATACCTTATGGGAATTTAGTATCAATATGATGGTAGGCCTACACGCATTTCTTTTTTCTTGGTTAGACTATCATAATTATAATATAAGGTTTTGCAGTATAGCATTCATATATGAATTATGAAGCACGAAATATTAAAGTTATGATGCATTATCAATTATTAATTAGGGCTAGGAGAAACAATGTGAGCTAATGAATGGTCGAGTTTTAGAAAGATCATGAAAATAAACAATTTCTCGAGTTGAATCTTCTTTCAAAATGTGATTTTGAAAGTAGATTTTGAATAAACTTTCGAAATTTCGAGTTTATTACCCAGCATCAGTTTTATTACAAGAATAGTGCAATTATTGTTCATAATTCTAAAATTCATGATTCAGCACAAACCATAGTTTTACGGTAATTATATCGGCTTATCATTTGAGGTAAAGTTGTCAAATCTCACATTTTCTGTAGTCTATGCATCGAAAATAGAAAATATGCTGAATAAATTATTCCATATATTTTCGAAGTCGGCTGTAGCCAGCCAGGGCAAGGCAATCCGTCCTATATACAAAATGTATTTTACACGTCTTGTTCGTTATCAACCAAAGCGCCCCCAAAAAAAAATAAAAATAATAATAATAGTAATGATAATAATATTAATAATAATCTCTCTGTCTCCGCGTCCCTCCCTCCCTCTTCCTTGTTTCCTTGTGATATACTTCTCATGCAGCTTTGTGCACTCTTGGATTGTTTCACAAATTATGCAAGGATCGATTAATCCTATAAAACACATAATGGCTAGCCCTTTCAAGCCAAAATAGACATAAGTCTAGATCTCTAGTTCATTATCTAGTGGAGTACATGAATGAAAGAATGACTCATTTTGAAAACTTTGGAACACAAAGCGGATTATCGGGATTTCCTGTACCCGTTAAATCAAAGCCTGTAATGAAAAGAGCCGCCCCTTGAAAAGACAAGGAACTATCACAATGGGAGCGTGTCCCATCTTCAACGCCTTAGAGTCTGTGTGAACCTGAAAGAAGAGAGTTCATCCAGAGGCGATAGAACCAGTAACATGAACATGTACTTCTATTTCCTGGCCCACTTTTCACCCTAAGACGAAATGCATATAAAACGTCCGCCAACGCAAATGCTAAAAGTGAATTTTGATCGTAATTCACTTTTTAGCCTACTAGTCAGGTTCATTACGGTGCGAGAAAAGACAGATTATGAAGCAAAATATAATACTAATTAAATAAGATAAGAAATGAACAACAAAAGTGAAAAAAAATATATCATAACATGAATGTAAACAATAACATAGATATAACATTAACAAATAACAAAAAGTAAAACAAAAATATAAGCGAAGTTATAGTTCTGTTAGTTAGTGTAAGCCCACTCTTTCTAACTTTTCCCGTAATTTAATATCAATAATTCTTGCTCGCTTTATTTTGTAATGAGTAAACAAATTGAATAGGAACATTTTCCAAGAGACTCACAAAAGTTGCATAATATGTATAGAATTGATACGGATTATTTATTTATTTACTTATTTATTATTTATTTATATATTTATTTATATATTTATTCATTCATTTTTTCATTCATTCATTCATGCCTTTCTTTCTCATTTGTCTTTTTTTTCATTCTTTATTTATCTAAGTTTATTTATTTATTTGGTTATTTATCTCTTTTTAAACTTCTTAATTTAGTTGATTAATTAATTTATTCATTTATACATTTATTTGCTTATTCATCTGTGCATGTTTATCTTTTTGTTTTCCTCAAATTTCTCATTATTCGGAAAATGCAATGTAATCTACATTTCGCGCCAGTCGAGATTAACCTTTTCGAGGAGCATAATAAAGAAACCTCTATATATGATTGAGATGAAAATTGCAAGATTGACAATATTTCAAGACGTTCGACAATGGAATATAATAGACCTATTATCATGTTACTCTGAAAGGCAAACTTCGAAATCATTAGCTAGTAGGCAAAATTGTACACGTGAGTTCGTAAGCTCCGATGGTTGTATTCATAATTAAAACCCCTGTAATGTTTTACTGGATACTGGATATAAAGAAAAAGAAAGACGAACGGGTATTGACAGACGACAGAAGACTGTAAACATGAGAATAACAGGAAACACATATAGCTAAAGAGAGAGAGAGAGAGAGAGTGGGGGGGGGGGGTTATCATTACATACTACAGTCATCAATACAGAACAAGAGAGGAGGGAAGATACAGAACCAAAAGAGAGACAGTTGTTATGCATATCGAGATTTCGTTGTGTAATGAAACGAAAATGGGAGCAGTACTTCAAATTGTACTTGAAAATATTGTATCGTTATTATGCACACGGTATCATCACACGAAGGTCGCCTTTTGCACATGATGTTTGTGAGCTAGAGCACTTTAGCATCCCGCGCAGGAGATTGAAGTCGAGATGGGCCGAACATGACAATATTTCGGCGTCACCATGGCAACGACGACTATCGTCACACGGCGGGCCATATGCTCTTTATCTCAATGATGTGGCAGCATTGCTTCACATGCATGTGTAGCCTTTTCTTATCAGACTACCATTGTGCCTACACCAAACGCTGACAAATAGGCCTATATTAATCGTAAAATGTAATTATCAATATAGGAACTAAGGATGTAGAAAAGTATTGGTTGAAGGTTTTTATGATACACTTTCAGTTTCGGGGTCATTTCTAGTCAATCAATCGGGGTTAACTGCACGCATCCGTCATAATATAAACTACTTTCTATCCTGGCTTGTATAATAATAATGAGTCGTGATCAATATTACAATTCTGTTGGATGTGATAAATTGGAGTAAACCTTGCATCCTTTCATCAAGTTTGCTTCTAACAAGAGAATTTAGAAGTATAGTCTGTTGTAAAAAAAGGGACAACAACAACAACAAAAAGAAACTTATTGGCTATTCATTGAAATCAAAGAAAAGGTACACATTTCTTAAAATGTAACAAATTGTAATAAATTTAAATTATCATTCCATCTAATATCCATCAGGCCCACATAGTTTTAATGGCTCATCAATGTGCAAAAAGATGCACTGATGAGTATTATGAAATCTGCCATAATATAAACTACTCAGATTCATTTAATACCCACAATTTTTTTCTCTCCTGAAAATGGTGATCTGTGTGCGTAGACTACATGCCATGAACTGCACTTCTGCATCTGCGTACAAGCACATCTTCATACATGTACCAATATTCACTCTCTTCGTTTGCCTCGATTTGGAAAGAAGCCCTCAAAATTGGATTTCTATTATGCAAATTATGATCGATATTGTGCCTCCATCAACACGGCACCTGCCGTTCTTCGAGTCACCAAATACCTCTCTTCTCTCCACTGTTTTCCTTTCCCTGGTCTTTCTTTTACTTTGTCTTTCTGTTCCCACCCCTTTGGTGCCTGTCGGGGTCGAATACGAATCTGTGCTTGATGGCGCACTCACACGTGACACGATGACACTCACTTGCGTTGCGGTCGTACCATACTGGATGCCATACGACCCCCACAACCACACCCCCTCCTCCCTAATGAAAATCTTAGTACAAGTTCTCGTTGACCGTGATCAATTCACAAAAAAATTACATACCCTTACATAGAGGTATATCCGGAAATTGCTCAACTGGGGGTGTGTGTGGGGCGGAACCATCCAGGCATGACGGGGTGAGTGGACTGATCAGAATAGCCCCATTTGCTGGAGACCCATTGTAAAAATTGTATTATTTTTCTTCAATTTTCAGGTTACATAATTGATATATTTTTCATACAATATTTCGCATGCATGCAAGATCCGACAAATGTATAGTACCGGTAATGTAGTTGGTGCCTAAAACATTTTGTTACCAGCCAATAATCCGTGGTAGCTATTAAGTAGCAGCATGAAATGCAGGGATACATTGGGAAATTAAACCTTCACAACTAAAAGAAAGCAGATTGGTGAACATTTGAACGAAATCGGACCCAAAATGAGAAAGTTATGATTTTAAAAAAAGTTTTAATCACTATACGTATGAGCACTCCAGTATCACTGTGACGAAGGGCCGGACAACTTTCCCATTGTTTCAATACACATAATGACTAAATTTATTTATTTTTTTATTTTTTTATTTTTTGCATGACTCGGGAGGGTCTTTCCTTTTTAGAGAGAACTTTTAATAATATGCTATACCCACAATACACGTGGAGACGTGTATCAAGGGAGAAGGCGCTTGGGGGGGGGGGAGAGAAATTTATTATATTTTTGTACATGACAAACGAGAGAGTAGTCCGTGAACACGCTACATTAATCAGTGACTAAATTGCCAATTTGCTATTTGCATAGATTTAGTGATCTCTTATTTCAAACACTCGTAACTTTCATGTTATTTCAAGCTTTCGCCATTCTATTTCTCTTACTTTCCCGCCCTCAATCATATAAATTTATTATAAGGGTTGGATTGCCCTTTAAGGGGGTAAACAGGGATCTGGGAGCGACATTTTTTCACTGGGGTGCTGAGGAGTGCCTTTCCACTCCAAAATCATCTGATAACAAAATAGATGTACATTATTGGGCATGATGTCCTTTTTAATCATAAAAAATCTGATAAACGATCAAAACGGTCCGTATAGTTTTGGTAGTACTAGTGCCTTATCAATCCAAATAGGCCGATTTCGCAATGTAATCAAATTTAATGCACAATCTTTGTCAAGTGCCTCGTTACAAATTATTTCATTCACCTGTTACAAATAACTGTATTTCAATAGTCAAAATGCGAATTGCATACATTGCGTGTTGTTAGGTAGGGCAAGCCATAATGTTTGTCCTACCCAGCAACAACTAATATATGCAATTTGAATTCTGACTATTGAGATACGTTTATTCGTAACAGGTGAATGAAATCATTCGCATCGAGGCACTTTACAAAGGCATATGCATAAATTTGGTGACATTGCGAAAATGGCCTATTCCTACAACGGGTCCTTCTTATATCTACTAAAAAGAGTACATTAAATTTTCATTACTTAGGGTTTGCTTAGAAATCCTTTCATTGATTGTGCATTTTAGTTTGAACGTCGTTTTAAGAGATATTACTGATCATGTGCATAATTATATGCCCCATCTCTTCGATTGATGTTCCTTTTTTATAAAGTCTAAGCCCAATGTTTGGTATGCATGTTTAATACGACGTCGCATGGCGACCGAGAAGAACAGGTTTTTGTTTAAAGGCAACAACCCTGTTCTGGCCAGTTTGTAGCACAATCTACAGACATTGGACCCTCCTGCTGAATGCCGACCGCAATGAAGAAAATACCCATCCTAAGGTGAAACAGAAAACAGTATCCCGAATTGCCCTTCTCCTACTATCCCTGATTTGTGGTATACCACATTTTCTCCCCTTCATTATTAACCTGACGGTGTATTATCTCTTTAGACAGGCATATTACACAATCACTTTTTGGCAACTGAGTGCGTCTTTTCTATTCTCTTCTTAAAAACGTGGCATTTTGGGAAGGTAATTACTGATTGATTTGAAAAGGAGATTGTAATCAAAGATATTAAATACCTTTTGTATATGTTATACTCAATTCACATTAATTCAGCAATGTATGGAGACACTTGGAGGTGTTGCGAAATTAGTATTTATGCTCAAAAAGTTAACCCTAACAACCATGCATGTCAAACACCGAATTCCGGTTCTGAAGGTGAATTAAAATTATTATTTAAGTTGCAGAATTAGGAATAAGTAGTTTCGATGGGTTATCTTCATCCAACCCTTCAAGTATACAGGTATCGCTTTTGGAGTGCATGGAATACAATTTTTGATTGCGGTCATGTACCCTATCCTCCTCTCCGATGAATTTTCTCCTCTGTGGTGTCAAATCAATGAATATTTCGACCCTGGAGTGGGAAAACAGTTCAACCAATCAATAGTTGAATTCATTAGTCTGTTCTAAATAATATATACCTGTCTCCATTGGCGGAGCTATACGGAAGAAATGGGTACGTGCCTCTCTCACCCCACCCCCTATCAATAGTTGAATTAGTCTGCTCTAAATTTTAACATTTGGAGTACTTTTTTACTAGCACTGTGTCACTCCCTTCATTTCCTGAGAGTACTTTTCTTTTTCCCTTTTTTTAAAATCTGTCTTCATTCCTCAATGTCAATTAATTTTGAGGGATCTCCTTATTTCATTTCCTCATTCATTTTTTTTGTCCTCATGCATGTGTCACATATCATCATTTTGTTTCTTCATTTCAATGTGTTCATCATTTTCATCATCATCTTAATCCTTGCCGCAGTATCACATCAATCTAAAGGCTAAGTCACAAAAATGAACAACTACATTAATATCTGATGAATGTGATATTATCAGATATCACCTTCACCTTTTTTCATCAGTTATTCACAAATTCATTTAAGACAATTTTCTCTTTTTTTCAAAGATTTGATCATTAATTTTATGCAATCATTCAGCAATAACTGTGTTCCTCCTTATCAAGTCTGAGACATTATTGGGCGTGTAAGTTGCAGTACCCACAGTGGACCGCTTCAACTAAGGCAACTTTGTAGTAATTGCAGTAGCGATTTGGATTGATCGGAACAATAAATTTGTATTTATAATTATTCAGCAGAGGGCACCTAAAGTGTACCAACATGCCTCTATCACATTATGGGATCCAGCATGACTTGTATGCAACCTAATGATAGTGGTGGTATAGTAATTACTAACGAAAACAAAGTCCGTCTTTTTCTTCTTATTATTCCTCTGTAGATTAATATACAGGTGCGCCTGTAATCCAGCTAACAGTGGAAGTTACAAACTGATTCAGCCGAGGACGCAGGTTCGAAACTGAGTCACGTCTTTCGGATGGTGACGTTAAAGGTCGGTCCCCAGACGTAAATAATCATATCTGATTGATACACGTCTGTAAAAACCCAATCACACACACACCACACATATATTTCTTGTTTATTTTGTTTAAATTTCCTAGAAAAACTTCTTCATTATTATTATTATCACCATGTAACAAATAATATGTACATGTATACATGTCTTCTGTCTTGTTTATGTCATACAGGGCCCTCAGTATACCATATTTCAACTACTGACGGGACACCCTGTTGAAATAATACCAAACAAATAAATGAATAATACCATCTCATAAATCAACTATAAAGCATATATTATAGGTTAAATGTGAATTACAAAACTATTCATTATCACAATAATACAATTAAGATTGTCTGTACGTGTAGGATATACATACCCTTTTGAGTATGCATCTATGTATCTTGGAGCCAGCCATTGAGATGGAGCCTGCAACCTCTTCCTCGGCAATGAGAATTCTAAATCCAAGATGTCTGCCTCTTGTCCGCATCAACTAACATGATGCTGACATACTTCCACTAGTGCCCTTCTCCCACTCAATATCAAGATGAATAGAACATTCGATGAAGAGATGTAATAGATCAACACATTTTATGGCTTGGTTTAGATGTGGAGCTGGATTTGCAATCACGGATCCATCTCATGTTGTGTGACGCACTATGTCGAAGCATGCAAGTCGATTTAAATGCTCTCTTTATGGAAATCAATATTATTATACAGCTTTCAGAATATCGTCTGCTCAATTTGTAACCCCGTTTATACAATTTGATTTGTATAACGTCATTCTGTTTCTCTGTATACGACTTTCATGCTATTCAACAATTTGAATATTTTGACGTCAACATAACTTACATCTAGTATAGGAATCTACTGACGCATTTCATATCCACCAATGATTAGTTTATTTCTTACGTCTGCACAATGCAGAGAACTGAACCCCCTAGAATTTCCAACACAGTTTTGATTCTGTCCTTTATTCAGGTAATGTACATCATTATTTCTTACTGGTGATTATTTCATAAGAGGAAATGACAACGAGATGACAGCTCGAGCAAAAAATCTCTTACAGATACAAATCGCTTAGCAATGAGGGAAGAAAAATGGATAGTTTGACCCTGGACCTACTAAGAATGATGAAAGATTTTTAAAAATCGGAATAGAGAGAGGGAGAGATGGGGAGATGGGGGACAAAGAAAGAAAAAAAGAAGAAAGAGATAGAGAGAGAAAGAAAGGAAGAGAAGAAAGAGAGAGAGAGGGGAGGGAGGGAGGGAGGGAGAGAGAGATAGATAGATAGATAGAGAGAGAGAGAGAGAGAGAGAGACATGGACAGAGAGCTAGGGAAAGAAAGAAAGTTTATGATCTCTATGCTTATTCTACATCTAACAGAGACAAACAGACGCATTGTAATTAACAACAAAAGTGAAAGTGTCCGAAATGGATACTTACTAAAACAGATTATTAGATGTTAATCACATTTTCCCCTTTCCTGCAACAATTTTCACTACGTGCAATAGTTCATCAAAAATGCATGAAAATGCTATTTCATTATGCAGGGCAAGATGCTTATCCTAAACGCTTTAAGAGAAGTTCATAAAATATTACGCGTGGCGTGTGTGAGAAATGAAAGAAAAATCACGCATGCCATTACAGAATTCCTCGGCTCGCCAATCTATTATTGATCGACGGCATTTTTGTTTCTCTCATGACACGAAAAAGAAACACAAGTTTGGTAATTATCTGATGTGTAGCGGAGTAGATTTCCTAACATTGTTTCCTTCTTTCATTATACACAATACCATATGTGAACGATCGCTGTGTCCATTTTAATTACACTGATGACTTAGTCTTTGCATCAAAACATTTTTCCTTCACTACGTGACGTAAACCATTGATTAAAAACATGAAATAATATGCTTGGTTGACCTGTAATTCTATTAAAGGGCTAGTAAATGTTTCTTTATTCAACAATTTGATTTTAAAGATATATCTTGCAGATTTTCTAAGATAATGTACTAAAATATTCTGATTCTAAAGTTTAGTTTATTGAAACCAAGCTGCAGATGAACGCTACTCATTCTCTGCGTCTTTTAATTCACTGTTCCCGGCACAATCACAAGCGGTAATGTTAGGCGCGAAAAATAAGGAGCTGCAGTGTGTCGCTCTGTTGCGTTTCTATGGTTACGATGACACTTAACCATGGCAACTGTATACATAAATCTGCAGGATGCGTGGCGAGCACTTGACGGTAATCTTTAACTCGGTGTTTTGTGAGCACTTTTTTCCCCTTTCTCTCCATCTCGTATTCTGCAATGCTCTCTACAGAAATGAGCTTCACAAAAGCTACGTGACTAGATAAAGGAATGAAAAGTAATTTGTAGACAGATAAAGGAACGCACCCCGGCCTTAGTGATTAACATATCCTCTACCTATACCATCAGGCGCATACCATGGGAGTACATGTATTAGCAAAGGTTTTATTGATATCATTCACCTGTTCATCATCATCGTCATCGTCGACATCAAAACCGACATTATTTTTTGTTATCGTCATCAATATCTCATTGAGATGCCACCCTATTTCTTTTTAGCATGTCTGACCATGTCTCTCTGATTATTTTTCTTTCTTTTCCTCCCTTTTATTTTCATTTTTCTTTACAGCTGTGATGTCCCTCGATTGTATAAATACATAATTATCTCAAAATTAGTATTACCGTCCTCGTCAGACCTTTACCACAAACAAGTTTTCCATCATACTGACATGCATAATCTCAATCATGTCATTACGTTCATCAATAATTTAGAATATCGGATGAACAACGAAAGACAGTTAAATGAGATAGCAGCCATCTGTCAGTTCTACATTGGTATATTATACACGAGTCTCGATGCATATCACAATTCTTTGTTGAATTAACGATTTTGAGCTGACATTCAGGAATGATTGTAGTTGTATAGTTTAAAACACACAAAAACATACACATAAACAAAAAAATCTGATACGAAACGAAAGCAGCAACAAATCTCAACATTGGCTCAATTCTATTAAAAATTAGACTTAACTTTCATAAAGGCCATCTACAACATACTTCAGCTTCTGGTTAAGCTTAACACAAAGACGACACGGAAATTGAATGAAGTATAATTATTATAAACTAACTATTTACAAACTGATGTGAAATAATACACATGAGAGGATTTGTTATCATTTTCATGGCCATAAAACTGCTAGTACTCGCATAAATTGATATGACATCAGTCGGATTATTTATCACCTCCGTTCTTTACTGTCAAGAGATGGACTTATCTTATTGGTATAACGCTTTCAAATGAATGGGAATGGGAGGGGCGCAGATGCATGTGGGTAGATATAATTATTACAGTGATGGGGGAGAGAATGTAATACAAAGAGAACTTGATGTTTTGTTACTTTTGTAGTACAGTAGGCCCATATGGTTTTGGGACTCATTATGGAAGTAACGCGGCTTACATACTTGAAATCAGTTATTGTCATTCCGTCTTATCTATCGATTATATCCCATCTGTACTCTCCACCATTCTACTAATCCATACGAGGGAAAGAAAAGAAACAATACCAAACAGAAGATTCAGAGAAAACTAATCGTTATTTACTATTGTTGATGATTTTTTGAGCCGACAGGCGTATGGCACGCGCCTATTGCTTGCACTGGCAGCTGCGACACTAGTCGCGTGCCCCATTGTGATGTGCTGTGTATGGGATGTCCATGGGGCCCTAAATTAGAGACCCTCCTTGTTCTTGTTTCGCTTTACACAGAAAGCAGTAAGTGGGACCACGTAGGGGGGTCGATTCATTGATTGCGCATCTTAATAATCACGCATTATGAATGGGATCCTCTGTGGTGTATCTTCTTCTCTGCTAGCAGAGAACACCAGATGAACAAAGCTCGTAAATTCTATTCTTGACTATTGTTATTTGGTTGACATACTACATTCAGACCTTTTTTTACCTAAAGGATGTGGGGGAAGCTTGGGGCCATGGAGTCCTCAATCATAGAACCAGAGTCACGATTTCCAGAGTGTATAAAGAAATAATGAAATGATGTTTGTGTGTGTGCGAGATAGAGTAATAATAGGGAGGGAGCGAGAGAGGGAGGGAGAGAGAGAGAGAGAGAGAGAAAGAGAGAGAGAGAGAGAGAGAGAAAGAGAGAAAGGGGGTGCAGGCCTTTGAACTGCATTGGGAAAGACATAACTGGAGATTAATTTAATTATATACATTATATGTAAATAATTATATACACACCTGTATATGTAAATAATTATATATATATATTGGTTATTCTTTGGCTTACCCTATATTAGGCCCTTGTCAATATGTCCCTATATTCTTTCTTACTAAAGGATTACTGTTCAACTATACTCCTGAAAATGAACTCTAATTACGGGGTTAAGGTAGTTCGTTATACGTTAACATGTGATTATAAAAAGTAGATTGAATTTTAGGAAATTGACCAAAATTTAATTTACCTTTTAGAATCATCATTTTTTCTAAATCTACGCAAGGAAGATACAATCGGTACCTACGTTACGAGACTATTGTGATGTCAATCTCTAGTCTAAGATGATAGTACAATTATCATCCTATTATTTTCCCATTATTCTTCGCTGAGATGAAATTACCGTTTCCTTGGTTTTATCACGTATGACGGTATCTGGTTTGATCAACGACAGCGTTATAGGCTTGGGCGCATGCATGCATTGTGGGTAATATGAAAGATGGTGGCAGAACGATAGTAGAACGGTATGATATTGATACAGTGGCGGATCTAGGGGGGTCGCCGCTAAATATTTTCTCACGAATTGAACAAAAAAACCCCAAAAATGGTGCTCATATAATAATCAAACTCCATTTGTTAGCTTGATTATATTCTCCACGAATAAAGGATATACAATATTGTATTATCACGATAGTCTTTGTTCAACATTTTGCGTAATACAGCAATATAACTATTCATTACACAGGCTCTAAAACTAAAAACATGTCATACTGATATCTCTCTTCTCTAATATACCCTAAATGATGTGCAAACTTACTATATATGGGTTAGTTAAGTGTCTTATATTGTACAAAAGTTTGTTTTCCATTTGTGAATTTCTCATTTGCACCTACGTTCATTATTTTTAAAATTCATTAAAAAAAACACTTCCGACTGGACGATAACACTTGATTTAATTTCTTTAGATAATGATAAAAGTATGCTTTGAAGGGTTTCATTCCAATAGGGGCTAAATCCACTTTTTAAGGATTTTTAATTTACCAATTTTTCTTGCAAGGTATCACCCTTTTTTATATAATGTTAGAGATATTGCCTTTCATCATTTTTATCATCTATGAACAAATCTAGCAATGAATTATATTTTGTCATAAATTTGTATAATATCAATATTTGTGAATTTAGCCCCTATTGGAATTTTTGCACGTTTAACCCATTTTAACGATTCAAATTCAACGCGAAACACATTAATTCTGCTAGCTGAGCATATTTTATCATCTTTTCCAATGTTTATTGGTAAGTGAAAAAGAAATGGGGGGGGGGAATTCCTCTAGAAAAAACCGCTTTTAGAAGTTTCATTCCAAAAGGAGATAATCCAAAAATATTCGTTAACATAATTTGAATATGTTGAATTCATCAAAATTGTTCACTTATCGTCTAGACTGGTAACTGCACCATTATTGTACAAGAAAGGCGTTAAACTTAGCTTCAAATGAACAAATTCGTAATTGCCACAGTGGCTCCCTTTGGAATGAAACGAGTTTGGATTTAGCGCCTTTCGGAATGAAAACAACCTTTCGAAAAAAATAGTTTTTAAATGCAATAACGTGCATTAATAATGGTTCTCGTGTGAGAGATGCACACATTTATCTTTAAAAAGTGGATTTAGCCCCGTTTGGAATTAAGCTCTTTACAATGTCGTGTTTGTAGATCTTCTCCCTTTTTTCAGTCTGGCCAAGGACGGCTGAATATACAGAATTTCTTCACAGGTACCTTCTCAGACGATGGGAGAAGGAGTAGTTGTTTGTAACTTGTTTCATCAACCTCATCGTAGGTCTCCGCCTTGTTCAAAAGTGCCCTCACTGTCCAACCAAGTACCCTCAACTACAATTTATTTAGCTTCAGCCTGCCTGCCATCTCTATCCTCGTCCTACTTTATCTTCACATGGTTGCCAAACGTGGCGTTTATTAACCAGCTCAATCACCATGGTAACCAAACTCTATCTTCATCCGAGTCAAAGTATATCCCGCTACTGCGGTGGCAACGCCGTACGCACAAAAAAGGAAACTTAATTTACCCTTGCTCTCTTCTTTATTGCACCGTTTCCTCAAAATACGCACGGTGAATTTCCACAGGGACGGGAAGAAAATTAATATTGTATTGAAATTGCAATTTATTATTTATCTTCGTTCACTATTTGGCCCATTACGCTAGAGCTGTTTCTCGTTCCGGTAATTTGACATGGGGAAGATAGGCGCGCGGATAAACCGTTTAGATTTGCAGACGATTTAGAGAAAATAGCACTGAACCGATTTACCCTTGGAGTCATAGATTGATTCTTCGCAAAGAGAGCTGCAAGTCAGTTATGGGTTTTACTTCCAAAATCTGCTGGAAAATATTATACAAACATTTATAATGACAGTATTGCCAGGTCAAGAAAAAACTGATACAACTTTACCCAGTTACAAATCCTAATCTCTGGTTTGATTTCAATGGCGCAAGGAAACAATTCCACCGGGAAAGTGGAAGAGGGCGGGGGGAGGGGGTGGATGACGCCGCATCCCTGAAATCAACCATTTCAAGTTCTTGAATTTTGTGAGCGAGCAAATATTTATTTGATACGTTACTCTATTGAAAAAGCAATGTTGTCCTGAAAATATAGATAAGATAAGGGAGAGAGAAGGGTGCAATGAGAAACAGCCTGAGAGAGAGAGAGAGAGAGAGAGAGAGACCGGAAAAAAGGGGGGATGATCAACATTTTCAGTGCCGCATAATGACTATTGAGCATAAAATAATGAGTATCTCGGTTCAAAGAAGCATATATACGCCCTTCCCAAGCATTTGGTGGCCCACTGAAAAACGAAATTAACACACAAAGGGGCTTTCTAAATCCAGTGCTTTAAAAAAAGTGTTCCCAACTTTGGTAGCTCCTAATTAAAAAGCCATAACCAATATGACTTTGAAATCTATTTCAAAACGAAGAGTAACTTATTTTCTGTCTAATGATACCATATTCACAATATTTCTGTCACGGGTGACTGAGCACCAGGGTCTTTAAAAAGTGTTGCCAAAATCGCCTTGTATAAGTTTGGGCTTATGAAACGAATGTGGGTCAGGCCATGCATATGCAAGTACTTCTTTGGTCTTAAATCCATTTAAAAGTTATATTATGCCCCGCACTTCAGTGCATCATTGTTTTAAATGATGCAATGTATCTAGGCTTTCACAGAACCTTTTTTAAATCCATATAGGATAACCTTTAATTATTTCGAACAGCCTTCTATAACTCCTTGTCTCATGATATCCAAGTTCTCTCTGCTCAAAGTCATGCCCAATGCGGCATTTCACACGCGTAAGGAGCATACGAGGTTTGTCTCGAATAATATCAAATAAATTGACAGTAGGCTGTCATGAAAAGATAACATCCCAAATAAACTTTAACCATTGTGGATCACTCAATGAGAAGGTTACCTTAAACAAGGGATGCGAACTAAGTCAAGATTGTAATCATCATAACGAAGAACATATCATAAATTTTGCTTGAAATAAGCATTTCCTTGAGTTTGAGTTGATATGAACTCCTTTTCTTTTCAACTACATAATATTCAATGTAAATAAGATAGCAAATGTTTTGGAATGAGATAACATACAATTAGTCATGATGGATTTTGACTCACATGCATTGCTTCAGCTCAAACTTGGTACAAGAGGATTTTGACAATACTTTTTGACAAAACTGCTGCTCCGTCGTCCGTGGCAGCACAATTAAGAAATGGTATCATTAGACAGGATATTAGTTACACTTTACCATGAAACATGATTCAAGGTCACACACATTATACATTTTTAATGAGAAGCTACCGAAGTTGGGTACACTTTTTTGTATACGCACTGTACAACCCGGTTTGGGAAGGACTCGATCCTAAGTATCCTTCTTTTATACGCAACTGGATGTGTAAAAAGAATGGTAACAGTGGAGGGGGGATGATGGTGATTTATTTGAAAAAATGAAAATCTGATTCGGAAGTTTCATTGAAAATATTTTACAGCGATCTAGTCAAATTTTGTTTCCATCATAAAAGTCACCCTTTTTATAAAACGTTTTACCAATTGTATGACCCGCTAGAGCCATTGGAGTAGTGACGCTGTAACAATAATATTGTTTGAATCAATAGCTAATTTCAGATTATTATCATTTCCAAACCTTTTGCGGTTGATGGTCATAAATATTTCTCAATCATTCGAGCATGATGTATGATCTTATCTCAATGATCGTGTATTAGAAAACTATCATAAGTACAATATGAATATAAGAGGTAATGGATGATATAAAAAATGACAATCCGATATCTTTTCATCAAGCCAGTGTTGAAGATATTCTTGTTGATTGAGTTTCAAGCATTGGCGTAGAAGGCGGAGGGGGGGAAGATACATTCGAGCAAACGCCATCTCAAATTTGGACATTGACGTGTCCGTTCTTACTTTTATACCCTGCCTAGTTTGTTTTGATGGCCCAATCACATTGAGGAATAATGACGAATATCCCTTCTTGAGGTTAGTGTAAGCGTTTCATTGGAATCCGATGCAGACAATGAAAGAGAGAGAGAGGACGAGAGGACAATATCGAGAGGGGGGGGGGGTAGGGAAAGATAGATGGATAGATAAATAGAGAGAGAGAGAGAGAGAGAGAGAGAGAGAGAAGGAGAGTTTGGGAGGGGATGGGGTCATGATTTATCAACAACGATAGAGCAATAATGAGCGGTGAGGGTATATAGGGGTCATCAGAATTTACAATATTTTCACGCAAATTTTTTTTGGTACAAAGATGTACCGTCAGAAAAACTGAACAGGTAAACTGCAAATTACCATGGACACGGAACTTTTAATTTTCATTCATATCGAAATGAAACGATTTATTGCACAAACTTGATCTTGACATATTTGTGTGGTCCCAAATACTTTATATTAGAAGTCTGCGGTCGAAATATCAAAAAGCAATCTTCATCGTGATTTAATCATTGTACTGTATTATTTCAAACTGAGTGCGTCCAGTCAAAGCCAATCTCTATTATTACATACACAAGCGCACAAACGCTTTCATAATTTAAGGAAATAACTTATTCGATTTGATTTAGACTTTTAATTTAATTTATAGTGTATGGTGCATGGTGCGAAGTTGGGATGATAGAATTAAGGTGAATGCTATATTATAACAGGATTGTCGTAAAAATATACACATTGTTATTGTGTATATATGGGACTGGGGCACAAAAGTTCAACGTTTATATTCAATTAGGGTGAGTGACCAGCTAAGGAGATTCATTTTCAGCTGGGGTTAATTTGGAATGTTTCGTTAATGAAATATAAGGTTTGTGGCACTTTTCTTTCACGGCGCAGTGGGTGAAGGAAAACTATCAAATTATTTTCTAGGCATTAAGGAGTGAGAGTGAGGAGAGAAGAGATAGATAGGGGAAGTGTTTGTGTGTGCGTGTGCGTGTGCGTGTGTGTGTGTATGTGTGTGTGTGTGTAGGGGTGGAAGTGTGACGGTGTGAATATAGTTGTGACATGTTTTATAAATAATAAAAGGAATAAAAAAAAAATTATCGTGTGGTATATACATTTTTAACAGTTTTGTTATTTCTACAATAATTGCTCATCCCTACCGCCATTTTAATATTCTTACACTGGATTTCCATCAATGCGAGTATATTCTTTTTTGCCTTGTCATCTTTTTTAAATTTTGTGCAGATTTCTTGCAGCAGTAAAGTTGATCTATTTCATGTGAAATAATAAAATATGAATTTTAACAATACTGTTCAGCCTTTCATTTTATAAGGACTGTACCTGGCCAATTTTAAAAGACACTGCGTAAAGTAGGTTTTTTTAGTATAAAATTATATCATGAAAGTGACGTTTAAATTAATCTTAATAATCTATTATATTCTTTTTGACTGTTTTATCCCATGAGGGGATACATTGCAATCTGATCGATATTAATTGTTGTGCCAGTTCTGAACATGCCATTTATTCCCTCTCTCCCAATACTGTAGAGCTCACCCGTCTGGTGTGCAAAGATCGGGATACAAGAATAACAAAAATGGCACACCCCCTCATCAACTTTCAAAGTAAGCACTACATGAATAATACGCAAACAATCTGTTTAAATCTATTTAAAAAGCCGGGGCGACATGTTCCTATTTGATGCGGTTGCTAAGCATTTCAACGTTTTACGGAAATGGAAGAATAAAAGCGCGTGTTTGTAGAACGCAAGATGAATGAAAATATTGCGAGAACAGACATAGACTGACATTCGATAGTAAATAAAGGACTGCCATTTAACCATTTAAAACCATTTAGGTTAATCATTTAACCTAATGTAATCTCACACTGAATATGCTCTATAAGGAGGGGACAATTTATAGATAAACGTATACAAAATAATTAACCTTCATAGATTATATCATGGATTAAGGGGTATACAAAGAAATAATCTTAGCAAAATACTCCTATACCCGAAAGTGTTGCTATGATGAATGCCTGGGATCGATGATTAACAATTTGGAAAGCGACTGCATTGATAATTAAACTTAAATTAAACTTATTCTGCTCTTAGGTCCACGAAAGAGTCTGAAAGGGACCTTGAGGGAGGGACCCCTCCCCCCACTTCTGCAGCAATTCTTATTTCATCGAACTGCAATTTATTGATCCGAATCGAATTGTTGTAGTCTAATAGTGAAAGTGGTGGTAAACCTACACGTCACAATCACAACTCCTTATACCATTAGAAATAGGCGATTGTAATTTTGTGATTGTTTGGAGGACTTCTAATCAATTCAGATCAATCACAGCTTTATTTTCATAATACGGGCCTAAACAAAAACCAAATCAATTTTATTATATGCCATAATATAGATATACAGTCAAGTATAACATAATGTTTTCTTACTTTCTTTAATTTTTTTGTAGTTAATGTAATTCTTATCGTAACGTATTTTCTTTTTCTATTATACGCTTTGTATCTCTTGAAAAGGCGCTTTATCTTTATGAATGAAACTGATCTTTTTTTTAAGGAATATAAATATTTGCATCTTCTCTCTACGCAAAAATTGTCACCCCACACACAGGAACACAGGTATAATGATCTTACGAATCCCCCACCACCACTGACACAGTCACATAGACAATCCGTTTGATTTTAACTCGTAAATGAAATGTTAATCAAACAACGTTCTGCATAAAACCAATGACACCGTGTTCTTATTGAAAGAGGAGCGGGGGTTAAAACGGTTCTTCAGTAACCTTCGCCTGGCTCAGACACAAGGAGACATGAGAATCGTAATTATTCATAATTATCTAACATTTTCATATGAATTCACATTCAACTTATCTGTCTCATAAATCACTTAATATGAGGAGACACGAATAATGGGTATTACAAGTTAGGAAAATGGTTTGAAAAAAGTGAGTGAAAGCGATGAAAATTGAGAATTTTTTGATATTCCAAGTAATAGGAGTGGGAATACAAAGCATATATAGATACAGAAGAATAGTGGAAGTAAGAGTAGGCTAGTACATGGAATATCTCGTGGTAATAGTGGTGATGTGCATGGTGGTGATATTAGTAGTAGTAATAGTAGTAGTTGTAGTAGTAGCAGCAGCAGAAATATTATTACTAGTAGTAGTAGTAGTAGTAGTAGTAGTAGTAGTAGTAGTAGTAGTAGTAGTAGTAGTTGTTGTTGTTATAGTAGATATTATGGTTGTTCTTGTACTTAAGTATAGGCTTTGTGGTAATAGTAACAGTAATAGTAGTAGAAATCGTAGAGGTATAAGTATATAAGAGGAAATAAAGTCAATGTGAGAAGGAGTCAAAGTTAACACAAATCTAAGAAGATAGTGAACCTTCTCGACGATCATGCATGCCTCTATTGACATGGCCCCTCCCGGTATCGTATTTACATAGTTCAATAATTTTCTCGTAATTTTGTCACGTCCTGAATTCCCTGGTGTGTCGGTTCGACGCTCGCCTTCAGAGCTTCCTAAATAAGATGATAAGCTGATAAATGAGTCTGGAGACAAACTTCCATTTCTTCATTTCATTATGCTAAACACGTATATGTAGAAATAGTGAGTCATGCATGTTTGAGATACCGCTATCAGGAGCGTTGTCGTAGAATGGGATCCCGCGTAAAACTGTTTCGAACCCGCCATTTGGGTATGGGTTCATTATTGTTTTTAAATTCTAATATCCCTTCATCCCCAAATGTTTTTTTCCTGAGCCTAGATTGATTAATCTCTTTATTTTCCTTTGTTCATTCAAAAAACAGATCGTTCATGCACATTATAAGCCTATAAACATCAATTGGGTTACCCAATAATAATAACAATAATAAATAATAGCAATAATAATCATTAATCTTCTTCATATTATTATCACCATCTTTTTCTCTTCTTCTTCTTCTTCTTCTTCTTCTTCTTCTTCTTCTTCTTCTTCTTCTTCTTCATTTTCTTCTTCTTCTTCTTCGTCCTCTTCTTCTTTTTTCTTCTTCTCCTCCTGCTCATTCTTCTTCTTCCTCCTCCTCCTTCTCCTCCCCCGTCCTCCTTCTCTATCTCCCCCCTCCTCCTGCTCCTGCTCCTCCCCGTCCTGAACATTATGTAATCATTATCTAAATCTGCAAATTGGGACCCCCGAATCAGTTAAAACAGATACCACACAATTCTGATCAGATATACATTTTAATAGAATGCGAATGGATTATACTCGTGTTACAAAATAAGGAAAAGTAAACAAATACGTAAACCTCCAAATAATAGCCTCTTCAGCAGACATTATTTTATCCATTGAAAATCAATATTTTTACAGTTTTCCATTTCATAATGATCCACTTTTTAAGACCACTTTCCCACTCACTTCCTGGACCGGTCTACGCTAGACCGGTCTACGTTAGAGCGGTCAAACGGTGAGTGTGAAAGCACAACAGTGACAGGAAGCGTACTTCAACCAGAAGTGAGTGTGTTTTGGCGGGAAATTAATGACAGAGAGAAAGAAAAACATCCATGACTTGCAGGCTGGCAGTACATTGGATTCCGCGAGATAATGACACTTGCTGTCTGTCAGAACAACAAGAACGGTTCCTGTTGCTATGGCATCACGGGTCTCATCAAGGTAAACATTGCGATGAGTGTTAAGACAAAGGAACCGTACCTCTGGAGTGGTCCAGTGGATCGGTCTAGCGTAGATCGGTCCAGCAAAGTGAGTGAGAAAGGGGTCTAACATCAAGCTATCATTCGTAATCTATCATCATCGTTATCAGGTGAAACTTATCCGCAGCATTTGCCGTTCTGGTGATAATAAGAATAAGATCGTTGATATTAGTGACATTTAATGCTGTGATATTGTAATAAAAGTGACATAAGTTTCTGATATACTTTCTGTTGATTTCAATCATTATCAAACGTAAAAACTAAAGAATATATTCGTATAGTCTAAACGCGTCATTCAATTACCGTGAAAAAAACTTTATGAAAACATGTCAACATCTTCATGAGATAGCACGATTTAGGATGACGGTGTGATAGAGAGAATGAGAAAACAAAAGTGAGATCGAGATAGAACAAAGGAGAGGAAGGAAGAAGAAAAAGAAGAAAAGAAGAAGAGAGAGAGAGAGAGAGAGAGAGAGAGATGAGATGAAGAGGGTAGACGAAGATAGAGGATAGTGACATTGAGAGATAAAAGAGAAGGGGGGATAGAAAGATAGAATGAAAGCTAGAGAGAAATAGATAGACAACTTAGATAGATATTTGAAAGAAGAGAAACGAGAAAGAGAGAGAGAGAGAGAGAGAGAGGGAGGGAGCGCTTTAATTCACCGCATCTAGCCATCGGAGCATCAATATTTTCCCAATTAAATTCAAGCAAGTGGAAGTAAAATGGTGAATCAGCGGAGACGAAGGGATCAGGGCCTAGACAACATGAAGAAAAGGTGAAAGAAAATAAAGAGATGGGGGAGATGGGGCGAGGGGATTAAATCACAGTATAAGGGGGACCAAAACATTTTTTCAAAGAAGGAGAGAGAGAAATGAATGTTAAATAAAATTATGATAGATTGAAAGCATAGATTCAGATAATTGAGATAATGAGTGGAAACATTAAAAGAAAGTAAGTTAAAATTGAAGTAGACGAAGACGAAGAAGAAGAAAAAGAAGAAAAAGAAGAAAAAGAAGAAGAATTTAAACGAGATAGACGGTTAAGAGGTTATTTAAGAGAAGGGAAACAACAAGAAGTTGACATAGTGATAATTGGAAGCCAAATATTATATTTTTGTGTCTCTATTTTACTGCCGCAAAAAGACAGTGAAACAGAGCATATAAGAATTGTATGATGGCGATCATTCTCTGGAATATTTTGAAGGAATATACCCTGAAGAAATTAGGACTAAGCAAGAGTGGAGAATGGGATTAGGATTCCTCTTCTGGGGTGTTATTCTGAGAGAGTGAAATTATGGGACATCTGGAACTATCTGGGGTGACGGGCACGCATGGCCGAACTCTTACCGCGCTTCGCTTCCTCTTACATACACCGTTGCGAGGGTGATTGCATCTGTCGCCATGGAAACCCAAATTTTGTGCGCTCGATAATTTGTGAAGAACTTAGATAGAGCGGCATATGGTTTTCGGGACATCGCCTGAAAACATATAGCCCGCTGTCTCCTTGGATATGACTAGATGAACATCTTCCTGTTATCGTTATCAAATAAATGTCTGTGTTATGAGAGAGAGAGAGGGAAAGGGGAATATTTGTTGCAAAGTTTCGATTGAAAACCTGTTTGAAGAATAAGGGGATTTTTTGGGGGCAGCGAATTCTCCAAATACTTAAACCGACTTCCGGTTTGCATCAATAGACAACATATAAATACATATTGTTTTATGATATATATGATAAAGAGATGATTTACATGTATAAACTAACATAGTTATCTAATGTTTCTGATAAGATAGTAATATCTGTATACACTAGATATAAAATAAAATTGAACCGAGCAAAAGTTTCCCCAGAAAATAATGGTTGGAGAAAATAGGAAAGATATAGACATGAACGAAGGACAAAGTGAAGGCGAAGTGAGTGAAAGCAAAGAATAATATGAAATGATAATCATCAACAGCAGTGTGAAGGTGACAACAGATAACTGGTGCATAGAAATTACAGAAGAAACAAAATGACAGCGGAATCGCTCTTTAGTTGTATGAAGGGAAAGAAAAAACGAAACAGCGATTATAATTTTCCATCTGCTTTAATGGCTTTCGGGCTTTCGGGCTAAGTTAGGCAGAACAAATAAGTATTCACACCATTCTGTCTCTCGATGCTTTTAGCAAACGAACGAAATAAGGCTCATTAATGTATGTGCAACCTTGGTTTAGACGGCGGGCTAATCTTCACATTTCACGCGTTCACACCAACCAAATTACCCCTAGACGACCGCTGTCCCATCCTTTACACTGTTTAAAATCAAACTATTTTAACTCTGTCGATATCATAAATATACCATGATAGAGTCCGAGGCATTTTAGGAGTTTAAGCTTGCAATAATATCGAGCGTTCTCAGAATTTATTTTCATTATTTAGGAGGGCTTGAAAATTTAAAGTTCATTCCAAATCTTGACTGAAAATTTCCCGCTCTCAATGACTAAGTGCGAAAGTATGAATAATAATGAGATGGTCTCCGAGTGTATATGTGCATGAAGTCATTGACTGAGTTTGAAACTAACCATCTGAGGTATGAAATATAGATGAGGAGTGGGAAAGAAGAGAAGGGGAAAACAGAAACAAAATTCAAAATGAGGGGGAGGGGGTTGAACATCAGTAGAAAATGATAGAGAAATAGAGAAGAAGGAGGATTAAAGAGAATGGAGAAATGGGAAAGTGGTGACCACCAAGGAAAGGCCAAAAGAAAAGAAATCACCATCACAATCATTATCATCATCAGCAGCAGCAGCACCACCACAGCTACGCCACCCCATCATCACTACCACCACCGCCACCACCACCACCACCACCACCACCACCACCACCACCACCACCACCACCAATACCAACAACAATGCATCATCACCATCACCACCCCCTTATCGACCCCTATAACCTTGTCACAATCCTCAATGTTATACGAATATGCCATTTTATCAATGTGCCTCATAACTATAAAAAAATAATAATAAAAACTGAAACTCCCTTCTTCTTAATGAAAGTGACAAACTTAACATAGTTAAGCAGATGCAATTATGAAATATACTCTGAGATTAAAATAGGGCTGCTAATATGTCTCTCTAAAAAAATACCTATAAAACGGCGTTCCAATATGACTTCATCAAGAAATGACCTTGCAGCACTATATTACTCTGATACTCTCTTCTTGTCCCTTCTTCTGCATGTCAATTTATAGTCTCATTGTCTGCACGATATCACTTACACGACTCCAAAAAATTATCTAATCACTTTATTTGGGCGAACATATTGCATTTGATACATGATACGCCAGCAATATGCAGTAATATGCGATACACGGGCAAACGCAACGGATGGAATGCATAGGTATTTTTGAGGATGGCATTTTTCAAGACCCTGGCACCAATAACGGAATAGTGACTCTTGGAATGTAATGGATTTTGAATTTCGATCAGGAGAGAGTTGAAATATTCGTTCCCTCTACAATCCCTTCCTTGCTTTAAATATTTAGTAAGTCTTTGACTAAAAAAGGCAGGGAAAATAGTCTTGCACTCGGGGCTCTTACCGTCTTCCTGTACGCCCCCATACAATACATGTAATTAAGCGTATTATTCCTAATCCATTTATACTCAATATATTTTTTATTTCACCTTGCTTGATATCGTCATAATCATCATAATCGTTGGCATTTGTTTGTAATTTCAGTTTTTGTTTGTTTCCTTTTGTTCACCCGAAAAGCCTATTTATTATGAAGGCCTACATTTTGGTATTTTTATTGTGAAAATTCAGAAGTAGAACTTCAAATTGTTTGAAAACTGTTTTTGCCGGTTTCGTGCATGAATAACTTGACGATAGTGTTCAACTTTTTATTCATAGTTTAGGAAAATGTAGATTCTTTACAATAATACTGTACTAGTAATTACAATTGCAAAATATGTATTTTCCCTGATGTTCTACTCTTTCTATTGTAATCAATAGACCTTTCTTCCTCTAATTCGATTGATGAGTAGTTTAAGTCATTCCCGTTATTCTCATGTAATTGACGATTAATTCCAACGATCCTACTGCTACTAATACGACTATCAAACTCATCAACCCATCATGATAAATCTGGGTCAATGTAATTATACTAATCATAACATGTAAGCGTAACATGGCACTACTCCCGTTCAATCACATGTACTAGATTGACGACAATAAATTGGTTCTAAAATCGCCTCAAGACTAGTGGCGTCCCAATCTAGCTTGGTGGGTGCCTAATACGCCTATCTCCATTAACTCCCCAGTGAACTTGCGATTGGATGTGGGTTCGCTCTATACTCCTATTCCAAATATATCCCCTTTCCATCCTCCATTCACCATCCTCTACTTGGTTTGTTGTCGCGACCCAATTTTTGAAAAATATTTCCTTGTTTACCCTATATTAAAAAGAAATAGGCCATAGTGTGCTAATTTTCCCCGGAGTCTAGCTCCGAAATATAATGCAAACAATTCCAAATCGCGAAAGAGATGGCGCGCATTTGATGATATTTTTTCATTTTGTTCTCGATCACGAATATTGTGTACTTTATAATGGCAAGTCACATCTCCCTATAGCCCTGTAGGGAGTATGAAGATGATGTACTCTTGTGTTATAGGCTCTTCTAATTTGGGGAAGGATCACCATTGTAACCGGCGGCTCATCAAGTTCGCGGAAACAAATCGCTTGCTTCGGGTTTGGGCAAGAGTGGCGAGGAGGGAATGACATTGACTTAAAAGAGGACGAAGACAGTAAGAATAGCTACAACAAGATGAAGAGAAAAGTCACATCTTTAAAATAACAAGATAAAAGGAAAATAAAGAATAATAATAGATGAAATAACGGTAAATTTGAAAGGGGGCTCATTATGTTACAATCTATGAGAGCACGAATGGAAAGACATTAACAGAGAGGGAGAGAGGGAGAGAGGGAGAGAGAGAGAGAGAGAGAGAGAGAGAGAGAGAGAGAGAGAGAGAGAGAGAGAGTATTTGTGGGGGGTTATTTGATGAGAATAATACCGATATGCAATACAACGAACCCTCTGCCCCTGAAAAATATGTAAATTGATGACACAAGATGGCGCTATTCCAAAATGAATGTTAAGCAGCGACAAAATGCCGAGGCATTTAGTAGTACCTGGATGTGAAATTATGTCTCATAATTGGATGGTCGATTTACAACTCTTTAGTACATTTTCTATCCTAGATAATTGACAATGTCATATCCATACTGTTATATTCACTCACACACATAAAAACATACAAAATTAGTTAAGAGATGCAATAATTCTTTATCTTTTTATTTAATGTAAAATACCAAAGCTTTGTATTTAATCACAGAACATATTTTAGCCTAGATGTAGAATAGCTTGTAGCATAAGTATGTATTTAATAGTTATTCCTTTTGGCTCAAAATTTATATTTCACACACTACATCACTCATTGCACTTGATATCAGGATGAAGGTATTTTAATTATCCATCTTTTGACACCAAACACATGGTGATTAGAGTTTTTAGTTAAAAGTTATCTTTAAAACTCGATGTAAACACACCGAACACTAATGCACGTATGCATACAGTTAATACACATGTGGGCAAAAATGTTGTTTTTGTGGAAATCAAATCAATAAATTTGGATTGCTATAACTTTTTATTGAAAAGATATATAAACCTCTCCCTCGCACAGGATATTGTCTTTGTACAAAAGCAAATTTCTGGAAAGTTATGAAAAAATGCACTTCTCTGATTTTGATATATGGAAAATATTCTTTTTTGAAAAAATTCTAACATTTCGAAAAAAATCACCAAAAATCATGTTTTTTACTTAAATTGTTTATGTAAATTAATCCTAATTTCGTTGAAATAGGTATCAAAATGTAGATAATTTAATTTTGTTTCATATGACACCAAACTCATGGTGGTTTAAGGTTTCCTTAAAATATTATTTACAAAATACTATTTTGTCGTCAAAAGGGACGCTTTTTGGGGGAGGGGGCTCCCCCTGGCCACACCCACCACTTAGAACATGCCAGATGGTCAATGTGGTATATGGAGCTATGCGATCTTTACATCTGTGCACATGAAAATTGGTTTCCTTTCCAGCTAGGTTGACCCCCCTGGCTCCCGTACTAATCACTGTCACAAGATACTATAAATATACAAACCAAAATGAATGGAGAGATGAGTAATTGGTAATAAATTAGCATAATTTATTGTTCGATTGAGACTCTTCTACGGATAGAAAACACATAATCATCATGATTGAATACTGTATATAAAATAACAAATAATAGATTTTGTTCAAACACAGTTCCACATATGAAGATAAATACTTGAAACAAATGCACTTAGGCATTGATAAAGCAATCACTTTATAATTCACAAGTAATCAATGATTACTGTGATTATTTTACTTCATGCATTGAAAGTGTGGGCACCAGAATGTGGTAGTGTTTGTTCAGAAACTGTAGGTTCTTATAAACTTGTAATTTTGATGAAAATGTACTGGTTGCATGTTCAAAGGGTCCTTGTTTGCCCATAAAATGTGACATTATTTGAAAATAGTAATTTTACAGTATTATTCCAAAATATTTACCGGTAATAGAAATCTTGTCAAAAAAATTATTAATTTCTTTTGGATTACTTCTGAATTGCACCTCAAAGGATGCTAGACTTGACGATGCATTCTCTTCTCTGAAAGAAATTAACGTTTCAGTACTTTAATAGCTTTTGTACTTTACAAGCACTTTCCTTCTATCCAATTATCATGTCATATGTTATCTATGTATTTTAATTTTTCAAATTTTCATTCATTATTACTTTAAAAAAGATTCCTTGTACAGAAGAGTTCTTGGCCAGAGAGAGAGAGAGAGAGAGAGAGAATGAAAATAGGCTGGCTTTCTTACAGTTCTATTCTAAAACAAGTTGAGTGGGTAGACTAGGTATTGCAGTACACTTTAGTACATGTATCTATTTACATTTGTAAAACAGAATGAAGGCTTCCGGTATAATGCACAATTTGGTACAATCAACAAAGCTTGACTTAAACACGATATTCATCAAACAAAAAAATACAATATGACAGTTAGAGAAGTAATAGATATTTGCATCGGGTTCAACCCATTTCCAACGTGGTTGACTTGCACATATCTTACCAACATATACAGATTTATTTGATAATATAAACATTATAGAAAAATTTGAAATTCAAGTCCATGACTGAATATCAACAAAAAAATTGTTGAGTCAATATGTGAATGAAATATTTCACCTTTTTAGGGTTGGTTATATGTAAAAGAAGTTCCAACTTAACAGGTCTGAATAAGCAGACCATTGATTAAGAATACAACACAATGTTTATATCATTTCTTGAATTCTGCTCTGTCCACTCAGTTGTACTTGTGTATATCATTTTTCTTGAGATTTAATTTTCATATGTATACAAAAATATTTACATGTATCAAAATTTCAGTTAAACACAGAACATTTTCATGAAAAAGATATTTGAAATGCTTGTATTTGTGTCGATTTTTGCCTGTTTGGTTGGGCTTTGAGCTATCAGATCTGTACTTTAAGTCATAATATCATTGTGCTTTTACATCAAATAAAACTCAAATTGGATATTATCCCCAGCGCTATTACTTACAAATAAGTCATATATGATATGACATGATAAAATTATACAATAATCATGAAATCCAAGTTGTAAAAAAAGTTGGATAATTCATACCATTAGCAATACCCTGTGAAGAAACAAGATTAATGCAGCAAATTGGCACTGTCTTCCTCATCTTAAAAATTTACTAAGTTCATCATTCAGTAAGTTTTACAATTCACACATAATAGTTACTGCCATGATCTTCAACATTTTCATAAAATAGATACACCAGTTTTCCTCAATGAACAGTTTATCAAACTGATTTAATGTACATGAAATCATCAAAATACATATCAATACATACTCTCTGAGCAGAACTTAAATTGCACATATTGACTCAACAAATTGAAAATCATGCTCAAGAGATGTCTATAATGATCTATTCAAATTATTGAACACTTCATGTACCGTGATGTAAAATAGGAACAATAATATCAAACCATAAATAAAAATTGTAGGATTTTCTTTGGTCATTTCTCTGCTATACTATGACTCAATTCACACGGTTTGTAAGGCTCCCATTCAGCACCGAATTCATTTACTGGCTGTCTAGGTTAGGTTAGAGAAGTTTTAAAAAATGAAACGCTATCAGATCAGATATGCAACATTTAGCTTGAACACAGGAAATGTGACATTTAAAGCAAAATCCAATCCTTTCAGGCATATTAAACTGAACTACTAAAATGTTACGACACATAAAAAAGTGTATTGTTGTAAAATTATTGCCTGTGTTTGGCTTTGTGTAATCCATTCAATTTCCCTTAAATATTCATCTATGGCTCATAATACTGATATCACAAAATACTGCAGATAATCAGGGTTTAAAAGTTTGGTCTGCAATTACATAAATTTGGCTCTTTATTCACTGGAAAGATGCAAATAGTAATTTGTAGCATGAAACAGTCAAGTAACTGTGTACGATTACTTAAAAAAGTAAAAATAACCTTTGACTTATGATGCAAACAATATTCTGTAGCATGAAACAGTCAAGTAACTGTGTTAGATTACTTAGAAAAGAAAAATAACCCATGACTTATGATGCAAACAATATTCTGTAGCATGAAACAGTCAAGTAACTGTGTTAGATTACTTAGAAAAGAAAAATAACCCATGACTTATGATGCAAACAATATTCTGTAGCATGAAACAGTCAAGTAACTGTATTAGATTATTTACAAAACAAAAATAACCCATGACTTTGCTTTACTTCAAACCAGTGACTGAAACTCTAAGGTAGCATGCGCTTACTTTTTGAAGGGTTTCATAATTTGGCTGTCAGGGCTACTTCACCTGGCTGGGAGAATGATGTCATGTCTATTGGCACCTGAATAAAATCACCTGCAACATAATTAGATCAAACAGAATAAAAGATTGAATATCCATACGATCACTAGATCTTTTTTAAAAATCTGATTGATTATGTTTGTAGCATTACAGACTAAAACATTTCATTTCCAATAAGACTAGATTTCACATTTCACCTAAGAGGTAATTCTGATTAAGAGGTAATTCTGATTGTTAAGGGCCTAGAAGGGCATTAAGTATGTGTACGAGTCTATGCCCTTGTGGCTCTCATAAGATGATATGCATAATAAAGAACTCACTGATCTTGTCTGCTACTCTAGATACTGACTCTGCAGACCAGGAGATGAGAGGTCCGTTGTCACTGGAGAGAGAGAGAGAGAGAGATGAGGAGAAAGTCAAAATAATTTAAGTGATATGGGAGATACTGGAACAAATGAAATGTAAGATAGAAAGAGAAAAATAATGGAGGGATAAGAAAAGGTAGAATACGCAAATGTCAGAGAGAGAGAGAGTGATTTTTATAAGAAGACTTAAAGTAGGAAGACAAATAAATTGACAAATCAATATATAGACATTGAGATTGAAAGAACACAAATAAGGTTGAGTGAATTAGGGAATGATTAGATACAATGAGAGAAAGAGAGAGAGAGAGAGAAAGAGAGAGAGAAAGAAAGAGAGAGAGAGAAGGAGAGAAGATAACACTGGAGAGTGAGAGAGAATGACAGACACAAGTGCATGGCAGGTTGAGAGACTGATTTGATATTGGTAACACTTATGGAAACATTACTAGTAATTGTCGATAATGATCTGTTTTGAAATGAAGATTCTTGAAAATTACAAGAGATGGCATTAAACAGAGGTGGCAACTATTGAACCAAATAGCATTGTGATACATCAAATACTGTTTTTAGTTAAATTTGTTTTTAGTTAGTGTGTAGACAAGAAACTAATGATGAAAATAGAGATTTACACAGAAGCCCTCTTAGTAGCATAAAATGAAAGATTTGATTGTTTATTTACCTCTTTTCTCTGACTAGGATGCCCATCTGCGTAAGAGCAGTCACTGCATTGGTGAGTAAATTCAGAGAAAGTATCTCATAATGATGCAATTTGCCTGGAAAATAAAGGGAAACAATGCAATGATACAGTGATAGCAAGATGAATGACATATATGCTTCATCATAACTTGCATTTGTCTTATGTATTTGGTTATACAGTCTGGAAATGATACCCTTATTCAATGACAGTATAATATAAAAATAACCAGATAAAGAGACATCCATGATGACAGAATTATGAAAATAATGTTTGTAAATGAGTGCTAAACCAGTAAAACCGGGCACAGCATCAACACTTTTGCAATACTAAATACATTTCAAGATTAAAAACAACATCTAGAAGAATATTTACAAAATTGCCTTGTAAGTGTAACATAGCCGCTCAGAGTGTTCACATATTAAGTACAGAACTAATAGCTATCCTGAATACAGGACAAAAACAACAGCAAACAAACAAATGACACACATGCAACACAAATCAAAACAAATGAAAACATAAATGAGGCATAAATCATGAAGAAGTTGGACTCACCCTGTGAGATGATAGTAGCTATCCTCATCTGGATATCTTTAGCAGTTTGTTTGATAGGCACACCTTGAGGAGATGAAGGGTGTGCCATCAGGTACTGACATACCAGCTAGTACAAGAAAGATAATCAGATCAAATACACATTAAAAGATAGCGATTCATGCATTTCTATGCATTGTTTGGATGTGCGTTCAAATTAACAGATAAAAATGAGTTAGAAAGCAGTGTTGAACACACATGTTGAACACATACCGATGTGTTGGTTTAGTCAGTTGAGCGTCCGCCTCACAACTGGGAGGTCGTGGGTTCGAACCCCGGCCGCATCATACCAAAAGACGTTAAAAGATGGGAGTCGCTGCTACCTTGTTTGGCGTTCAACAATAAGGGGATAGAGCAATGTCGATCTGGCGCTGCTCAGTGGCTGCCGGGCTCACGATCAATTGGGCACAAAGAATTTCCATTTTCGGTTTAATAAAATTTGGAGTGGACTATAAAAGATTATTATTATTATTATTATTGTTATTATATCCTATGAAAAATGAAAACCTTTAAGTATTAGATAAATCAACATATAAAAAGAACATAAGATTGTGTAAATTATGATTAATCATTAAAGGTTTCTGCCTCTAATTCTACAATTGATTATGAAATAAAGTGCATTCACCCTTCACTTTACTACATCATACAGTTATGTAGATTAATATAATTCCAGGAATTCCCCTCCAAAACGCTAAAGACAAAATGATAAACATACGAGGGAGCAACCTTACCCAGTATCCAAGAAGAAACGGTGACATCATTTCTGTGAAGAAAGCAATCTCTCTCTCTCCCTTGGCTGTTACTCTCACTTCTTCTCTATCATGGTCTAATGCACCACATGCAACCAATAGGGAAAGAGTGCGCTCAAATTTCTGAATGAGAACAAAGACAAATTTACCATGAAATCAATGCATGTTTCCATCCTCAAATGTCTATAACTTTAAATGTAATATTTTGATAATAGGAGAAAACTTATAAATAAATAAACAAATAATAAAAGAAAATAAAAAAAACAAACAAACAATGAATCACACATGCACATACATATGACAAAATATTACTCCACACAAAATTAAAATCACCTATTTTAGCTCATATTTGCAGAAAAAGAAAAAAACATTCATACCTGTTTTGAATGGCTGGGATTTGATGTGAATTCTTCAGTAAACAGCTTCACAAGGAACTGATACTGTTCATAAAGCTCATCTGTGAACAAAGTAAAAGGAAGAAATTCTAAATTGTTTGAATACCGCATCTATCTCATGTAAAATGTGTTTATACATGATGATCATTATGAATTTCATGTGGAAATTTTGTAAAAGCAGGTAAGGGATTATGGATATCAGGAACTTAAAAGCACAATAATGAACATGCAGTTTGAGCATAAAAAGAAAACTTGATAAAGACAATTAAATTGACATGGTTTATCTAAAATGGTGTGATGATAATATGTATTGGTATCATAAACCTTTTCTTAACATAATTTTGCTAAATATGTGTTCATTATATCACGCATCATCACAATTCATTGCCTGCCTGCCTGTTATGCCTATATAGCTCTTAAAGCCTTCTTACAGGCAGCCGACAAATATTTTAGACCATTTCTCAAAGATCTAGTAAACCAAACAACTCTTATAACTACATTTGCTTTTGCTTTCAAGTGGATTCGGGGCCTTACAAATCTCTTATTACTATTATTATTAGGTAATATTATTATTACCTTGAGAGCATTTGTCTAAGCCACAGAAGGAGAGAGACACCAACCCATGCACAGCAAGGGAAGCAGCCAGGTAATTACGATACATAGCAATGTCCATGTGAACAGCTGCATGTGTTAGGACGCCCTCTCTTGTTGATGTATCCACGGTGGCATTTGGATTGTATAGAGAACGGCTGAAAGTTATGTGTCCATCTTTGTGCTGTTTGACCAGACTGTGGTGAATCCTACATGCTGAATGGATGACGTCCTGAGCTCCTGTACCAACTGGAACATTGATAAAAAAAAAAATGGAATGAGAAATAAAGCACTTGAATTTTTGTTTACCTACTCACAGGATTTGAGAAATTAGAAGGATACATCTTTCTATCAACAAAGTTATACAAAATCATAAGGATACATAAAAAAGACAGAGGTAAAATATCATTACCTGGCCAGTCGACATGAATTCTGTACTGTCTGATCATATCCTTGAGCCATGCTACTTGACTGGTGAGTTCCCTTACAGTGTAGGAATCAGGCCGTTGAAGCAAGCAGGCTGCACACAGTACCCATGGTGACATGATCATGTGGTCTCGTTGTACCTGCTGTACATCTTGGGCGACACTACCAATCAGTGTCTGCTCCTCTTGGGTTGCAGAGAATATGAACCTGAGGAATATTAGTTTACAAGAGATGACAGGGAAAAGGATGTGAAATGCAAAGAGTCATGGCTTCAGAAGAATCTTCCAGAAAATCTTAAGGATTGCAATGATCTCTCATTCTACTGTTCAGACTTTGAATTCCTCAAAATCAGTTAAGAGGCTTGACAAATAAGGGTTCATAAGCCTTCAAACACAAACTGAAAGGTTATCACCTGAAAAAAAATTACATCTAGATCACCAAATAGGACCAAGAATCAGTAAATATGCACAGGAGCTGTCACACCTTTAAGCTTTACTTATGTAAGAGTCCTTTAAGATCAAATAACTAAAAACTACAATTGATAATGTACTAATTATATTACCATGTTCTTAATATGCTCTTATCATATGAAAAGGAAATCATACATAGAAATAACCCTTTACAAAATAACTGTGATCTAAATCTGAACGGCTGAAAAGGTGCTCAAGAAAGAAAAAAATGAGGGAATTTATGAACTGTCCTTACAGTACTGCATATTCTGTAAAGAAAATATTTGAAGAGGTTCCATACGATAGGGTAATATCTGACAGTAGAGAATGATTTGTTTGTCTTACCTGGGGATAAGATTATGTCTGGATCGATCAATGGATTTCATCTGATCTCTCAGTGAGATAGGGTCACAGAAGTGAACTACGATGTTACCAAAATCCTCTTGGAAAATGCTCCTAGCTTTCAACAAACCCTGCAAAACAAGTGCAATATTTACTCTTATTCTTGTGTGTTGATATATCATACTTTTATAAAACATATAATTCATGGTTTTTAAACTTTTGCATTAGTGATATGCACTGATGTACTTGCAAACATGAATTATTTGTACACCATACAATCTGAATTTCACACAAAGATTGATTGCTTTAAAAAAATACTCTCCATACAATGCAAAGGTTCTTGAAGTTTTACATTTCTTCTACAAATTGCTGCAACCAAATCTACAATGCCTTAAATTGAGTTGCCCTCCAATACTCCAATTCAGTTCACTCCCTATATAACATTGCTTCTATTGGTTTCCTACAAAAAAACAAAAAAATCCAAACGTTATCTGTATATCTGATATCCCAAAATGTTAAGCCGTTACATAAAAAGTACATCAAGCATTTAATATTACTTACTGAAGTTGATTCTTTAGGTTTAGGTATACCTAGCATCTCTTGAGCATGTAGTTTCTCCTCTACAATCCTCTCATAGCTGATACTGATAGGTACAAGAGATACATCAGGAACTGCACCCTTCAGAAATGGCTCAACAACAACAGACAGCAAACCTGTAGAAATATAAAACATGGATTCATTCATAGTTAACAAAACAAAATCATCACCTGGCTGGCAGAAGGGCGTTAGCTCAAATTTCAGGTAAAAATTGAAGCGCTAAGCAGAAGGGCGTTAGCACTAAATCGCCTCAAACTTTTATAAAACTGACTTATTTCCGAAAAAAATTTGTGGCCGTGTTCTACTATAACATATTTCTATTGGTCTTTTAAATTTTAAACCAATTTTCGAAACCGAAAGCAGTTAAAATATAAAACAAATCTTTAAATGTGAATAATTCGAAAATAAGTTTTCGAGTCGCCCTTCTGCCACCCGTGCGACAAAATACCCTAAAGCACTTTATACCTCCTGAAACATCTAAATTATAGCAGCAAGATACGGGATCTTCCATCATTTTGGTCCAATTCCTGTAGGGGATCCACATTGTATTTCTGGATTTACTGTGTAGCAGAAGTATGAGATCTTCAATTATTTTGTGCAAATTCCTGTAGGTGTTCCAATTTTTTATTTCTGTATTTACAATATAGCAACAAAGGATGGAATTTTCCATTATTTTGCTCATATTTTTGTATGGGTTCAAACTTTATTTCTGTATTGAGAAAAGTGAGTTAATGTAGACAATTTTGTATATCTGTCTGGGAAAAAAAAGAAGTAAATGAAGAAGAAAAAACAAAAAGAAAAGAAAAAACCCCAGGTGATTTACTGTCTCCTAAAAGGGATAAACGATCTCAGGACATGTAGGTAGTACACCAATGCTATGGGGTTTATGTCAAAGTAATGTAGTACAATATACTGCCGACGCTCAACACTATTTTTCTGTTTACATTTCATTGCAGTACCCCCAAAAAAAAAAAAAAAAAAAAAAAAAATTACATTTTTTAGGAATTTGATTACCCATTTAATATGATAAAATACTCCATTTTATTTGGAAGACATGAAATCTATACACATCTAATTGCAAGGCCATGTGTAAGACCTAATCATTATAAGATTAAAAATGCAAATACATGTATGTCAGTGACTGTCAACTGGGTGTTTATTCAGCACAAGCATACAAACAGAACAATAGTATAGCTATCCTCCTGAGTCATATATCAATCAACATATGGTTAATCATTATGCAAATTCATGAGATAAGCAAGGAAAGAGCAATTGTTAGTTCAATGCAACGGAGGGCAATCTCCTACCTCAAATAAAGTACCCTGGACCCGTCTATAGTTTGTGAGTAGTACAATGACACTTACTACATGACAGGTTGTATGTCTTCCTAGAGGAACTGAATAACATGTCCTTAAGTGCAAAAAAAAAATATATATATCACATACCGTATACATTTTTGAAAAGTTGGTTTTAACCAAGTTGTGGGACTATTTATCAAATCTAAGCTTCACTTGGATCGAGTTCATTTTATTTGTTTAACATTGTTGAAATCAGAAAAACTAATTCTGAACACGAACCGATCGATCCTTGTTTTTCCACTTAACTCACACAAGCCTTACCTAGTTTTGGTGATAGGAACTTTCCTGTTCGGCTTCTGGTTCCTTCAACAAAGAATTCCAGAGGACCCTCACTGTTGGTAAGGTTGATCTGAACATACTCTGTGAAGATTGCCCAGTAGAGACGGTCAGAACCAAATGATCGTCTGATGTAGAAACCACCACTCCTCCTCAAAATCTCTCCAACGAACTTCATGTGCATGAAATCTGTTTCCACAACAAATCAAAGAAAATATCATTAAAATATGTAACTTATGTAATTATTTGCTTTTGGCAATAGCTCCAACTCAGATGAATCACTGGATTAACAACTTATCTAGGACTGATATGTACCTTATCAGCATCTGGAATATTGTCTTATAATAAATATCAAGCTACTTTTTGAGGAAATTGGGGAAATGTCATGAAAAATCTGCCTGTTACTGAACTGAAAAAAACTAATTACTTTTCTGCTTAAAATGCACAAATGTTGTCATCCATTGGGCTACCATTTTTTGTATTTTTGTGGTTGTTGGGGCTGGATTTAAGATTTTCATAATAACCACTTCAAATGTGATTTCATCTTTTACCTGTACTACAATGAGTTTCTTTCCTTATTCCATTCTACTAAAATAGATACACTGATCACACTAAATGCCACCTTGCCATCGCAGAGTAAAGCAGGTCCATTCTTGGAATTTAACCAAACATGTTGAAATATTCCGATGACCAAAACCATCACAAATTCATATCGACAAATGAGTTACCCGGTCACAGGAGCACTAACACATACCAGATGTTAAATTATGTTTTAGCACTGTATATTACCTGCTCCTGCAGCAATGAAAGGAAGAGGGAGATGATAGTGGAATAAGATGTAAGACATCAGAAGGAAATCCAGATAGCTGCGATGTGTGGGTAGAAGCACAACCGGTGAGTCCTTCATCTGTGCTCTCATCTGAAATGAAGAACATCAATGATGCAAGTTATGCTGCATGTAACAGAAGTAGTTCAGATTTTAAGGGGAAAGGTTCTATCAACTGAAGGGACTATTCTACAATTTATGTCTTCTCATGTGCACCAAAAATCAACTCTAACATGCTGAAAATACTACTTAGGTTGTTTTGCTTCCTCACAAACATCTCACAAATTTTAAAACGCTGAAATATTGGTGATTTCGTTTATATCACATAACAATTCAAGAAATTATTTGTGCAGTAGCAAAGCCTACCTTTTGAATTCCACTTTGGTTGACGTAAATGTGCCTGAAGAGCCGGCGAAAAATGTTGGCAAAGATGGTTGCTAGGGAACGCAATGTGGTCATGTTGAGGTTATGACCCATCTCCTCCAAAATAGCATCAGCTTCCTTGTAGATTACATCCTCCTCTAAACCTTTCTCTGATGAAAGCTGAGGTGAAGAGGAATGGGGTAGGATAAAACAAAGGATGGAAATAAGTCTATTTCATGCTGCTCAATTTAAAAATCAAATCAAATCAAAATCAAATTGGCAGAAGTGAAGGAACTGACAATGATTGATGAATATGGTGTCTCAAGAGAATCATTTGTGTAATGATAAATGCATTTGAGACAATCATATATTAATTAAAGAAAGTGGCCCCCCCCCAAAAAAAAAAGGACCAAAAAAAGAAAAGAAAAAAAAGAGAGTGTTGAAGATCTGATCGTTGATTGAAATCCCAGGATTATCTATTGCTGTTGGTAGATCTATGATCTATACATAATTCCACTAGCCTCCAGTATTGACTGATAATGTATGCATATTTAGCTCAATGGTTCTCTTGAATGGCAAAATTTATGATAATGCTTTTGTTATGTATCGTACATGTGTATTTAGTATTAAGAATTGAAGGCTTACTTATACAGAAACATCTATGTCTCAATCATGGCCTTGGTCAAAAGGAAAAATTAAAGGACAAACATAAGAGCTGGTACAAACCTGTTCAATAACATGCCTTAGTCTCTGTGACTTTAGAACCTGTTCCTTCACTTCTTTACGGGTCTGTCGATTGATATACTTGTATTCTGGCACACCCCGCAATGTCTGCAATGCAAATCGAATGTCTGATCCTTTCCGTCTGGGGTCTAAAATATCCTCATGGTTGTCTTGTATTCCAGCCATTATTTTAGTTGTTTTCTGTATTAATTGTAAAAGAATGGTAACACAACAACATTAACACTATTGAATAATGATTTAAGAACAACATATTCTAAATTTGATATTGTCCTCTGAATTTATCTGTGAAATTTTCTATTCTCCACATCGTTAATTGAAACAGATATTCCTGAAGCATCAGTATTAGTTCGTGCTTTGGAAAATTACATTTTTATGATGAAAATTTTTTTAAATAGAGTTTGGCCGCTAAGATTTGTGTTCCCAAACAAAAATTTAGAACCAGGCTCATACAGTGGATAAAAGAACATGGTGGATGTGGCCTTCTCTTTTTCCGCATGGTCTTAATACTGGAACTGCAGTACTGCACATACAGCCCATGATCCATGATTTTGTGTGTTGAACGATATTTTGAAGCCGAGTGTTTGTTTAACAGATCATGATCGAATCAAGATCAAATCACTTATTTAAATATTGATTTAAAATGATCGTAGATAATACAAACTCATGCATATTCATGTGAAAATGCGATGATATGGTCACTTAACTTAAAGTGACTCGGTAACATTGCCTCAGATTCTGAAACAAAATCCTTGATTTAGCTCATGCTGCAATCATAATTATAAACCTTTAGGTCAGTCAGGAATCCCATGACTTTTACAAGCCGATCGCCTGTCTGATTATCAAGATATTTATGATTGGAAATCGAAATTTCATTTTTTGTTTTTCTAAAGGTTTTTATAACACTACAGTTTATTGGGGAAATGATTAAGATAAAACCGGTCACTCAAAGATTTTTACTTTTTTTGAGGCACTTCATGATCATTTTGAAGCGCAATTTTTTTAGGGCTTCAATAATACACCATATCACAGACACTGATAACACGTAGGGCCATGCATCTCAGATTTAACATTGTTAAACGATGCCTTTAAAGGTAGTGTATCCCTTTTGCAGCCAACATCGAATTCTGTAGAACTTTGCAGGAATTATGAAAATGTCACGTATGTCCTATCTGTGCAATTTAAACGTTAGCAGTGTCCTTGTATTCAAATTATGCAAGGGAATTCCATTTACTTTCTAGACTTTACTGTCAAACACTATTGAGTGACTGACTGACTTCCTTTTTTCTTTGGAAATAACATACATAAAATGAGCTGTAAAGGGTACATGAGCATTTGTCTACATCAATAACCCACTATTTGCAATGGCCAAAATTAAACTGATTGAACCTTTGGGCAGCACAAAACGTACAACCATTCGGTACAAGGGTCTGAAAATCAGACTATTTAATAAAAACGACTCCCATCCCTAAAACTCGTTTCGACAACCAACGGTCGTTATTTTCCCACAAAAAGACATTTTCAAACACTTTCATTTTGAGCGAAGTTCTAAATTAGTATTGTCTTTCAAGTGCCGTTGGAATTTAACCTCTTCCTTTTTATTTGGCCTGCATATGGGACATAGTACCTTTAACCTAATTAAAATCTATCTATTAAAGTCTATCGTGAATCCCAATTTTTTTTGTACATGTGTGTGAAAAATCCGCACTCTTTTAGCACTAATGCGGATATGAGGTCCTAACCGTTTACAGTTAGACTTCATTGCATTGTAGGAGTGCCCCCACTCAAATCATGACACACTCAATCAATCATTCAACGTCATTCACGACGAGAAATGACCATGGGCATGGCCGGTGGCCCGGCATTGGCTTCTTTCATGCCATGCCCATGGCATTTTCTTCTGTTATTAATATTAATGCAAGATTGCCTAGGTCTACTAATATTATGATAAACTGCAAACAGGTCCAAACCTAAGTACCTAACTCACTCATGTATATCTATATTAGATTATTACCGTATTACGGCTAGCATATATATTACTTTAGCTAAAGTTACACGTACAAAATATACAGCTACAGTACATAAGGTATCGTACTATACTCGTCAGTACCCAGTCCGCTGGGTGCGGCCAAAGCAAAGACAATGCTCCGCTTCCCTTGACTGGGCCTGGGGCACCTGCTGTTGAATAATATTTCATATACAACGAAGTATAATTGGATCTTGGACTCTTCTAAAAATTATGCCAGTGTTTTAACTGATAACCAATCATTCAAAGCATGCTATTATATTTTCACAATTAGATAAAATTGCAGAAAAAATGGAAATCTCACCTCTCAACTTACTCGGACGAGAAGGATTTTCAATAGCAGACACAGAATAAATATCACGTGATCGTACGATCCTGCATATGGTGATTATTCTTGTGTTAAGACTTTGTTTCGTTAATTAAAAATAAATTAAGAAATGAAGGTAATTATGTTGCAAATCATGAGGAACCGATCCAGGTCAACTGTTCAAGTGCAATTATATAGACTGTTTGTCAGATAACATCTTTGATATATTTGTTTTCTAGAGCACTTTTTCGGGCCTTCTTGAAATACAGAGTATTTTGTAATTGAGAAAAGGCTCGAAACAGAATACTAGCGCAGTAAAGGCAAAACATCGATGCAATGCGAGATTCAAAATTTGGTAGCGCCAGGGGTGGGGCATATTTTCACTTTTTTTAAAAAGTACATGTATCAATGGTACACAGATTTGATTTGACCGAGGCCGAGGGTAAAGCTTGTACAATCATGGGGGTAGGGGCTTGAAAAAAGATCCCAATGCGCGCACATCATATACACCTTGTAAGAAATGAAGGCAAAACCCAAGCCTCTCCTAAATGCAATAATTAAGTCTCTCTCCCCCCCTTAAAAAAAAAAAAATGAAATGAAAAAAATAAATAAAACAATTCTCGAAATACTTCGGACGCAGGGGGTCAAATGATCCCCACTTCTCCCCGGAATTAAAGTATTTTTGCATTTTTGCGGAGTCTGTGAGGGAATTTCTCCGTCCCCCGTAGGCCAATAGTATTAGAGATCGTATTATAGATATTTTGAATTTTGCAAATAGAAAAAGTGCATTCGTGTGACATCTTTGGGGTATTGTGTCCAAAAAGTAAATTTTTGAATTTGGTAGACTGGATCTGTGCATCATATTTCATAGCAGAGGAAACTGGGGTCAACTCGCTTAAACCATGTAGGGAGATGAGAGCCAGGGGCGGCGATCCGGACACGTCCCCCTCGATTTTTTTTAGGTGGGGGATCGCCCCCCCCCCGGAAAATTTGAAAAGGTGCACAAAAAAAATGTATAGCAAATACTGACTGAAGACTGCAACACACTTTTAGGCTCTGGAGGGCCCAAGAGATGCAAAAGTCTTCTCACTCGGTAGCTACGCTCCCTCGCATAATATCCTTCAAAATGTACAAGTAGATACTGTAGAAAAGTGAAGTGTGAAAAAAGTATATTGCTTGTTTTTATACTATAGTTTTTTTTAATACAACAAAACTTCAAAAACTGTGAACTTCCGTCACCTTCACCCCTCTCTTTCACTATGCTCCCTCGCGCTGGCGTACTGATGGGGGGCTTGGGGGCAGTTGCCCCCCAATAAAATTCATATAATATGTGGTTTATTTTTATATACTTCGATACCAGTGATTTACAAATGTTGCTGAAATGGCATGATTTTTCCCTGAGCTTCCGGGGGCTCCGCCCCCTGGACCCCACCAGGGCCCTAAGGCGGGCCCCTGGATGTTCATCTGACCGTTATTAAATGCCTAAAACCCCTGAGCTTCATGGGGGCTCTGCCCCCTGGACCCCACCAACGGGCCCTAAGGCGGCCCCTGGATGCTCATCTGACCTTAATTAAATGCCTAAAACCCCTGAGTTTCATGGGCTCTGCCCCTGGACCCCACGCCAATTTACGCTCCACTTGCTTTGCTCTACCTGGTCGTAAATACTTTAGCCCCCCCCCCACTTTGAAAAACGTTCCGCAGGGGCCTTCATGTAACATGTAAGAATGGTGGAGATGCGGCTTTTTTCTGCCCCCAAACGTTTTTGGTCATTACGCCACTGCTCCCTCGTCCCTTGCATTTCTCCCCGGTCATGAAAAGAAATCGCCGCCCCTGGGTGAGACCAAGCGCGTTGCCAGGATTTTATTTTAGGGGGGGGGCAGTAGTAAACCCGCGAAGCGGGCGAATTACTTACAGAGCGCGCATGCGCGCTCCCTAGGGGGTGGGTGCAGGGAGGGGGGAGTTTCATTAAATTATTAAAGAAAGAAGACGATTCGTTGTACATACCGTTCTCGACTCTTAATCCTTGTCTGAACTCTGATTTCAGTTTCCCCCCCTTCCGCGCGAAGCGCGGAAGCTTTGCCGTTTCATTAAATTATTAGAGAAAGAAGACGATTCGTTGTACATACCGTTCTCGACTCTTAATCCTTGTCTGAACTCTGAATTCAGTTTTCCACCCTCCCGCGCGAAGCGCGGAAGCTTTGCCGTTTCATTAAATTATTAGAGAAAGAAGACGATTCTTTATACTGTTCTCGACTCTTAATCCTTGTCTGGATCCAGTTTCCCCCCGCCCGCGCGAAGCGCGTAAGCTTTGACGTTTCCTTAATAATAGAGAAAGAAGACGATTTGTTATACCGTTCTCGACTCTGAATGCTTAATTGTGTGAATTTAGTTTCCCCCCTCCCGCGCGAAGCGCGGAAGCTTTGACGTTTCATTTAATTATTATGTCTGAATTTTCAAAAATGTTTCTTTGTCTGCTCCTTTTTCTTCCTACGTCCTTTTACTTTTTCTTCTCTCTCTCTCTCTCTCTCTCTCTTTTTTTTTTGGCCGGCGTTTTTTTTTTTTTGTTTTTTTTGGGGGCGACCGCCCCCATCGCCCCCCTGGCTACGCACCTGGGTGAGACAAATCAGGAAGGTGAGTCGCACCTCCCTGATTAAACCCAGTAGCCTACTATGAGAATTCCACTTCTTAATTTTTATCCGGACATTTTTTTTCTTCGATGGAATTGGCCGTGTATTTTACAATTTCCAATATTTTGTTGTGATTAGACTAATGTTTTCTCAGTTTCAGATTCGAAAAAATGATTTCAGGAATCATTTCTAAGATTAATTGAACACGTACTAAACAAAGTGTGTTGTAGAAATTTGGCACATTATTATGCAATCAGGAACATTACAATATTATTATCCCGGCTGGCGAGGGGGCGACCCCCTTGAAATAAAGTAGAGGCGTCTCTTGTCCTACTGAACCAAGGGCCCTCCATTTCGCAGTAGGGAGGCCAACTGGAAATTTGCATTCTATATATAGTTCTATTAGGATTTACAGATGTTATTTAACAGTACAAACTAAATCATAATGCAAGGCTGCGCAGTCACTATAAGCACAGTTGTCAGTTTTAGACTAGTGAAATTCTGCACGAAGCAGCATTTAAGAAACTAAACAATTAGGTTGTTGCCTTAACTCATTAACTCATGCGTGTGTGTATGGGAAGGGGGTTCATGCTTTGGCTCTTCCTTTGTTTGAAGTGTTAGGTTTTTTTCACTGAAATTTTTATAAACTACTTTGAACCTCATTAGCAACAAAAGAAGAAGACAGCTCAAACTAATTGTATATTGTATTTCATTCATTTCATTTCTTAATCTTCTTCATCACTTAAAAAAACCGTACTAAATATTTAAAATAGAAATTCCATCAAATACTTTATTACTACAAAGGACTGATTCAATCAGAAATTAAAAGATTCACTTTAAAATGTAAATTATTTCTGTTTTTTAAGACTAGTAACACTTATCAATATACGTGTGGAGCCCACTTCACAATTAGTTACTTTCCAATTAGATAGCAATGATAAGCATTTAAAAATACACAATTCAAAAATAAAAATATTATTACATTAGCAAACTTAGGAATTTGATTTTTTACGAACTAATTTCATTCATTCCTGGATGATAACTTCAAATTGGCCACTAGCCTGGTTGTAGAAAGAGTTACGTGAGTTGATGTTATTCAACATTTGGCTATTTATAAAAGCATTTAAAATTATCGTTTGATGGTTGTGAAAAAGCAAAAAAATCTATAAAAATCTATACCACTTGTTATTCAACATTAATTTTGACTATTTATAAAAGCATTCAAAATTGTCGTTTGATGGTTGTGAAAAAGCAAAAAATCTAAAAAAAATCAATTAAAAATATTCTGAAACTAATATGTATTTATAAAGAGTATGAATTTAAGTATTTTTTAAGGGTCCGACATTTCAACTGTGTACCGATATTTTAACATAATCACGTCAAATCGGCCACATTTGCCACGCTCGGGTACGTAATAAAATACGTCTTAATGGCATTCAGACCGTACTTCCTATACACCTTGGAGATTAGATAAAAGCGGACTAATGTACATTTCACCATTTTCTTTAAATATTTCAATGTGTCATCGAGACCGCGGATCGAATCGCCCGGAAAAGTCCATCGAGTCACACCGAGCCTTTGTGAGAAAAGCGTGATCTTGATCCATGAACAGGGATGCTAAATCGAGGCATGCTTTTCCGTTCTCCCTCGATTTTTCCAAGTTGTCATAATTTGCATTCAATTTCTGAATGCGCTGCAGAATCCTAGGATCAATTTCAATGGCACCAGCACAATCTTCTCCTGTTGTCACGAGTTCATCTATGGGCTCAATGTCAGCATCCACTTCCGTCTCTGAAACAGATATGATTCTTTCATTATAACCTCGTTTTTTACTATGAATATAATGGGAAACAAAAATTCTAGACTTGTTTTTCTTGAAGCTTCATTGAGAACATGAATACAACTTAAAATAATTATTAATATCCTAATTTACTTATTCCGTTAAGATTAGGGTGGTAATTAAATTCCTAGAGAAAGAAAAAATCTCAGAATGAGACATTCCCGGATACGTATCAATCAATGAATGGCGCCTCAAAATACTTTTTTTTATAAACGTTAGTTTTCGTAGAAAGAAAGACGAAAATCTTCTTGATATTGTTATTGTAAAATCAATCATATTAAGCTAATAAAAAAAAAGAATTTCACTATGAATCTAAATCTTCATCTGAAAGAACGATGCTAAACATGAATTTACCCTGATAAATGGTAGATCCATCATAGTCCTCTTGATCCTGGACGCTTTCCGATACATGATTATTAATGTCCCCAACGTGGACTGTGTTTGCATTCCCAACATGGAGTGTGTCAACGTGTTTTACAAACACGGTTTTTGATTCCTCGTCATACACAAAATTCGGTGATACTGTTGCTAAATGAAATTTAAAGTGGTAAACAAGAACGAGTGTGACAATATTTTAAAAAAATCACCTTTGTATAATGAAAATCTGCTTCTACGATGACATTAGGCTACTGCACAGTGCCTCATTTTACCAAGCACCATACATGCCATTAAGGCCACTGAAAAACAAATTATAAAAGGGCACCCGGGTGCTCTATTCCCCAATGTCTTATGTTGTCGATGCTCCCGTTATAACCGGCCCTAAAAATGAGGTTATTTTGGTGGCACACAACATGCACAGTGAGCCTAGGCAGTTTGATCTATTAACCATTGAAAAAGGCAGAAGTGGTTTGTCTCTAGGGTTAGTAATGGCATTCTCTTATCACGCAGGATTTTATGGTTTGCAAGGAGAGATACGACCACATTACAGCAACAAAAATAGTTTTTACTAACCCTAATTTGGAGTCTACTGATATTTGGTATGAATCAGTCCCTCAAGGAATATTTTATGCTTACACATGGTCTTAGATTCATCTCAAAGGATGACTGCAATGACCAACATTCATACAGAACATCCACTCTGCCCTGTATAGGTTATATTTTACCGCATTTATTACTAAAAGCAAACTTACTCATCTAAACTAATGATTTATCTTTTGGGCCAAATGTTTTTAATGTTTTGGAATTGACAACTGTGGAAATCTATCACATTATTTTGCCTATAGCATGGATCTGCCTGTACCTTTGGTATAGTCTGTTTACTACTCCAATCCAAACAAGTAAATTAGTGCAAGTTAACTTGTTCAGGATAGGCCCAAAACGTGACATATCAAACGAAGATAGACAATATTGTATCTTTAGTTGTATTGCATTACGTATCTCGGCATGCACTTCTAGTTTTAAAATTAAATGTAAAGATATACCTGATGTTGTCACGTCAGGAGGACGAGGAGGAGGAGAAGGAGGAGGAGGAGCCTGTCTCTCACTTGGATGTTTTGCAGGCTGTGGAGTCGATGTCCGCCCAGGTTTCTTCCGATCTCCTTTCTTACTCATCTGTGTATAAACATATAAACAAGACGATATTTGTGGAAAGTGGTGCCTATAAACACTTGCAAGGGGGACGTCATGTTGTCGGTGATACTATTATTATTTTCTTGTACAATTTTGATTGACATTCAAATCTTATCATTCAACACTGTAATTCCTTTCCAGAGCTTTGCCCTGCATAGCAGCATCTTTGGTTTCATCCATAGAGATGCCATTATTCATAGCAGGTGAATGAAAATGGCTGGTAACCAGGGGTTAGGGAAACGTACATAAACTGAAATACATTGTCATACATTGTCATAACTAGTAAACAGGTGTAGTATCGCACATTTTTAAAAAAGTACAGTTGCCCTATGGTTTATTAATGAACACATAATTTCCCCGATATTGTGCACTTTTTGCCCGATATTCCATATATAACTTAGTACGTATAACTTACATTGGTGGTGCGTCTAAAAATGGCGTCTCACAATGATGGCGTCTCACAATGATGGCGTCCGAGGATGTTTTGGTTCTACTGTTAGGTTGGAATTTTAACCAGTAAGATTCCGCTTTTGAACTCAGCGCGTACGTGCAGGCGGGAACAGTGATAACCCTCTGGTTCAAAGTACAACTACTCGAGAAAATAGTCCATAATGTTTTTTTTTTGGAAGAGCAATCTTCTGTAGTTTAAGCTTTGGAGCTCTTTTTGAAAGGGGCAATGGGACAACCCCGACACAATTTCGACCACGAAAAGTATTTTTTTTAATGTGGAGCGGAGCATAATAAATATGGCAGCAATTTACTTGGAAAAGGGGTATTTTTCTAATATATGTATACATTGTATATATCTTATATTATATCCGGCCATGTTTAGTGACTAAAGATAAAATCGTCAATTTGGAGCCAGAAGGGCGAAAACACTGTGTAAAATGGTATGACGTAGTGCGCCCTTCTAGCTCCAAATAGACGAAATGAATTCAAAGGTTTAAATACCTTTCATGCATGGTTCAGGAAAAAAAGACTTTCACAAAAATTAAAATAGAGAATCTTCCATCATATATTAAGTAGTTAGTGGTCTTGGTGAAGTATATCAGTGGAGATGCCTAACCGAGACTAATTTTGCCTTTGACATTGTGATGCCATCGGGCTAGTCTTGAGGCATTTCTAGTGCAATCATCAGATTATAGGGGTGTGAAACCCTTTTACATTATGTATAGGACCTGTACCAGCGGCGGTTTTCACACAAAAAAGGGGGAGGGGGGCGCGAAGCCAACGTGTACGCGTACGTCAGCGCAATCCATTCTGGGTGGGGTCCATATACGGATGGATCAAAGAGTAATGAAGGAGAAACAAGTTCAGCTGTGTATATTCCCAAATATGAAGTAAAAATAGTGAAACGTATATCTTCAGTGTCAATATTCCGCGCTGAACAAATGGCAATTCTTCTAGCTCTCCAGTGGATTCGAGAATATTTTCAGACTTTCAAACTGAACTGATGTGAAAAGACCTTCTATCATTGAGTCTAAAATCGAATGCACTTTAACACAGATAGAACAAAATGGTACACGTATATATTGTAAGTGGATACCATCCCACTGTGGCATTGTAGGTAATAAGAAGGCCGACAGCTTAGCCAAAACAACAATAACACACGATATTGAAATTGTTCTTCCTTTCAGCTGTAAAGAGATGCTTTCAAAAATCCAAGATACTACTCGATGAGGTAATGGCAAAACCAATGGGATAATTCCCAGAGAGGTCGTTTTTTTGTTCCATAACCAAAATTCAACCTACATTTGAATCCAACCTGCATAGTAATTTGTAGAAGAGACGAAAGCATAATCCACGGACTGAGAGTCGGTATAGATGCCTTTTGAACTAAACTCTTTTCAAAATAGGCAAACATCCAAATGGTCTTCGTTTATTGTAACAGAATAGAAAATGTACATGATATTATTGACTTAAACAGTTCGACAGAGAAAGAATACAACTTCGACAAATAATTAAGAATGCACCACTAAGTCTGGAAAATCTACTCTCTCCAAAGAATCAACGAATTAATTAAGATAATTATGTACGACAAACAAAGAAATACAATTTCCTCTAACCCCCTCTTTCTCTCTTTCTCTCTTTTCTTTTTGTCAAATGCATTATTTTGAATTATTGAATTCAAACGTATTATTTTTTTCTTCCTAGTCCCAGAAATAATTCCCCAGGAATGTTATTATTAAGCATTATATCTAGGTACTATGTACGTATCATGTGTAATGTAACTGTTAACGTATTTGTAGTGTTAGTCACTCTCTATCCGTCTATGTCCAGTGCATGCTTCTATTCTATTTGTTTTGTTCGATGTACATTTTGTAAAACGGTTTCTTTTAAACAATATTATATCCACTCATATCATTCAGACCTCTCGTTCTTCACAGAACGACATCGGCCAAAACAAGGAAACTCAAGTGACGTCATGCTATAGCAGTACACTGTGTATCTGCGTAGCAGGGTTGGCTGGGACGATACATCCCCATCAGTGGACCAGCTAAAAACACAGGGGCACAGAGTTTCCAAGCTAGGATTTTTTTATGACTCACTACCTTGACGCGACTGATTAAACTTAAGAACTAGACTAGGCGTAAGTAATCAAATTTGGCTGAACGCCAAAAATACAACTAACAACACCAGGGGCAAAGCCTTAAATACCGGGGAATGTTTTGGGGGCGGAGCCCCCGTGTGCCCTCGGGTGCTCTCCAGTTTTAATGATAGAAACACATGCACACTCCCTCAATTGTATACAACAAAAGGCAAGGGGAGGCGGAGCGTTTTCCAAAGTGGGGGCACAAGCAAAAAGGGACACCCTCAAAAGGAACCCTCAAAGTGAAAATATACCTTTTTTAGGCATTGGTATATACGCCTACCATGTCATGAGTGTGATTACATTATCAGGGTTGATTTCAATATTTGTTTCTCTGTCTATATTGGTCTAAGATACTGTTTAAGCATCATACTTTGCACTTGGGTGTGATGATGGGAATAATCATTTGCGAGTGAGCAACATTTTTGAAGATTTGTGAGGTCGCAGTGCGAAAAAAAAACGACATCTTATAAAGAGGGGGAAAAAAACAAATCCTGCCGGGTTTTAAGTACAATCTAATCATTAAAGAAACTGAAAAGAACGGTATTAAGTAACATAATTATTCAACTATAGAAATTAAAGAAAGTTGCTCTAAGCCACTTTATATTAGGGGGGCATGTTATGGAGAAAGAAAAAAGGAAACGTGTCAAAGTAAAAAGGGCAATTATCAGAGGTGGAAAGGTACATTTTATGAGAAAGGGAAGGGGCTCTTATTAAAAAGGAAAAGAGGCACTTATCAAAAGGAAGAAAGGGCATTTATTAGAAAGGAAAAGAGGGCAAGTTTTAAAGTAAAAGGGCAATTATCAGAGGTGAAAATGGGCACTTCTCGCACCTGAAAAGAGGCACTCACCAGTTATGAAAAGGGGAATTTATGAGAATGGAAAAGGGGCACGTACTATTAAGGAAGTGGGGCATTTGTTTGGGGAACAAGGACACCTATCAGACTTTAATAGGGGCATTTATCAGAGGTGGAAAGGGGCATTTATTAGAAGGGAAAGGGACACTTATCAAAGGTAAAAAGGGACATTTTTTAAAAGAGGTAGGGACACTTATCAGAAGGAAAAAGGGCACTTGTTTGAAATGAAAAGGGGCACGTGTCAAAATGAGAGAGGCACTCATCAAAGATGAAGAGGAGCACATATCAGAAGAAAAAGGGGGCAATTATTACAAAGAAAAAGGGGCACTTGTCAAAGTAAAACGGGCACCTCTCCCATTTGAATAGGGGCAATTTTCAGAGATGAAGAGGGCACTTACTGAAGATTAAAACAGGCACCTATTAGAATGGAAAAGGGACGCTTTTTGTAAAGGAAAAGGAGTACTTATCACAAGGAAAAGGGGCACTTATTAGATAAGAAAAGAGGCACATATCAAAGTAATACGAGCATCTAAAAATTTCAAAGCTCTTTGGAAGCGCATAGAGATGTTATTTTATAACATATTATGCGCTATACAAGAACTGCATATTATTATTATTTATCAGAGGTGAAAAGGGGCAATTATTACAAAGGGAAGGGACGTTTCTTTCAAAGGAAAAGGGGCACTTGTCAAAGTAAAATGGGCATTTTTCCTACGTAAAAAGCCGCACTTTGGGGGATTTAAAACAGTGTGTGTGGGGGGCACTGTGCCACCTTTCCCCCGGGAGCGGGGCCTCCGACAAAAGGTTATCTTGAAAATAACTTATCATCTTTACGGATGGGGTCCAGGGACAAGCATTAGGGCCCGCATTCGTGTTTTAGCAATTCAGAACCGTCAATATCCGTTTTGAGCGATACAGAAATTATAACTCATGCCTTGAAATTGCAAATGCCCGGGCCTATTGGTAAATTTTGTTGGAAATCAATTCTCTCTGACATACACACACTCTCTCTCCTATTATATAAAGACAGTTTTATGTAACAAATATTTGTCTTGGATATGGTCCAGGGGCCCACCTTAGAGCCCCTGTTGGGGGTCTAGGGGCGGAGTTTTAGCAGTTCAGAATCTTGAAATAAACTGTAATCTATTGCCTTGAAATTCACACTTCCCTATTGCTTTATTTCGTTGGAAATCAGTTCTCCCTTTCTCACACACACACTCTCTCTCTCTTTATTTTATAGAACAAAGAGTTGTCATTGATTAGGTCAAGGGAAACGACTTTTGTCTTTACGGCTGGGGTACAGGGGGCGGAGCCCTTGAGTTTTCACAACCTTCAAGATGGCCGTCACGAGCGATAGAAAGTTTAGTTTTCTTCTTGAAACTCATACAGCCTCTTTCATTTTATTTCGTAGAAATCACCTCAATATCTCTCTTAAAGACAATTCTAAAACAGTTTTTCTTACCGTTCTATATACTTTTGTCCGAATTCTTATAGGAACGTTGTGAATCAACTGCAATGTTATCTGTATGTTATCTGTATGTGTTCATTCACGTTCCATGTAATTATTTTTTTCCCCTTTTCTTTCTTTTCTCTCTCTATCTCCTTTTCCTCTGACATGTATCTTTAAAAAAAAACCTTCTTTTCTCCTTTTTCTTCCGTCGCTCTCTCTTTTTTCAGGCAGCTATAAAAAAGGGGGCCGTGGCCAATTCCCCCTTCCCATCTGCCACTGATTTAAATTTTATGTACACATTACGCATAGCTTGCGATGGGGTGGTGTTTCCATCCATAGACAAATTAAGTAGTAGTATCCTATCCAATACGTTGCCGACTCGTTACTCAGGGTAGCGATTAAAAATTTAAAAACCTCCCCCTCCCTCTTTTCTTTTCCTCTCTTCTTCTCTTTTAACTTATTTTCTCTTTCTTCTTCCGTCGCTATCTGCCCCCCTTTTTAGGCCACCAAAATGGGGGCGATTCGGTTCCCTGGATCCACCACTGTGTATTGTCTTTGTCTTTTTCCTGCATCTTGTATTACTTTTGGATATGTCTTTGAAAATAGTCTTGAATCTGAATAAGACAATTCAATCTTTGACATCTAAATTAACTAGTCTGAGGGCCTACTTTTCTGCAAGCTGGTTGTTCACGTTTTTTTCAGAACTTCTCAAATTTATAGTTAATCATGATCATAACTATAAAGTACACCTCGTAATACAGGCCTACAATATAATTTAGAAAAGAGATCGACATATGAACATTTCATAACCCGTTTCTGGGATACACTTGACAAAGCGAACCCAACTCTCCAATTTCTCTCTCTTTCTCTCTCTCTAACACACGTATCACGTGCCAATTTTTCTCCTCAAACGGAGCATGTGTATTCCTCACTCAATGCCTTTCGCGGCCATCCTTTACATTATTTTATTAATCTGAGTATACAATTAAAACTTATGGTTTAACTAATTATCTTAATGGGTTTATTGTCATATTCAATTATTAGATGATGGACACACAAGTCATGTGTGAGTCATGTTCATGAGTCAATTGAAATTGCATCAGAAAAAATATAAATTAATGGTTTATATTCATGATTTTATTTAGCGTAGGCTTACTAGTCTACCATGTAAATATACATTTATAAAATTGCATATAATTCATTCCTCGGACTCTACGGTCGTGTATCTCTTTTCAATAAAGAAACCCTTAAATATATATAAAGTGAGTCGTCTCCTAGAGTAGAATCCCCCTTCACTGGAGTAAAGGTTACAACCGCATCATGGTAGTGTTCGCTCATACTACAATGCGGAAACTGTTGATAGGTCAGAATGTTTTCCCCAAAACACTTGCATAGTCAGGAAAGTTTCAAATATTTTTCATATTTATAATGCAAATATAATACAAACACATACACGGATCCACTTTTGATGAAAAACTTATAAGTCTTTGACATAAATTTACACTGTACATTCTTATGTATCACCAATTACAATGAAAAGGCAGTTTGTGCAATGTTAGTAAATTTACCTCGAGGATAACTATGGTAAGACATGATTACCATCAGGAAAGACAAGTTGACAAAAAGAAAATAAATCATAATACACCAGACTCGAGTGTATCATGGAAACAATGTTTCAAATGTTTGATTATACAAAAGTTAAATGAAGAGTAGTTTCTTCTGCGTACATAGATGCAAACTGAAAGCTGATTACCAAGGCAATTTGTCCATAGAATAGATGTCAATTATTCTACTTTAAAATTAAAAAGTGTAATTACTTTAATATATAGTAAGACACATGAGTGGTGGATCCAGGGGGAAAGGAGAAGGAGGTTCCGGCCAAATCAAATCTGTAGTGTTCCTATAAGACCAAAGCGAGAATTAAAAAAAATTAAATGCAGTCTTCAAAAAGGCATCCCAAAACGTGGTGACCCACTTTCTTTTGCTTGCAAAAGAATTGCAGACTTGAGCCCCCTGCCAAAGAATCCTTGATCCACCGCTGACATGTACATGTCTATATGAATAGAATATGTAAATATTTAGTTCCAGCTAAATTCAAATCATTTCTCTAGTTTAATAGTTGTGGGTTCACGAATTGTTTTCCTGAAGGTGTCCAGGTTCCTGTCCAGGTTCCTGTTCAGTTGATTTCCCACTATACCTCAAATAGTTTATTTTCTTTAATCATTGTGTGTCAATTATCGCTTAAGTACGTAAATTAAATGAGTTGATTTAATATATACTAAAAGAAGGAAAAAAGCATACAATGTAGTAAAAGTAACAGTATACGACACGAACAAAAAATCCGCACCAGAATAACACATTTCAGTAATTACAATAACGTAATCACTCTGCATATAATGAGAAAGAGAGTATGAAACATTCATTTACACATTACATGTAATAATCAATTTAAATGATTTTAAAGAGGAAAACAATCGTGCTTAAATAACTCTAAATCGATTAGTATAAAAAGAAAAAGAAAATCATGTACAAGAATGCTTTACATCGTGGCCGATGAAAATACTTCTTCTGGTGTATTACGAAGCCATGCATCTAAACTCAAATCCTGATTAGAATATTTCGATAGACGAAAATCTATAGACTATCATAATGCAACTGGAATAAACACATGTATTGTTTAGGTGAAGGAAGATAATATCGACCACCCTCACAATTAGTCGTTTTTTAATGAAGATAAACTTGTATGCATATGAAAAGTCAAACAATACGTGTCAGATCATTGATGCAATTTACAAGTATCAAACATGTTCTACATGAATTTGATTATACATCACAAAAAATAGCACATTAACATTTATCACTTCTTATGATCATCATGTGACAATTTACGTAGATTTGGATCATTTTGGTGATATATACATACAAAGCAATATTACAGTCTTAAGCAGAAAAGCAATTGTGATTGTAAATGTCATGATGCAACTACTACATTAGATAATGGAAATAAAAGAAATATATTTTTAGTAGAGAAAATTAATCTGCTAAAATAACAACTGGAATGTAAGAAAAAGTTTGATATAAAAATACATTATACATGACAAAATTATCGGTCATGAGGTTTACTATCAAGAATTGTATTTACACATAGTAGTTAAATAGAGATAATATCAAAAGTTTATGCAATAGTTACATCATAACCGTAAACCTGATAGAACCGAAGTGACATTATTGATAATTCCTTTGATTTAAATTCATGATATAAACGGCTGACCTAAAGTATTACGTTCAATAGAATACACAATAATGCAGCATTGATTAGGCAAGTTTAAGGTATTTTGTCAAAAAAAGTACCGACTATACATCAAACAATAATACCTGGATGATCATTGTAAAATGACATTGACATCTCTTCTACAGCTTAGATCAGACTATAACAAGAAAAAGAAAACTGATACTTAAAGGAAACCTCACCCCAAGAAGTAAGTTTAATTATTCCAAGAGATTTATTATATTCTTGACCATTAATCAACAAGATTCCCCACCAAAGTGTATGAGAGAGGCATAAAGCAAGAATAATGTAAAGTTTCTGAGCACGACATGGGCATCGCCATTTTCTTGATAACGTGACATACTATGTGAACTCGTTTATCAAGTAAATGTATTCAAATTTATGGATGCTTCCTTCCCAAGGTGTGTGTGGGGATGAAGCATTTCATTCACCTGCTATTATCCTTTGTACAACAATTGCCAGAATGCATATTGCATAAATAAGTTGGCGCTCTTCTGGGGTGAAGGTTTCACATAAATGAAATAGATTTGTCAACTGCTATATTTTAGTATTTTTAAATGAATTAGTTACAATTGTTTCCCTGTTATACATTTTTCACCAAATATTATCTTCTCAGCTATGATTTTTACTCATTGAAAAGTAAAGGTTTTGTTATTGATTTAAAAATTATTTCCAACTAAAGCTTGATACATGATCAACTTCAACTAGTACGTCACATTTTCAAAAAAATGGCTGCGCCCATGTCATGCTTAAATGCATCACATCATGCCAAGAATATCTTCATTTATATATCTCCTGTACATTTTCGTAAGGAATATTGTACATCAAAAGGCAGGAATCGACTTATTTTTCCGAATACCTATACTTATTCTTTGGGATGAGGTTTCTTTTAATATTCATTATGTGCACTTTTCCTTGATACTTAGTACCATATGGAATATTCAATTACTAAATACCTTGGATTTGTCCTATATCATATAGTAGTGGCATTCACATTAATTGTGTCTTTTCAGTATAGCGATTCAATAGCCGTGGAAATAAATAGTCAAATAGTACAACTGTTGCAATACAGACACACTCTTTGCCTATACCATTAATCTTTGTATCAATCTTTATATTCAAACTTGTATGGCCCTATCTTGAGGAAAGTAAAGACGAGTTTGTATAGAATGAACTTGACAGGATCTTAAATTTCATTCATCGGTTTGAATAACATAATAGCCATAATTTTGTTTATGCTCAGTGATTTGACATTCAGAGTTAGTAAATATTCAATTTATTTTTAAGCTTTTAAAGAGACTTTACGCAATCGCTCTAATTCAAGATGATTACAACGAGGAAAAAAAAAATTGACTTTAAAACGAAGGAATCAAAATAGAATACATATCCAGATACAGAATCTCATCAAAGAAAAAGAATATGATGCCAAAAATCTTCACTCATGAAAAAAAAACACCAACACTATATCACAATGTAAATTGAACCGAAATTTAAAGGGTAAAAAGAAAGGTTTCATTAGCAAGGGTCTAAGAAAATCAGTCCTAGGCCTATAATGAATACTTTCAACTAATGACTGAAAAGCATTTTTACCCCTTAGGAACGAACCTACCAAGCAGAGTTTAAATTCAAAGGAAACAACTCATTCTTACATTGTTTTCATGGAAATGTATTTCTTCTTTCAATACTGATCTCCAAAGATCTATGTAGCTTATCACAAAAGTGCCACACAATTTCTTACATCAAGTTTTCGATTAAAGCGAAGTGACGGACCTATAATATATTTGAAAATTCATTGTGTTGGAGAAGACTCATAATACAAATGATAACCTATTACAGTTTCCCAGTTTGTACTTTCTATTTCTACTACGAACCAGGAAGAGGAAACAAAATATTTTCAACTGATGTCAGGCTAGTAACATAGGAATATTCTCGGAAATCTTGTTAAGGAAGCTTACATTCGGATTCACTGTGAAACAGCACCCATCACTCTCTGCTTGCCCCTTTTTCTTTTTCCGACGAGGAAGAAGAGTCCATCGTCGTCATCATTGTTATCGATCTCTTCTTGGATTTGGGTCCTGATCCTTTGCAGTTCCTCCTCCAGACGTGGCTTGGTTTGCATGAGCTTCCTCTGTAAGCATTCGATCACAAACGGAAAAGATAAAGATATCGACATCAGATATAGGATATAGATATAATGAATGATATCTAGATATGCAACGGGTGTTAAAAAGTCATTGATACTTTTCATCTCTACTCATTCAAAGATGTTTTTCCCGCCATTTTAGACAGCAAACTGTGAAATGTTGTTCCCTTTAATATACTGGATCATTTTATGATAAAATTCAAGCTTACGAAAATGTCATGTAAGATTACTTACATCTTCAGGGGTAAATTGTTGCCTGTTTCTCCTCTGTTTGGACATGCAGTTTATTTCTTCCAGTTTGTCTACGAGGTCCTGTTCTTTCTTCTGAAGTTGACTAAGTTGACCAACCAGATATCCTGGGAAGGTTTCCCGATAGTCCCTCAACTGCACTGGGATTGGATTCCGATCTCTCTCAAAGACATTGTATGCCACCGGTCCGGCAAAGTTAAAACCAAGGTAGAAAGCCACCTTCTCATGACTTGGTTGATTGTGCAATCTAGAAAAAAGCTTGATGTAGATCTGTTCTTTAGCTGGTGTCCGAAATACCACCCTTTCTCTGTCTTGAAAGGTGCCTTCTACGCGCACCAGTCGTTCAGTGACTTCCCTTCTCATCCAGAACCTGTGCCTTTCTCCTTCCAGTGTGGACTGTGATGCGTGGAACATGTTGATGTGAACGAATGCTTGTAAGCCATCTCCCTTTGCCAGCAAGAACTGAGTTAGAGGTCTTTGTACTCTTGTCTGGTGACGTGGAAGAGACTTGTCGTTAGCAGACTGAAATCCGCGCTTCTGTGTATCCGTGCAGTGCAAATCATTCCATTTTCCTCGTAGTTGTACGACAGCCTTCTCTGTGGTCAACCCAATGCTTCTGTATCCCGCCGGCAAGTTGCCTCTCGGCCAGGCCAACATCATGGTGAAGAAAGCTCCATATAGGTTGTTGCCGATTTTGTTTAGTGTCTGTACTTGTCTGATAACAGTATCATAGTCAATATCCTCACCAAGAGATGATAAGGCAAAGGATATACATACCAAAATTCTGAGATCAAAAGCATTCTTAGGTTGATTTGCAATTAGTATGTCTTGCACTTTCTTCAGGTATTCTCTCTTACCATTTTGAGCCAATTTAAAAATGGCATGAAAGGAATCAGCTTTCATCGCTTTTACCTGTGCTCTTCTCCATGAACTCATAGAATCTGGATTTTCCTGGACTGATTTTGGTGGAACTTGTTCCTTATCCACTGTGAAGAATCTGAGATAATCTTCACAAAACTTGACGAGCTCGTTATTCCTCATTCGTACTTCATCTTGCGGATCTTGCTTCGTTCTGGTTATTCCCTTGCTATATGTCAAGAGATTCCCAACGTGGTCAAGCGTGACCTCTGCTCTCTTCGGCACACCTTTCAGGCGTTGTCGACGGTCACTCCACAATTTGTCTAATCCTGATATGTCCTCATCTGTAAGAAAGAAGTCTTTCATTTTTTGCATGCCAGATGATAGACAGAAAGGTTCAACGCGTTGCTCCATTGTCTGTAGAAAACAGAAGATAACTTTGAGCTCACCACTGAAGGCAGCATAACTTGAACTCTGGCTGGATTCCATTTTCTGTAGGTCCTGACACTTTCTGAAGAAATACATTCCATCATCTAGAAGATCCAGTAACTTCAGAGTTTCATCAGTGCCAAGAGGAGACTCAATGTTCTTCTTTAAGTACTTCTTCATCTCATCAAGTACTATCCTGCCTCGTGTATCCCAAAAGAAGGGGCGATTTTGAAAGTTCACTGCCATTTCTGCGTATCGTTGCGCCTCAACGAGGTTATTTTGTGATTTGTACAGGCGAGCTAACTGCTGCGCTATAAGCCCATTCTTGAATTTCTCAGAAGCTTCCTTGAGGAGTAGGAATGCTATTTTTTTGTCTTTAGTGAGGAGATGTTCAATCAAAGGGGAGAACAGACTTTGTTCCCTGCGACGCACCAGTAAGTTACGTATCTGGTCAATCATATACTTACTCGTATATGCCTTTGATTCAAGAATTTGAGAATCATTTATTAGCTCTCTGACGACCTCTCCAATCATCTGACCGTTTTCTTCTACGAGTTGCTTAACAACCTCAGTTGCAAGGACAGGGTTTACTAACTTTATTGCCTTTGTAGAGCCATTCCTGGTGTGGACTTTCGTCTGGATGAGAAGTAGGCATATCGGTTTAGACAGAACATTTTCCCATGGTACATATTCCAGTTTGGATCTTCCCCGAGTTGACGGTATTTGTCGACTTGCGCCCATGAATACATCACAGCAGGAGACGGGCATCCCAAAATCTTCCATGAATATGTTGATGACGGCGATGTACTTGAGTAGCAGAGATTCATTGCCTTTTACTTCACACAAGATGTTTGATACGATTTTTCTAATGTAATCTGGGTTGCACTCTTCTTTCATCACCATGAAACCGATCAACTTCTCTGGCCTCTGACTGTATTCCTCGTTGTATTCTTTGAACTTTTCCTCAAACCACAAATTCTCATATTTGTTCAACTTATGTCCTATGACAACGGAATTCAATTCGTTGTTCTGCGCCACCGATCCTGGATCAGGCGTTCTCTTACAATGCAAGATAATGAAAGACAGACATCCGTAGTCATTGGTTGCTGTTTCGAGCTGGGCAATCAGATCAATTACCTCTGCATCATCCATATCGTCCAACAAAACGAGAACAGGAGGAATTTTGTCTTTATGTCCATACCCATATTGCCGCACTTCAAGAATTTCTTCAACAGTCGACCTTATGGCTCTCTGTACGATGATGCATCGTAGTTTCCGATGAAAATCCCAAAGGACTTGTTTTGCAGAGGTACTGGCACCTGACCCCGGTTCATGAAAGACAGTAATTGTCACTATCGAGTTTGAACCATCATTAGGATTCGAAGACTTCAACTTTTCCTTCACCAATTTGTTCAGTGACATGCTTGCTTCTCGTCTAAGAACCTGATTGTAACCCTTCTTCCTCGCATTGACTTCGCGTAGATGAAAGTTCCACCAGGATACTGCATTTCCTTGGTAAAAAGCTAGCTCCTGCTCGGAGACAAATGTCTGAAACCCTGGACTGCCCTCTTTCATGGCTGTGTTTTCACACTCATTTTGGGGAAGAACATCAATGTTCAGCCACTTAGATCTGATCTTTTCTGGAAGAATGCATGACTTTCCAGCAGAGAAGGGTAACTCAGCAGGAGCAACGGCTACCTGTCCATATTGCTTCTTGATGTAGTAATTGATTCGCTTCCAGTCTTTGCCAATAACGCTACGTTTGTCCAGTTGATCTTTTGGAAGCCATTTCTTAACTTCATCAGCCCAAATTTGGTAAAGCTCCCGATTTTCTACAATGAACGTGAACGTTCCTCTTCCTTGCAGCGATGACTGGAGCTTCTTGAATATGTCACTCATTATCTGTATGTTGTCACTGGATAGGATGAGGAAAACAATGACGGCCCTTTCTTTCGGTATTGCAGTCGTTGCAAAGAAGTCTACAGCTCGATCAACGTCAGCGCCATACTTTTCATTCCAATCAGACGCAAGACTCGGAATTTGTAGTTCTTCAAGATCCTCTCGTCCATTGGCAAATATCCATGAAGGAACATCATTGAACTCCAATTCTTCTGTCGAAGTCTCTGTGCGAAATGTCTCAGGAAGGAGGAGCTTAATTTCTCTCTTGTTTTCAACCATAGAACAGATACCATTCATTACTGATTTGGCATTGCAATCAAAAACTGCATTCCAGTTCACCAGAGACACAAAGTCCAAGTTCTCTTGAAGACCCTTCAAGTCATCCATTACAGAACCACCTAACGTCGGTTTGTTCACAACAAGGATAGGATGGAAGGAACTATCTAGGGATCCATTCTCATCACCCGTTAGGAGAAAACGCAGCTTTGCCTCTTCTGCCGATTCTTCTTCTTTGTTAAGTGGAAGACTGTGAGAGATGATATCATGTCCCACGCTAGATATGGATGTTCCGTGTTGAACCGCTTGGCCCTGTTTCCAGTCCTCATTCCCTTCGATTCCTTGCTTTTCTGCTGATTCGCCAATGTTATTTACATCGTCTTCTTTTTGCCGTCCAAGAATGCCCTTGTTTTCTACTATTCTCCTTGTGTCATTTCCTCTACTACTTTGTGATTCACCAGTGCTTCCCTCTGCACTAAGTGAATAATCATGCTCTTGGGTTGCTGTGATGCCATCGTCTCGAGATCTTATTTTTTGCAATACTCCTGTCGATTCCCCTTCTGTCGTGCATGGGATATGACTGGAGATATCCTGTCCAACGCCACACAGAACTTTCTCTGGACCAACTTCTTTTTGTTCTTCCCAGTCCTGTTGTCCTGTTATTCCTTGCATTTCTACCGGCATGACTTTCCCAGATCCGCCAGCATGTAATGTACTGTCTTCTTCAACTAGCGATCCATGGATTTTAGCATGTCTGTTTTGTGTTACTGGGTCATTTTCTTGATGTCTGTGTGGTTCATCATTGCTTTTCTCTAAGGTAGTTGAATCGGCATGTTCTGATGCTTTTATGCGATCATCGCGAGCATATATTATTCGTCGCATCATCCCTGTAGACAACTGAAAATCTTCTCGGAGATCACGACCGTCATATCTAGCTAAAAGCTTGCCATTTATACCCTCTTCTTCTAATTTATTGGCAATACTGAGAGGTATGTCTTCATCCTGAACCAACCAGTTCTTTACGTCCGATGGTGTCAACTCTTGAATACTTTTGAAGGCTGTATCAGCAGAATCTATAATGAAATAACAAAATGTCTAATATGAGTAAGCTTTAAATCAGTACGTTATAGGCATACTTGTTTTAAAATTTTAATTGTGGTATGTAAAATCACATTAAAAGTTATTGCGTATATAGATTAAAAAAATAAGGACCCATGTGCCTATCCCATTGGGAAGCTAATACACTGTGCGAAAGCAACTGAGAATTCACAAGGACTATTTTTAAAACTATGTATCTTACGAACCGTCAGCTATTGTTTCATCTATATGTGAGATCTCCTTCAGGTCCAGTGTGACTGTGAGTTTGAAACCAGCTGCTTCTTCCAGTTCTGGAGTAACGAGGAGTTTTGTCAAGCCTCGCGAGAGTGTACCGTCTGTACAGGCTCGAAGAAAGGCATCATGATCGGGTCCGAGTTTGACACGAACGAAGAAGTGCACCGAGTCAAACCGAATTTTGGTGAGAGAAGCGTGACCTTGATGCTCGAACAGGGATGCTGCTTCCAGGCATAATTTTCTGTTCTCCCTCCATTTTTCAAAGTTGTGACAATTTGCAAACACTTTCTGAAGGCGCTGCAGAATCCTAGGATCCGCTTCAATAGCACCAGCCACACCTTCTCCTGTTGTCACGGGTTCATTTATGGGCTCAATGTTAGCATCCACTTCCATCTCTGAAACAGATAGGATTATTTCATTATGACCTCGTATTTCACTCTGAATATAATGGGAAACAAAGGTTCTAGACTTGTTTTTCTTGAAGCTTAATTAAGAACATGAATAAAACTTAAAATAATTATTAACACTCTAAATCGTTACTTATTCTGTTAAGCTTAGGATCGTAATCGATTTCAAAGAGAAAGAAATTTCTCAGAATGAGACATTCCTGGATACGCATCAAACAAAGAATGGCGCCAAAACATTACTTTTTATAAACGTTAGTTTTTGTAAGAAAGACAAAATTACATTTATATCTTCTTGATATTATTATTATAAAATCAAATATATTAAGCTAATAAAAAACAGAACTTCACTATGAATGTGAATCTTCATCTGAAAGAACGGTGCTAAACATGAATTTACCTTGGTAACTGGTAGATCCATCACAGTCCTCTTGATCCTGGACGCTTTCCGATACATGATGATGAATGTCTCCAACGTGGACTGTGTCTACATTCCCAACATGGATTGTGTCAACGCGTCTTACAAACACGGTCTTTGATTCCTCATCATATACAAAATTCGGTGATACTTCTGCTAAATGAAATTTAAAGTGGTAATAAAGGAACGAGTGTGACAATTCCAAAAAAAAAAATTTGTTCACCTTTGTATAATGAAAATCTGCTTCTACAATGAAATGGCTGCTGCACAGTGCCCTTATTTTACCAAGCACCATACATAACATTAAGACCACTGAAAAACAAATTATAAAAGGGCACCCGGGGCACCCAATGTCTTATTTTGTCGATGCTCCCGTTATAGCCGGCCCTAACAATGAGAGTTTTTTGTGGTACAATTTTAATGGAACATAACATGCTCAATGAGCCTAGGCAGTTCCATCTACTAACCATTGAAAAAGGCAGAAGATGTGTTTGTTTCTAGGGTTAGAAATGGCATTCTATTTTCACGCAGGATTTTATGGTTTGCACGGAGAGATACAACCACATTACAGCGACAAAAATAGTTATTACTAAGGGAGTCAACACTAATTTGGATGCTAGCTATACCAAGTAGTCTACTGATATTTGGTATAAATCAGTCCCTCAAGGAAATATTTCATGCTTTCACATGGTCTTATAGATTCATCTCAAAGGATGACAACAATGACCAACATTTATATAGAACATCCACTCTGCCTTGTAGGTTATATTTTACCACATGTATCACTAAAAGCAAACTTACTCATCTAAACTAATGAATTATCTTTTTTGGACAAACTATTTTAAAATTTTGGAATACACAACTGTGGAAATATATCACATTATTTTGCCTGTATAGCATGGATCTGCCTGTTCCTTTGGTATAGTCTGTTTACTACTCCACTTCAAACAAGTTGATTGGGGCAAATTAGCTTGTTTATAATAGAGCTAAATGTAACATATCGAAAGATAGACAATATTGTATCTTAAGTTGTATTGCATTACGTATCTCGTCTGCACCTCCAGTTTGAAAATGGAATAGAAAGATATAGATCTACCTGATGTTGTCACGTCATGATTGGGAGGAGGAGGAGCATGTATCTTGTTTGGATGTTTTGCAGGCTGTGGAGTCGATGTCCGCCCAGATTTCTTCCGATTTCTTTTCTTTCCCATCTTTATAAACATGCAAACAAGATGATAATTGTGGAAAGTGGTGGCTTTAAACATTAATTGCAAGGGGGACGTCGGGATGTTGGTGATATTATCCTTATTTCTTGTAGTTGTACAACTTTGATTGAAATTTAAATCTTATTTATTCAGCATGACGTTAATTCCTTTCCAGAGCTACATAACAGCATCCTTAGGCAAAGTTGATACCATCCATAGAGATGCTATTATTCATAGGAGATGAATGAAATGGCTGGTTACCAGGGGTTAGGGAAACATGCACAAATTGAATCACATTGTCATAACTAGTAAACAGGTCTAGTATTGCTCAGTTTTTTTTTAGTTGAGTTACCCCATGGTTTATTATTGAACATATGATATAATTATCCCTATGTTGTACATTTTTGCCAGATATTCTATACATAACTTAGTACGTATAACTTACATTGGTGGTGCGTGTAGATCGATCTAGGCCTACTGCGTTTGCTGAATAACTGATTAATATGATGATAAATCTATCGCCTATTATCGGTGTATCCGCTTAAATAAATCAATGATGTCAATCCCAAATTCAAATTATCGCGGGTGATCGACTGAAGATAAAACTCGTCACATCCCGGAAAGGTTACACTTCGTTAAATGCCAGCCTTATACATCATATTCTACATGTTGTCAAAACGATTAACGAACTATTCCAATCGTACTGGTTTAAATCATATTCCTTGTACGTCTAAAAATGGCGTATCGATATGGCGTCGCGCCCGGCCCGAATGTGTATTGGTTCTATTGTTAAGTGGGAATTCCCACCAGTAACCTTCCACCTTTGAACTCAGCGTTTGCACAGTGACAGCCCTCTGGTGTTCAGTACAACTACTCGAGAAAATAGTCGATAATGTGTTTTTTTAGGAAGAGCAATCTTCGGTAGGTTCATCTTTAGATCGAGCTCTATTTGAAAGGGGCAATAGGACACCCCAGACAAAGTTCGACCATGAAAAGTATTCAGTCACTATAAAGAAATTATTTGAAGAATCCTTGTAAATTAAATTGCTCCTAAAAACTTATAGATAATGTCTTGGAATTCTAAAGTCAACCTTAAAAAATGAATGAAAAATGAAATTGAGCCAGTTTAAAGCCATTGTCCATGAAATATAAAACTTAAAAATCAATACTTTACTATTACCTAATAACAATAACACTTAAAAGAATACCAAATAAATTAAAATAATAATTCAGAAATAGTAAAGAGATATATTTTCCAGGCCCAACACTTACGCCGACCTAAATTAGGGTTCAGAAAAGGGTGCCGGATAACCATTGGCTCGCGGATTACTCCCCCCTTTTCCCGGAACCAAGGTCAATACGCCAAATCTGTAAATGTACATGGAAAGATATGAAAATTCATTGTTTTATTTTTCATATGTGGAGTGAAGCATAATAAATATGGTCACAATTTTTGAAAGGGTATTTTTGTAATATATATATACATTGTATATTATATATTTATATATTATATCCTGCCATGTTTAGTGACTAAAGATAAAAGCGTCAATTTGGAACCAGAAGGGCGTTAGCTCTGTGTAAAATGATATGAGCTAATGCCCTTCTAGCTCCAAATAGACGACATGAATGATTAAATCGATGCATGGCAGTTTGGAATGAAGCCATACACCACTGATTTAGTACCCTTGCTGAAAAGGGCTTTGATAAGCATCTTTTATGTTTGCACCATGCTTTAGTTATTTTATTATGAACATATACATGCTACCGAGGATGAGAGTGAGATAAAAGAGAGAAGTAAACTAAAATGTGAGAGAAAGAAGAAGCAAAATATCAATTGAAGAGAGAGAGGTAGAAAGAGTAGCAGAACAAAATAGAGAGAGAGAGAAAGAGAGAGAGAGAGAGAGAGAGAGGGAGAGGGGGGGGGGGGCGGGGCGGGAGAAGAAGGAGGCAGGAAAATATAAAGATGGCAAATTAACACGCTAAGTAGTTAAGTGCTGACGTTTATTATTGTCAAATGCCACAGACAATGGTCCTGAAAATTAATATTCACAGAGCGACAAGTTTTAAAATACCTTTTATGTCTCAGAAAAAAAAAAGTCTTCCAAAATTCAAATAGAGAGTCTTCCATCATATATTTTGTGTGAATAGACTGGCCTGGTCTTGGTGTAGTATATAAAATAAGATGCCTAACCGAGACTAATTTTTGCCTTTGACATTGTGATTCCCCCGGGCTAGTCTTGAGGCATTTCTAGTGCAATCATTAGAGTATAGGGGTGTGAAATTACACAGGCAATTATTCAGTGATCTCCAGGTTATATTCGTAAGTAAAGATGTATGAATATATTACAGTCTTATCTCAGATTGTTTGAATGTAACACCCGTTCTTGGTTCGATCAGAGTTGATTATTTTATGATCCGATGGGGAAAAAGAACACTGCTACGACCATGACGACTGCAATGAATTTAATGTAAATCAAGTCTGTAACTGACATACTTAAATTGTGCTCTTTATATATATAGATGAATTGTTTAGGGAAGAAGAAATTTATACAACATAGTCGGCAGAGCGTCCCGTTTTTATTAGCCTATTTGGAAGATCAAACCAGAACTAAATAATGTAGGAATACAATATTATTTTTACAAAAACATAACAGTATAATACACTGTGGCAATGGATGGAGAACGAGAAATTTTGAGATAAAGAGAGGAATAAGACAAGGCTGCCCTCTATCGGCCATGTTGTTTATCGTAGCAGTAGAAACTATGGCAGATATATAAGAAAGAATGACAGGATTAAAGGGATTCCCTTTGGAAATACTGGTAATCAGAAAGAGTTGAAAATTCTGCAATACGCAGATGACACTTCTATATTTTTCAGAGAAGAATCATCTGTGAAATATATTTTGGAAGAATTAGATAGATTTGGAAGCGTTGCTGGCCTAGTGCTCAATAAAGATAAAACAATTTTGAAATGGTTGGGCCCTACAAAGCATAAATGGAACTTTCAAGCCTTTGGCCTTCATTGGACAGATTGTTGTATCAAATACTTAGGAGTTTATATAGACACTGACCAAGATTTAGTGGTGAAATTAAATTGGGAAACGAAACTAGAAAAGATACAGAGAATAGTAGACAATTGGCGGAAGAGAAACCTTACAATAATTATAGGAAGAGTTCTCATAATGAAGACATTGCTTATTAGTCAAATAGTTCATCTGATTATGTTTTGCTCAGTACCAAATTATATTGTTAAAAAATAGAAAAGATTATATACAATTTTGTATGGAATTCAAAAGTTGACAAAGTGAAAAGAAAAACAATAGTTAGAGATTATACTGATGGTGGTATAAGAATGATTGATTTTAACAGGTTAATACATAGTTTCAGATTAAAATGGCTTGGAAGAATAGTTGATGACCCAGAAAGTTATTGGAAAGACTTTGCAATGTTATATTTCCAACCATTAGGAGGTCTCAATTTACTTTTGAATTGTACTATTGACCGAAACATGATAGAAAAATATTTTGTCGGCAAATTGCCAAGGTTTTATTTAGAAATTATGAAAGCCTGGTCATATATAAAGGATATTGTGAAACAGGATTATATTCATTTGGATGCTCAGATTTTATGGTATAATAAATATATTACGCATGAAAAACAGCCACTCTTCTATAGAGAGTGGTACCTAAGTAACATAATTTTTGTAAAAGATATTTATATTAAAGGAAACTTTATATCCATGACAAAATTGATAACAACCATTGAAAATAAAAAAAGCAAAAGCGACAGCACTGTTTGGTTTTTCTAAATTGAGAAATGCCATACCAAAAGTTTGGACTGATAACTTGAAAGAATCTATTTTGTTAGAAACTCCAACTATACTAATTGGTAAAAAAGAAAAACAATTGGAATTTGTATCAAGTAGGTTATTTTATCATATTCTAGCAAGGAATGACATAGGAGATGAAAGTCCATCATACTGGACAAACTTAATTGATTATCATTTAAACTGGAAAAAAGATCTTCCAAAGAAATTTGATGAATGTAAAGGAAAATAAATTGAAACAATTTAATTTTAAGACAATTTATAATTTGATTCCTGTAAAAAGAATGTTGTTTTTTATGGGGATTTAGTAATTCCGATATCTGTGAAAGATGTAACTGTAAAGAAGATTTATTTCATGCTTTTTTGAAATGTGAAATGAACATTCCCTTCTTTGAAAAATTAATGGAAATGATAAAGCATGTGTATAATGTAGATGTTGATTTTAATATTGGTCTTTTGTTAAAAACCAATTTGGAAAAAAATATTGACGATATTGTTACAATTGCCTTTTGGAGCTTATATAAAATGATATTTTTGAGAAACGAAAAGGGAAAAGATGAAAGGAAAACAAAATTGTGGTATATTTTTTTGAAAGAAGTTAAGATACGTTTGGAAATTAACGCAGCGCTGTCAAAAAAAGGAAAGGGAAAATTGTATTATTTACCTGAATTAATAGAAATGTATTTGTAAAGTATTACAGTGGTTATGTTAAACAAAAATGTAAGTAACCTTTGATTATTTTGTTGTAATAAAAACACCTGTTAAGGGTGAAAGAAGAAAAAAAAAAATAATACACTGTGACAACGTTGGACGGATATACCCATACAATACTTTAATATGAAATACACATACACAGAAACGGAAATTATTACGAACTTTAAGCCAACGCTAATATTGTACAGATCCATAAATCATGCAAATCAATGTACATTTTTTCGACATGACATTTTTAATCCGAAGAATATAAAGGCCATTAAAATAGCGATATTAATTATCCATGAACAAATAATATTATAGTCATAATGTCACTTCGGTTCATTAACATGGTTCATTCCACAATGACATAAATGATTATAATGTAAATGTAAACCGTACAACAGCCAGAAAATGATTTATGTTGAGTTTATGCAACGAGCTAGGTGTCTCTCGTGGAATAGTGAAAATATTCACAAATTAATTTATCAATGTATTAAATGATTAATAAAGATACATATAATGGTCATCTGCTGGTCAAATATATTAGGTGTTACCCTAGCACTAATAAGTTAAACTTCATTCCTTTTTTATATAAAAATGCTTTTACTAAAATTCACTTCGGTAATTCGGTGATTCGAATGAAATCTGTTTCAAATATCACAGCATCACGCAAAGAGAGAAAAAAAAATCGAAATATGATCAAAATTTCATCTTACTTAAAATGACAAATAAAACTTTTTAAATTTACTGAAACAATCAAATTAGAACATATTTATCTCTTATATACATAGCTTATCACAATACCTTATAATTTCATCATAATTTCTAGATCCATGTATGTTGTTCATTTTAGAATGCAAACAACATGTTTAATCAAAGATAAGCTTCATTGTAAATCATTAATCATATTCATTGTAACTAAACATTACAATTTTTCTTTCATGGATCTTTTTAAGCTTTACAATTTTGTTCAAATAATCATCGATAAACTTACTTCATCTGTTTAATAAATCAAACCAATGTCAACCGGCCTTTTGTCCTGTATTTAATACATTATACAACACATTACACGTCGATGACTTCTTCTATGGTTTCTCACTGCTTGAAGCAGCGCCCTCACTAGAGGCATCCTTGGTTGCCTTCTCTTCTGCTGCTTTCATCTCGGCTTCCTTTTGTTCAGCCTGGACCTCAGCAGTGTTTCTGAAATTCAAATAAAATGGAACAAAAATGAAGATTTGATTGAATAGAATGAAAGCTAAATAGTCACGCACAACAACATACATGCACTATATAGAATTTCAAGTCCAATAAAAAAAAAACCTGCATAATACTATATATTGAACGTCTTAATAAGACAGGATTTGCGCATAATAATCCACATTTCTATTGGAGGTTGCCCCCATGACACAGGCAGAAGAAACTTTACGTCTCCTTCTTTTCATTGATCCTTCAAAGTTACATCAAAACTTCTGTGAATATCACTTAGGTATAGTAACATTGAAAATTGAGGGGGTATGAATGTTATGGAGGCATAAGTGGGTGAAATGCGAGAAAGCAAAGTCACCGAGTGAAGGGGGGGGGGAGGGTGAGAGGCGATCTGCTTCTCTTGTTGCCTTACCATCTCCGTTTCACTCTCCCCCCTCATTGTCTAGTTGGATCTCCATGCCCCCACCCCCACGAGCTACGCCTATTGCTACAAGTCCTATCCTAGAGCAGTTCCTTACCCTGGTAGAAGATCATCGATGGGCTCTCCTTTCTCTAACTTCTTCTCCATGTCGATGATGGTAGTGACACCATCAATCACACACTGTACTTGTTGGACCTCGGAAGGAAGGAAAAGATATAAAGGGTGATGAGACATGGGAATAATAAAATCAAATAGGAATTAATGATTTGCTTTTGATATTTGTATAGATTGTCGGAGATATCTCTGACCGAGCAACAAATAAATGTATGCTAAGTATGGCTCTTACTATTATTAGGTCCTGTAATTAGTTCTTTAGCAGACTTTATGTATTTTCGTGTCACTATGCAAACATAGCAGGAACCATCATTGATTGAAACTCATATCGAAAATTGTTTAACAATGAACGGTCAACCTATAGCGGATGAACAAGATTTTGATAAAATGAAAAAGAAAGAGTAAAAACTGGGGAGGGAGGGAGTAAAGAAGAGGAAGGAATGGAATAGGAGGTACTGGACAAACGAAATGGCATAAATGATTATATGTAGATTGTGGAGTTTTCTTTCAAAGTCAATTATAATTGCACAAGCACAAAAAATACATAAATGTGCAACATTATATGTAAAATAGCAAATCCTAGGTATTTAGCTTGGTCTACGGGGACGTATGGTATAAACATGGGCCTACATCTGTGAATAAGATTAAAAGTATATTTTGAAAATACTGCAAAAATCGTGTGAGGCTTTCCCACATAGTACCAGAGGGTGAGTGACGACTCCGGGTCAGAATACACCAAGCCAAATACCTAGGATTGGCTATTTTACATATTATGTTGCACATATTTTATGGCATAAACCACATTGGACTCGCACAAAAGTGTTTTATCGTCTTTCCGATTTCGTTCAGGTAGTTTACATTGCCATGTCGTTCAGGAACATAGTACTGTCGTACACTACCAGCAGTGGCCCGAAATGTATTTACATGGAATGTGCTTTACATGTATCTATGCTTTTTGGCTTGTTAAACCTCACTTATTCCATCAAATAAATGTACTGTACAATTTACATTCTCAATATTGATAGAAAAATACTTCAAACAAGTCAATTGGCTCACCCATCATCAAGCGTTATGAAAGCCATGCTGTCACTAGATTGGGCAGGGAATTCGCTTGGGAGCTGCATTATTATCTACGTCTGCTCCTAAATAAGTCGAAGTCATGTTTATGCTTTATAATTGTCTAGCCTTACCTTATCTTCAATATTGTAATATTATTTGGGCGAATGTTGGAACAACGAATTTGGAACCGTTACACAAATTTCAAAAGAAAATTTTGAGAATATGCACAAATTCTTCCTTTAGATCACATTCGCGACCATTATTCTTCCGTTTAAAAACCCTAAATATATATGATATACATAGATTTCAAATAGCATTAGTAATGTTTCGTACAATCCATAATATTATTCCTTGCAATGTTTCCCAAATGTTCACCATAAATAGATCGGTCCATAATCACAGTACTCGCTCAAGTAATAAATTTCATTATCCCAAAGTTAAAACACAGATTTTACTTAACTCATTAAGACACAGTGGTCCACGCGTGTGGAATAATCTTTCAGAGGAATTAAAGAGTTCAACAAATATAACTTCATTTAAAGCAAAGTTGAAAAGGGTATTTATTGATGATTATTCAAATCATTTTTTTTCTCCATTAAATGTACAATTACCATTACCCCCTCCCTGTATGATTGCTGGTGTTTGTCGGTGTAGTGTGTTACTGATTAATCTGCATAATTTTGTATTTTGTTATTGCTATTGTTTATACCATGCATGTATTTTTCCCTTTATTGGGAACTACTCCATACAAGTTTTTATAAACTTTTTTGTAGTTTCCGTTTTTTCTCTTACTATGTATATTTTGCCATTTTTGCATATATTATAATATTGTTTTTATGCTTGAGAAGAATTAATAAATTGAACTGAACTGAACTGAACTGAACTGAAGTCAATTTATTATCGGGCCTGTTTTGATTTTTAAGGTCGGGAGGAAGAGCAACGAGCGCTATATATTGACTTCTTCCCTTCTTAAAAATCATGTGACTGTGGGTCATGTGTCTGTTGTTGGTAGTATTGTTGTTGCTGTGGTTTTTGGTCGTTGTTGTACTGATGGGGTTGTTGCTGTTGAAGACGTTGTTGTTGTTGTAGCCCTGGTTCTCCAGCATGTTGTGTTGGGATCGGTTATGTTATATGGAGAAGTACACAAATAAAGAGGTGGTGAAACTTGTATTTTAAGAATAATATACGAGAGTATAATTTATTAACTCCAAACAACAAGTCACATAGTCTAACATACATGGTATATTCACAAGATGTAGAGCAACCAAGGTACATAGGTGTTATACAAACGTTAGCTTTATATGATGGGTGCACACTCATTATACTCCCAGTCCGTTCTCCATGGTGGTCTATAGCACAGTTGGAATCTGTTCTGGCGGGAAAGGGTCTTATTTCTTGTTAATCAAACGAGGGGGCTTTAATATTGGGAGGGAGACTAGTCTTGTTTTGGGAGGACGTTCTCCATAGTGTTCCTATCAGCCCCTAATATCAGCTATAGACCATTAGGGGTTTATTTGGCTGGGATTCAGTTATCAAACAAGTGTTCTGGAAGGGTGAGGATGGGAGTCTGGTATATCACAGGATGTGGTCATATCTAATTGGGGCATACTGAGTGATATTATATACTATTACTGAAGGGGGGTGTAGACTAATACCATTACATAGCAGGACTTGTCTTGCAGTGGTGCTTGCTCCCGAGCCTGGTTCATGAAAGATAGATATTGTAACAATGGAATTTGACCCATCACTCGGATTTGATGGCTTCAAGTTGATATTTGAGATTTGTGAGTGTATACTAGTCAGTTACAGCACACTTGCACACTGATAAAATGATGTATACAGTAATTAGTGTTGTAAATATTAACAAGCATTTGTGACAATAAATATATAAAATGGTGTAACATTCTAACTTAATCAGGATCAGAACGAATAGAATGTACCGACCCAATAAAGAGTATGCATACTTTGATATACTGTGCATGCCCAAACAGAGAAGCAATGAGTTTATACACAGCAGGCCTAAACATTACAGAAAATACCAGGTGCTATATATATATATATATATACATTCATTCATCAAATTGTATTTTCTCCTAATATAAAACATGACTTTCATTTGTTCAAATTTAGCAACAATGTGTTAATATCCTAAAATGGTAGATAAAATTCACAGCTGTTCGAGTTTTTTTCCCCATGCAATATTTATTTACATTTCTGTGTCTGTTCAACACGATTACGAAAAGTACTTGTCACACCAATCCTTTAGACATTCATAGCACTCTGATCCATATTTTGTGTTTGCCCCTGCTTCTTCCTTCAGCCATTGCATAAACTTTTCTTTATCTTTCTTCAGCATTAAGAACTTTCCGAAGACAACGTAGGCCTGTGAATAGAAAGAAGGAGAGAAAGAAAGAGAGAGAGAGAGAGAGAGAGAGGGGGGAGGGAGGGGGGGGGGAAGAAAAAAGGAAAGAGGAAAGAGAGAAAACAAAATAATTTCACATGTCATATGATACACTTTTTAAATCACTGGTATGCACGACACTGGTTTTTGTGTGTGTTTTGTTTTCTTCCATTTTTTTCTTCTTTTCCGAAGCAACCAAGGATATGGGCAATGTATGATACATTGGTAAAGTTTAGAGAGGGGTGTTCAGATAAACAATGCAAAAGAAATCACATCCACATGGATGACAGTGACATTCACTTTATCTGGAAATTTATTGGTAAGAACTGATTTACTGATTTTCCTCACAGTTTACAACAGATTTATGTATTTTTTGCATGTTTAAGAATTAATTGTAGACATATTGTACTATGGTGAAAATGACACTCAAACAGGCATATCAATCAATCAACTAATCACATATTTCTCTCTGGGGATAAGACTATACTCTACTTGATTCAAACAAGTCTCTTTGGTCGCTTTGCTACTGCACATACTTTCTTCAGTTTCATATAACAATGCTATTATATGGGGCAAACTTAAGACATTCTACTGGTACATGCACAAGTCAGCCAAGCTGTTTCCCCTGTTTGCATTTTAATATATAACAATGCATTTTTTCCTTCAAAACAAAGGTATGCTACCACTTTGTGATGATTGTTTCAGGCTTCTTACCTTATCAAAACCTTTCCCACGAAGTCTTTCACCAATAGTATGTCCAATTCCAGCCAATTGTTGCACTGCTTTGTCTCCCATGGGACCTGACATAAAGTCCTTGTATATCTGCGTTGTTGCTTGTGTCTTTGTTGTTGATTGGGCCATGTCGCACTGCTGTACTTGCACTACCAGCAATGCAACGTCTAATGCATGGAGAGAACAAATATATGCATAAGGCACATGTAAATTGTTAACAATCTGGTGTGAAAGAAGGAAACGAGTTGTTAGATTAAAACTTAAAAGGAGAAGACTTTAAGATATAGCATGCTGCCTTTGTTTTTTCAAAGGAAATGTAAAAATTGTTTATTAATGTGAAATGTAAAAGTTCACAATATCACATAAAGGCATTGTCGAGTGAGCTGCTGTTCATTTTAATAATACAGAATATAGGAAATAGCATGCTCAACATTGAACCAAATAGTGTGAGCCCTTGCAACTTAATTTGACCCCCCCCCCAACAAAAGAGACTTTATGCAGCCCAAGATTCCTGTGTTTAACTTATCCTTCGTATCCATGCAGGCACTAATGACTTGTACTGTTGCTGTAGCATGGATCTGCCTGTATCTTTGGTATAGTCTGTTTACTACTATAATCCAAACAAGTTAATGGATGCAAGTTAGGTTGTTCACGATAGAGCTAAATGTAACATATCGAACAAAGATAGACAATATTGTATCTTTAGTTGCATTGCATTATGTATCTCGTCTGCAGCTCCAGTTTGATAATGGGATAGAAAGATATACCTGATGCTGTCACGTCAGGAGGAGGAAGAGGAGAAGGAGGAGTCGTCAGGAAGCTCACATTGGATGATGTACTGGTAGTAGGCGTAGAGGGCAATGAGTGCACCCCATATTCACCTTCAGCTGGGAACATTAACAGGATAAACTAATCAATAATACAAGCAGTTTATCTATACAGTCATATCGGTAATCTGAGGGGATCATTTTACCTATATATTCTTTTTCCTAGCTCGAAACTCAATGATGGAATTTATGGACAAAAATATATTGTTTTCAACCGTAATAGGTTTGATAAATAACCTTTCAGGAATAGTTTATAATACTATGTATTGATTTTAACGGTTGGTTAACTATGGGATAATAGGTGAAGACAAATTATCATTTGACTGCAGAATAAAAGTAAAGGGTCAATATTTATATTACTTTGAAACCAGATTTGACCTGCTGTTCTATAACCATAACGCTACAGCAGAGTTTGTATTATATACAAGTTCATAAAAAGGAACTCATTGGTAAGGTTTAATAAGCAGTGTAAATGACACGGTACTCGTGACATGTAATTTTTTGTATATTTTACAAAGTATACTTTAATACTTGTTTTTTGATGGTCAGATGTACCAGTAGGCCTACATGTAGATGTTGATGGCACTTCTTCATCAGAGAAAACAAAGTGGATTGGTTTGGAAACTTCCAGGAAGGCTAACAATTCGTCGCCGTCTACATCTGTGCCGTCAGACAATCTCAGGCACTTGAAATTCTCTCTTGCCTTTTGCAGCTTTGTGAGACCTGAAAATGGAATTTATTATGTCATTGATTTTAAAGTTAAAAAAATATTTCAGGAAAAATATTGCTGGTACATTGTATTATACCATTTGTTTTGGCAAGGAAAACTCCCGGTGGGGTCACTCAATATGACTTCCGGACCGCATGACCGTTACCAAAATCGCGGAAAAAGGGTTAAATTTCAAGCAATGTCCGCGGACAAAATATTCCGCAAAAATATAGAAAATAGGGGCGCACGTACAGGTGTCCTCGAAATTGATAAATAGGGATCAGGAAAAGGGAAAAGAGAAACCCGGGAAGAAAAATTCTCGGAGCCGAGTTTTGTCCTTGAAATATGGTAAAATAGGGGTAAATTTTCGAAAGTGTCCTTACAATCTTATAAATAGGGGTATTCCAAAGTACGATTTTGTCCTTGTTTTGACGTAAAAAAGGGGTTAAACTTTCCAAAATGTCCTTGAAATTGACCGCAAAAGGGGGTTATTTGCATTTGTGTTAACGGTCATACGTGTCACCCTCTGTGGGGGAGTGACCCCACCGGGGGAAAACTACACAATTTTGTCAGTGAACGGGGAAAACATCTGAAGTGCGTTGCATTTGGAATCATAACGTGCCACCAATTCAAAAATTCTGTTCACATATAGGCATACAAGTACAACAATGAAAGCAAACAGCCAAAAGTATACAAATAATACACATCAGTGAGGGCATTAGTAAGAATTACCCACACGAGGTACCTTTGAAACAGTCTAACACGCCCGAGGCGATAGCCGAGGGAGTTTGGACTGTTATAAAGGTACCGAGTGTGGGTAATTTTACTAATGCCCGAACAAAATGATGTGTATTATTTGTTTTATAAGATTATGTTTTTTTTATTTTATAAAATGATGTTTTATAACATGATTTTGATAATGACCAGTCATTAGAATTGGATAATGACCGGTCATTATCCAAATTACGCGTTAGGCAAAATAAATGCCTGGTCACGTGTACGCTTTCAACCAATCATTTGATTAGGATCCACGTCATCATCTTATAAATGTAACTAATCTACTTTTTAAAATTTTGTGTGTTGTTAATGTGCTCGCTATAAATTACAGCACAGGTGTAGCAAGGTACTTCTCTTACCTTTGTCTATCAGCTCATCCAGTGATGTTGCCACTACAAGTTTCTTATCCTCTGCGTGCCAAACTTTGAACATACGGCGGGTTGCCATTCTTCTTAAAAACTGTGACTATAGCCTGTAAAGTAAATAAAGATAATTATTTGCCTGGTTGATAAATAAAAACAGGAAACTATATGTATACAGCAATTTTTTTACTAGTATTATAGTCGGTGCTCTTGAAATTTATTGTGTATAGACCTAGAGATGACAATTTTGCCAAGTTATGTACCCACATAATTTGGGAAGCTCCTTCCTAGAAAATCTTGTTTGTGTGCTTGTTGTACTGCAAAAACAAGCTGCATTTTTGAGGAAATTTAGTTTGCATCCCAGGAAATTTTCATTTTTAGCCCTATTGCAGTCCAAACAAAAGTTAACTTTTTGGGTCACAAAAAAGAAGAAGACTTAATTGTGCCCTTTGCCGCGGGCACGGGTTAGGTTAGGCGGATTTACATATCAAAAGTTTATTTTCATAAAAACATTTCGACTCCTCTATATTATATTACATTAGAACAATGGGAACTACTCAGTACCCACCAAGTATAAATTTTGTAGCCATTCACCCATGTATGACTGTGACCAAGTTTGGTCGAAATCCGATAAACTATGTGGCACTAGCAAAAATTGTTGTAAAGGAGCCAAAACACCGAGAACCATTAAAATGATAACGGGAACCAACCACCCAGTATAACTTTTGTAGTCATCTACTTAATACGAATCGATGGGGTCTGCTCGCTATTTGTAAGGATCGCTATTCACATGGACCGCTATTCATAAGGACCACTATTCGTAAGGACCGCAATTCATAATTCGAGAAAAGGATCATTATTTATAAGGGTCATTATTCGTAAGGACCACTATTCATAATCGAAAAAGAGGGTCGCTATTCATGACATGAGAAGAGGGTCGCTATTCATAATACAAAATCGGGGTCGTTATTCATAGGGGCCCCTATTCATAACACGAGAAGAGGGTCGCTATTCATAATACGAGAAGAGGGTCGCTATCACCCTCTTCTCGTATTATGAATAGCGACCCTCATTCCGTATTATGAATAGCGGTCCTTAAGAGTAGTGGCCCCCGATATACATTATGAATAGCGCCCCTTCTTCTTGTTTATGAGTAGCGACGCCGATTTCGTATTATGAATAGCGGTTCTTATGAATAACGGTCCTTATGCCTTTATGAATAGTGACCCCTTTCCGTTTTATGAATAGCGGTCCTTCACGCGTAGGAAGTTCCACGTTATGAATAGCGGTCCTTGCCAAACCCATGCCAAATAAGCCTGCAGAGATAGAAATAGCGGCTGAAGAACAATATGAACCTGTTAATGACAATGCTGGTTCAATTGGTTATGACACTGATGATTCTGGTGTTGAACTTTATTAATTATCATCTTTAAAAGTGCACCTTCAATTTTAAGAGCAAGCAATTTTAAAATGTAATTTTTATTCTTTAAAATATTGCTTTTGTTAAAAGAGGCCTTTCTATGTGGCGCGTCACAACTAATTCAAACAATGGTGCAATATTGTTGTAAATAGTTATTTTGTATACATCATTACATATACAGTATACATGTGTGTGTGTGTGTTGGGTTTTTACAGACATGTATCAATCAGATATGATTATTTACGTCTGGGAACCAACCTTTAAACGTCACCATCCGAAAGACGTGACTCAGTTTCGAACCTGCGTCCTCGGCTGAATCAGTTTGTAACTTCCACTGTTAGCTGGGTTACAGGCGCACGCCACAACGCCTACATGCATGTAGCAGTAATAGCAACAATATGTTGACAAGTATTTCTCAAAACAATTTTTTTGCATGGTTAATGAGGTATCCAAGTGGAATCTTTTTGATGAAGTTGATATGCATATGTTAATTATGCTTTAAGTATTTATGCCTTAAAATATCATGTCCACTACTCAAACTGTGTAGTGTACCTATCAAGTTTTGATTTACCTTGGAGAACTCCTCAAAGTTTTCGCATATTTAATTTGGTGGTTACTTGCCTTCCATTCTTGCACAAATATTTATGCATACTTGATGCAAATCAATGGTTATAATTCAAAATTGGTGCAATATACTTTTGTCAAACATGGTGACACATATTATAAATGTATTTAAGAATATAATCATTTCAAAAAAATGATGGCGTAATGTTCCTAATTTGCATATTTGTGATTTGAATACTTAATTAGCTAATTTGCTTATTTATTCAGATATTGAATTGATTGTGTGTTTAAAAGATGCATCTTAGCACAAGTAACCATCTTACCAAATTTGATCAGTGTACTACTTACAGATCTTGAGATATTTAGTTACGCATATTTAATTAGCTGAGGATTTCCTCATTATTTTGCAGATTGAATTTTGGTGAACTCTTGCATTTCTAGGAACCTGATGTACAAATATGAAATAAAATACAACTGTAGAATTTACATCAGCTGATTAAACTTGTGAAGGTGTGATTTTTAGTCATTTTAAGAAGAGTTTCAAAGTTGCCAAGAATCAACCACGACCACTTTTTGAGAATTTCTAAAAAACGATAACTCCATGATTCTTGCACCAAGTTTAATCTTTTGCCAAGATCTTTAAAATAACACCTGTTGTGTTTAATTCCCATGTAGGCTATTTGAAATTTTAGTGTGCTATACCTACTAATATACTTATTTTTCATTATTTTTACCCACGTTTTCTCCACCAGAAGGCACACATTGGCTAGTTCCTAATAGCAATAGTTGGCTATTCTATAGTCGGTAAGTAGGAATTTTAGATGGCTCCTAGTCTTAGGCCTAGTTGGCAACTGCCTAGGTTTTTATGAATATCATGAAAATGGGCCCTGTTGACTAATTCTAGTTTTTATGCATACCGTTTTTCACAAAAGTTTCACTAAAAAGCTTTCCGCAGTTCTCCCTACATAACATCATCTTTATGCTGTAAGAGGTGCAGCGCCACCTCTTGGCAAAGAGGCAGACAATGAGCCTAGGGGACGAACGACAAAAAGGCTGAATGTATATATGCAGCGCGAGAGAAACCTAAATATAATTTCTTCAGTGATAACAAACCCACTGTTTCTAAGAGTAGTTTCTTAATTGATAGTCATGGTAAGATACTACAAGTACAACATATGCAAAGTGGTTCCATCCATAGAGATGCCATTATTCATAGCAGGTGAATGAAATGGCTGGTTACCAGGGGTTGGAGAAACACACATAAACTGAAATACATTGTCATATCTAGTAAACAGGTGTAGTATTGCCCAGCTTTTTTGTCGAGTTACCCCATGGTTTATTATTGAACACATAATTTTCCCCATATTGTGCATTTTTTGCCAGATATTCCATATATAACTTAGTACGTATAACTTACATTGATGGTGCATGTAGATCTACTCCGTTTGCTGAATGACTGATGAATATGATGATAGATCTACCGGTATATCCGCTTAAATAAATCAATGAATTCAATCCCAAATTCAAATTATCGCAGGTCATCGACTGAAGATAAAACTCGTCACATCCCGGAAAGGTTGCACTTTGTTAAATCCCATTCTTATACATCACATATTGTCGAAACGATTAACGAACCATTCTAATGATAGACCTACTGGTTTAAATCATATTCTACTGTACGTCTAAACGTGGCGTCTAGATATGGCGCCCGAATGTGTATTGGTTCTATTGTTAGGTGGGAATTCCCACCAGTAAGCTTCCGCTTTTGAACTCGGCGCGTGCAAGCGGGAACAGTGACATGCAGCCCTCTGGTTCAAAGTACACTACTAGAGAAATAAGTCGATAATGTTTCTTTTTAGGAAGAACAATCTTCTGTAGTTTAATCTTTAGAGCTACTAGTTGAAAGGGGCAAAAGGACACCCGACAAATTACGACAATGAAAAGTATTCAGTCACTATGAAAAAATTATTTGAAGGTTCCCTGTCAATTAAATTGGTCTTAAAAACTCGTAAATTATAGATAATATCTAGAAAGTTTGAAGTCAACCATAAAAAATGAATGAAAGGGGGAATTGAGCCGGTTTAAAGCCCAAACAGAGCGAATTTGAACACCATTGTCCATGAAATCTGAAAATTACAAATCAATACATTGTGTATTTTCACTGTACTATTGCTAAATAACAATAACACTTAAAAGAATACCAAATACATTCTAATCATATTTCAGAAAGTGTAAAGATATATTTTCGTGGCCCGACATTTACGCCGAGCTATATTAGGGCTCAGAAAAGGGCATTTTATTGCCTGATCAACATTGGCTTGAATGCCCCCCCCCCCTCTTTTCCCGGAACCAAGGTCAGTACGCCAAATCTGCAAATGTACATGGAAAAAATGAAAATGAGAATCGTTTTATTTTTCATATGTGGACTGGAGCATAATAGATATGGCCACACTTTAATTTGAAAAGGGGTATTTTTGTAATATAATTTGTTTAAATCGTATATATATTCATATATTATATCCGGCCATGTTTAGTGACTAAAGATAAAATCGTCAATTTGGAGCCAGAAGGGTGTTAACTCGGTGGCAAATGATACGAGTTAATGCCCTTCTAGCTCCAATAGACGAAATGAATGATTAAATCGATGCATGCCCGTTTGGAATGAAGGCATACACTATTAATTAATGACCCTTGAAGTAAAAGGGCTTTGATAAGCATCTTTTATGTTTGCACCATGCTTTAGTTATTTGATTATGAACATATACATGCTACAGAGGATGAGAATGATTGGAAAAGAGAGAAGAAAACTAGAATGTGAGAGAAAGAAGAAGCAAAATATCAGTTGAAGAGAGAGAGGTAGACAGAGTAGCAGAACGAGAGAGAGAGAGAGAGAGAGGGGGGGACCAAAAAAAGAAGCAAATTTACACGCTAAATAGTTAAGTGCTGACGTTTATTATTGTCAAATGCCACAGACAATGATCCTGAAATATTCACAGAGCGACAAGGTTTAAAATACCTTTCATGTCTCAGAAGAAGAAAAAAATTCAAATAGAGAATCTTCCATCATATATTTTGTGTGAATAGACTGGCCTGGTCTTGGTGAAGTATATCAATGAAGATGCCTAACCGAGACTAATTTTGCCTTTGACATTGTGATGCCCCCGGGCTAGTCTTGAGGCATTTCTAGTGCAATCATTAGAGTATAAGGGTGTTAAATTACACAGGCAATTATTCAGTGATCTCCAGGTTATATTCGTAAGTAAAGATGTATGAATATACTACAGTCTTATCTCAGATTGTTTGAATGTAACAATCGTTCTTGTTTTGATCAGAGTTGATTATTGTATAATCCGATGGGAAAAAAGAACACTGCTACGACCATGGCGACTGCAATGAATTTAATGTAAATCAAGTCTGTAACTGACATACTTAAGTTGTGCTCTTTATATAGATGAATTGTTTAGGGAAGAAGAAATTTATACAACAGAGTCGGCAGAACGTCCCGTTTTCTTAGCCTTAGTGGAAGATCAAACCAGAACTAAATAATCTAAGCATACAATATTATATGTACAAAAAACATAACAGTATAATACACTGTGACAACGTTGGACGGATATACCCATAAAATACTTAAAAATGAAATACACACACAGTAACAAAAATTATTACGAATTTGAAGCCAATGCTTATATTGTACAGATCCATAAATCATGCAAATCAATATACATTTTTTTCATCATGACATTTTTACACCGAAGAATATATAGACCATGAAAATAGCGATATTAGTTATCCATGAACAAATAATATTATATTCATAATGTCACTTCGGTTCATTAACATGATTCATTCCACAATGACATAAATGATTATAATGTAAATATAAACTGTACAATATCCAGAAAATGATTTCTGTTGAGTTTATGCAACAAGCTAGGTGTCCTGGTGAAAATACTGTATTCACAAATGAATTTATCAATGTATTACATGATCAATAAAGATACATATAATGGTCATCTGCTGGTCAAATCTATTAGGTGTTCCCCGAGCACTAATAAGTTAAACTTCATTCCTTTTTATATAAAAAGGCTTTTACTGAAATTCACTTCCGTCATTCGGTGATTCGAATGAAATCTGTTTCAAATATCACAGCATCACGCAAAGAGAGAATTTTTTTTGTTTGTTGGAAATAATTATGAAAAAAGTTTTAGCTTAATTAAAATGACAAATAACACTATTTAAATTTACTGAAACAAAAATTAGAATATATTTATCTCTTATTCATAACTGATCACAATGCCTTATTATAATTTCATCATAATTTCTAGATACATGTATGTTGTTCATTTTAGAATGCAAACAACATGTTTAATCAAAGATAAGCTTCATTGTAAATCATAAATCATATTCATTATAACTAAACATTACAATTTTTCTTTCATGGATCTTTTTAAGCTTTACAATTTCGTTCAAATAATCATCGATAAACTTACTTCATCTGTTTAATAAATCAAGCCAATGTCAACCGGCCTTTTGTCTTGTATTTAATACATTACAACACATTACACGTCGATGACTTCTTCTTTGGTTTCTCACTGCCTGAAGCAGCGCCCTCACTGGAGGCATCCTTGGTTGCCTTCTCTTCTGCTGCTTTCATCTCGGCTTCCTTTTGTTCAGCCTGGACCTCAGCAGTGTTTCTGAAATTAAAATAAAATGGAACAAAATTGAAGATTTGATTGAATAGAATGAAACCTAAATAGTCACGCACAACGGCATACATCACCATGTAGAATTTCAAGTCCAATAAAAAAAGACAACCTGCATAATATAATGAACGACTTGATAAGACAGGATTTGCGCATAATAATCCACATTTCTGATGGAGGTTGCCCTATGACACAGGCAGAAGAAACATTACGTCTTCTTCTTTTCATTGATCCTTCAATGTTACATCAAAATGTCTGTGAATACCAATTAGGTATATTCACAAACTGAGGGGTATGGATGTTATGGAGGCACAGGCCTAACAAAGCGGGTGAAATGCGAGAGAGCAAAGTCAGCGAGTGAAGGGAAGGAGGGGGTGGTGAGAGGGTAATATCTGCTTCTCTTGTTGCCTAACCATCTCCGTTTCACTTCCTCCTTATTTGTCTATTTGGCTTTCCATGCCCCCTACCCCCACGAGCTACTCCTATGGCTACAAGTCCTATCCTAGAGCAGTTCCTTACCCTGGTAGAAGATCATCGATGGACTCTCCTTTCTCTAACTTCTTCTCCATGTCGATGATGGTAGTGACACCATCAATCACACATTGTACTTGTTGGACTTCGGATGTTCCCAATCTGTCCAAGTTGGAGATGTCGTAGACTCCTCCTACACCTTCAGTAAACTCACCACCTGGTGGGATTTAAGAAGGATGAATTTTAGGATACTACATTAGGGGGCGGTGGCTCATGGCAAGGAACAATATTTAGATTGGTGGTGAAAATGTAAATTTAGAACTGTCTGATTGCAATTAAGTAGTTATGGTCGATCAGTTCCTTAGCAAATGTGGTGTTTTTACGAAACAAATAGTAACCGTCAGTATCAAACTCGCCGAAAAGAAAGAAAGAAAAAAAAAGTATTTGAGATCATACCGATTTTTGTTCAAAGTCTTGGAACTGGTGTAATTTTGAAGACGTTATAATTAGTGTTGCCGTGACAAAATGGAATTACGGTTGACCGCGGACGCTATGTGGGAGCATGTGTAGTTAAAATTAAGCAAGTATATTATACGTATAAGCATTAAATGGTACACTGCCATGTTTACATTTTGAGATATGTTTATAATATCTCATTTTTTCTCTATAATTGACTTTCAGATTAAGTTGCTATTTAATCGCATTGATGATGATTTTGTTAATCAATTTCCAACATAACTCTGACCTATCATAAAAATTTTGTAGATTACTCTCAAGGCTTATACGATGTCATCCCAAAGAAATGGCAAAGAAGACGACCAATTCAGAAAATATGGCTTAGTACACATTAACTTCAAAATGGATGCAACAGAATCGTCATTTGGTCTATGATTGATCTATAGAGTACTACACAACACTTGTGGAGACTACGTACTTGTGCCACGCATCTGTAGACGTAGAGCTCCCATGATAGCCTTGCATCGCTCGTCCTTGGCTAGGTTTGGAATCCTGACGTGGACACTGCATCGGACTCCAGTACCAAGGTTTGTAGGGCAGGTCAAAATGAATCCAAGATGCTCGTTCCACATGAACTCCTTTCCTTGCTCCTGGATCTTTCCCTCCACCTGGAATATGAAGGATATAAATCAGTCATTAGTAGGGGGTTCTTTCATTCTAGACAGTCTTAACAATACAAAGAATTCTTATGAAACACCTGAAGAACGATTGGTCTTTCATCGTACATGGAGATCCATCGCATGCTATACCATCCGTCCAAGGATCCACAGATCCATGACCCTACTACGGCAAAAGTTCAAGAAAAGTGACAATTGTTTTGAAATATTTATGAAAGATTGGAGTTGTAAATGCTCTACAATGTTGAATATGAAGAGGAACAATGCAAAGATTGTTAAATGAGGCCCAATTGTGTCGATTTTAACTCTGTCCTCGTTAAATTATCGATAATGTCAGTATTCGGAGTCGAAGGCTTACATTACCGTGCAATTTCAGATTATATATATTTTAATCTTTGCCTATAGCCCTGCATGAACTTCTTTCAAATTAGTGGATGGCCTACAATATGTCGCTCTATGGCATCATGAAAATAGTAATGGCAACTTTTCCCTTTTTGATGAAAACCAATTTTTTTTTAGAGATCCTCTGACGATTGGGCGATTTAGATGATCCTTTGACTGACCTGACTAAGACCAGAGCAGAATCTCTCAAAGACTGCCTTCATGTCTCCTCCCTTCTGCATAGAGATGATACGAGTCTGATCCTCTTCGTTGATCCAGACCAAGAATGTTTTGTTGGAATTGTGCCTGGTAAAATGAATACAAAAAAAAGTTAATGTTATACGGGATTATACGTTTAAGTATCTTTTTTTTAATCTTCAAAGTTTCCTGAATATACCAATCGTCGTTACCAAGTTTTCAAGTTTATGAGACTTTGAATTACCATTCGCCAGTTTGGGTGCTGGAATAACATATAGCATAGTGACATTACCATATCTATGAATTCTAGTGTAGATCAATTCTCCATATCCATTATCATTTTCAATGTTTTAAACAATGCTGTTTCACTCTATCCCATGTTCACTAAATGCCGGAAAGTAGAGCTACAAGATACGTCCGTTATATTTCACTTCTATTAATCAAAGGCAAATATCATATTCGGGTCTGCAACTCTCAAGTTTCGATGCCTGCTTGACAAACGAGTTTAACAAAACTAGGAAGTTAGTCTGAGGTCTTTAAATTTTCCTTTGTTAAACGTGATCATAGATCCGGGGTCGGGTTTAAATTGGGTAGAATACAGTCCTTCGTGAGAATGGGATACATACCAGATGCCACGCCCATCGGGGAAGTCCCTTGCCATACCACCGCTCTGGAAATGACGTGAGACGGGTTTCTCAAACAGGAAGTGATCATCAATCAACTGCTGCTGGTCCTCTGGGGTCATGTTGAGTAGAGGGTAATATTTACCTTCAAACTCATCAGACAATGAGCACAGAGCTATCAAGAAGAAGAATAGAACATCGTGGTCAGATGTCCGATACATGATGACAAAGGTACAATACAAAGGTGCTCCGACACACGCTATGGCGGCTGCCCGGAGATTTATTTTGTAAGTTTTAGGTAGACTAAAGTGTCTTGGTCCAGAGTGAAGTTAAGAATTTGGTAACTGTCACTTGAGCATGCGTCGTATATTACCATGATAACAGGGAAAAACTATAATGTTTAGTCTTCCAAAGAGACTGAAATCTACTATTGAAAAGGTCGTGGAAGAAGTTAAATAGATTAAATAGTTAATTTCATAATGAATTTATACGGAAGTATATCCCTCAGAGTATTAGGAAACTGATCGAACTTTAGTAAGGGAACACCTAATATTCATTTTCAGTAAGAGCAACAATTTGTTTTGTTCCATGGTACAAACAACCCTTAAATCATCGATGTTATCTTCATCACTAGGGAAGTAAATTTCAAAGAACTCCATATCCATGTCAGGAAACTTAGTAAGCCAATGAATAGACATCTAATTTGAATTCGACTTCTCTGTTCACCTTCTGAAACCAGTTTTTCGACCTGTCGTCTCTCGCACCTAGCAATGTGAGGTGAGAGAGCAAAACCCTTGATGTTACGACCAGTCCTGATACGAGAGCTCACCACGTAGTCATCATCAAGTTGTCCACCTTCAAGCTTAGTCGGCTCCAAATCAGTCTTGTGGTTGTCTAGAGAGAAAAAAAAAAAAAAAGAAAGAAAGAAAGAAAAAAAGAAAGAAAGAAATATTAAGTTAGTTAAGATTGTTGTTTGGAGTGCAATCCATGAATTCAGGATAATTGGCAGCAGAGATTTGAAAATATACCCGTCTATCGTCTCATAGATCAGAATAACATTATTGAGAAGGGGATGGAAAAGCACTATCGTTATGTATTTAAAAAAGCAGAAATCAATTTTCTTGTACAATCAATTTTGATTTTACATTATGTTCATGGCGATTCAGTTTTGAAAAAGACACTTTTCTAACATTAACATTTATCGACCGTACCTTTGACGTAGGTTTTGACGTCATTGAAATGTAGTAATGAATTATGACATTATATCGAGTGATTCTCCCCATTTGGGGTAAATTAAATATAAATCAGCCATATTTTATATATGAGACACGTCTAGAAATGTCCCGCACGGCATGTGCACTATAATAATTGTTATTATGAATTCACTTTTTACCTGTTGTTTTAAATCCGTTGTGATATTCCTCGATGACCTTGTCAAAAAGCTCAGCAAATACAGAATAGCATTCCTCATCACCGGCAAGAATACCCACATGGAAATCTACAAAATACAACAAACGTACACGAAATTAAAGCACGACCTAATAAAAACACAATCATCACTTGGAATTATCGCATCTTACATAATTTATCTCGTTACTTTGCATTAGAGTACTATAGAATAGTCTGCGGTCGTAACTCAATAGGCGTTTTGCTCTGAAAAATATGTGCCTTTTTTACCATTTTTTTCTCAAAACATTTTGGTGCCTAGGTAGTTATAAGATACCTGCATCTTTTCATTCATTACATTTGATAACTACATTTGATAACATGATGTAAACTCAAAAGCTGCATCTTTTCATAAATTACTCCAAAGCCTCAGATTAGTGTAATGATACATATAAAAAGGATAATAGCATGGCGATGCCAGCTAAATATGAGAAGCAATTTTTTTAATGAAAAGATATTTAAAAAAACCTCGAAAATAGATTTGTCTTTTACAAAGTAGACTACTATTTGAATAAAATAATCTCATTTGTCTGTTGAAAACCTATTTTCAAATCGTGGTCTGAGATAGAAAATAAACTAATATATTCTGCCTGTTGTACGCTGAAGGTGTGTGTATTCTTTCATAAATGAGTTCTTCTTTTCAAACTGTTCTAAATCATGATTGTAATTATGCTTGTTGTTTAATTGATGTAGGCTTTCGAGGAATGATATCCCTCTGAAAAAAAAAACTGATAGGAAAAAATTATATTATCCCTTTGCCAAAGGAAACCATTTTCCTGTATGAAACCTAGATAATTCAGTAGTCAATAAGTTAACAACCGTACGACCCTTGACGGACCTTTCCTTCATGAAACATCTTCTTAGAATCTGTTAATTGCATGGATGCAAACACATCTCGAAATCTACACTGTAAACATTATTTTGATGGTTAAATTAAAATCTCACCTGGGTTATCGACACCATTTTGAATGGCCCTGTCAATTGTGTAACCAGACGGAGTCTGAACGTCACGAAGCTTCTTGTAGATGTCCTGTGTGCAGTGTTTGGCTAGAAGACTGTGATGTCCAGCGAAATTAGGATAGTCTTCACTGGCATCGTACTCAAGCTGCTTCAGATTTGCCATGTTGTATCTCGGATCGAAGAATTCGAAGTCTTGTAGGATGTAATACTGTCTATTAATGGTAATTTCAGAGCATGAGTCTGCTTGAAATTACGTGGGATCGAGTGCGACTGTTGCAATGTGAGTTTGGTACATCCACTGTAAGAATAAAGGCAAATGAGTATTGTTGTTTAGTGTATAATATACAATAATGTTATAGTTATAGCTCAAGCACCAATTGTTGAAAAAACTTCAGGACCTTTTACAAAACTTAGCGTGTATTCTTCCTCGATGTAATGTCCTAAGTGCGTTGGTGGTGGTGGTGGTGGTGGTGGTGGTGGTGTATGTGCGTATGTGCGTGTGTGCGTGTGTGTGTGTGTGTGTGTGTGTGTATGTATGGGGCGTCTTCATTAAAAAAAAAGAATAATGGATATGATATGGTGCTATGTCTTCCTGTTATTTTATTGAACAGGCAATATAGTTATGATACAGATAATTCATCACCAGGATACCAGATACACATAAAGATATTCCTTTCAATCCTTCAACGCCAGCCACCATCATTAAAGTGCTTGTCTGTGCGTGCTCATGTGCGTGAGGAGATAGGGGAGAAGTACTGTGACCGCAAAATTCACATGTCTTCTTTATAAAAGACGATGTTCCACTTCTCAATACACTGTGTATGCGTGGCGGAATTTCAAGAACCATCTACCTCTGACAAGGTCTGCAAAGACAATCTGCTGCTATACATGGAGTAGCCACATGTAATCTTCACACGATATGTCACATGCACGTTTCACTTGAATAGGACCAAAAATGATCACCCGACGACAGATGATAGTGTCGGCTAATACATCATTCCCTGTATAAGCTTGTTGCCATGAATCACCTCGTCAACTATAAATAAATATCACACCCTGTTGATACAGAACAAAGTGTTTTTTCGACTTTTGTAATCTTTTGTTATAACTTAAAAGGGAAAAATATTATTTTTACCTTATGAAACAGAATGAATGAAAGGATTTATATCTACGTACTACGTATTTTGATATTTCATTTCATTTAGCGTTGTCGTCAAAACACATTGACTGAGTACCTGATACATTCTCATCATATCTCAAATTAACTTCAAAGATATTTGAATAGAATATAGGAATATTTTTCTGACACACATAAAATACAATACAATACACTGACAATAACATAAAACACGTAAATACAATACAGGATAATATGATGCTAAATTGTGTTATAACATAATACTCGAACCTATTAATATTACATGCTTTCGATATAATTGCACCTCTCATTCGCATTAATTGGTATAATCAATAATCATATATTGCTATATTAATAATATAACGTGTAAGTATAAGCAGATAAGTACTACCAAAACCATTATTGATAATGACTTTATGTGAAAGTCGTGAACATATGCATCCATACACTGTCCATCACATGACCGTAACCAGGGGCATCATGGCATGCCCGTGCAGCGTTGTTGTTGTTGATTGGGCTTAAAGGCATTTCAATCATAACTGACTATTTATGCCTTAAGCAATCAATCAATTTTCTTTAATACCACCGCATATAATGTTATCATCATGACCATAGTGCTCTATCATAATAATATGTACGCGTATTCAAACATAGCGGTATATAACTTTTTTCTTCAGAAGAACGTGAGTAGTCTTTTTAAATCAAATTGTATTTTTATTTAATTTTTTCAAACGTTCTAAAGCCTTAAATGAATATTTGCTTATATAATAATCAATGATAACAGAGCTTTGATAGACAATTTTCTTATTGTAAGACACATGCATGCTCCGGCGCAAATGATCAGCGGTCAATTTCCTACATTAACCGAATTCTCAATTGCAATCGTGGACTCAACACTATACATAAGCTTAACCCTAACCATAAACCTAACCTAAAACCACTTTAGGCCATTTTCGTAATGGAACCAAATTTAATGTTTACGACTTTATGAAGTGCCTTGATACGAATTACTTTATTCACCTTTTACAAATACTGTATTTCAATAGTCAGAATGCGGATTTAATTAGTATACATTATATTTGTTGCCAGATAGGACAAACATGATTGCCCTACCTAACAACACGTAATATAAGCAACTTATACATATGTGAATAAGAATCAAAGTATAAAAAATTATTGTGAAAATACTGCGAAAATCGTGTGAGGCTTTTCCACACAGTCACAGAGGGTGAGTGACGACTCCGGGTTAGAATACATCAATATGAATACTTGATAAGGAGAAAGGGGCGCCGATGGGAGGATGGAAAAGATATAAAGGGTTATGAGACATGGGAAAACAAAATCAAATAGGAATTGACGAGTTGCTTTTGATGTCTGTATAGATTCACTGACCGAGCAACACATAAATGCTTGCTAGTATGACTTTTAATATTATTAGGTCCTGTAATCAGTGGTTTAGAAGGTCTTAATGTATCTTCTTGTCACTATGCAAACCAGGGGCGGATCCAGCCGGCGGCAAGGGAGGGGGTCAGAGAGAGTGCCCAATTCATGAGAAAATATTTAGCGGCGAATCAGCCAGCCGGCGAATAAGCGGGGGCGTCTTCTTTTTTAAAGGTAAAATTAACGTTATCATCTTTTGTTTACCTGTTTTTTTGCTAGGGGTGGGGGCCGGGCCCCCCTGGCCCCCTGGATCCGCCACTGATGCAAACATAGCAGGAAACATCATTGATTGAAAATCATATCGAAATTGTTTTACAATGAATGATCAACCTAGCGGATGAACAAGCTTTTAATAAAATGAAAAAGAAAGAGTAAAAATTGGGGAGGGAGGGAATAAAGAGGAAGGAATGGAATAGGAGGTACTGAACAAACGAAATGGCATAAAGGATTTTAATGTAGATTGTGGATTTTCCTTTCAAATCCAATTATAACAAAAATACATAAATGTGCAACATTATAATTATGTAAAATAGCAAATCCTAGGTATTTAGCTTGGTCTATGGGGACGTATGGTATAAACCACATTGGACTTGCACAACAAAAGTGTTTTATCGTCTTTCCGATTTCGTTTAAGTAGTTTCCATTGCCATGTCGCTTAGGAACATACACTACCAGCAGTGGCCTGAAATGTATTTACATGGAATGTGCTTTTCATGTATCTATGCTTTTTTTGGCTTGTTAAACCTCACTTATTCCATCAAAAACATGTACTGTGCAATTTACATTCTCAATATTGATAGAAAAATACTTCAAACAAGTCAATTGGCTCACCCATCATCAAGCGTTATGAAAGCCATGCTGTCACTAGATTGGACAGGGAATTCGCTTGGGAGCTGCATTATTTATGGGAAGCCTTTCACAGGAGTACGAACAAGCAGCTTTATAAAGGGCATGAAGTAATATTATAAGCATGGAGGCAGAACTAATTTGAGAGCTGGTTTTCTGTAAAGACTCCATCAGTGAAAGATTATTCCATAGAACATGGGCGCCGTCGTACATAATGTAAACAGACATACTTAATATAATGAGGATTTAAGAAATATACGTAGTTCTTGCTCATTGTCTCTAATGGTACATTTTACGTCTCTTCTCATTTTACTTGGTCGTATTCTCCCTCTTCCGTTTCAATATTTCTTCCTTGTATTCTTTCGTTTTCGACTTTTTATTTTTTGTTCCCTATCTTCTTTATTCAGTGAGTGGGTGGGTGGAGGTTTAAAGTAAAGTCTGAAGTACAAAAAAAAACAGCAACCCACAAAACAAACAACAAAAATAAATAAATAAATAAATCGTTTCTTCCTAAAAATAGATTAAATGAAAGTGATAGTGTCATTGATATCATCAAGGTATTGTCGATGACAAAAGAAAGTATAACCAATAACAAAATAATAATACATCTCTAGCGCTTAATACAAAAATTTAATGGCCCCGGTCATCGAATTCATTCAAATACAATGTACACCATCCCCACTCCCTATGGAGTATTCGTACCATATGGTCACCATAATTATGGTCACCATGAGGGCAAATGGCAATTACTATCACAAAGGCTTTTGTCATCCTACCAGGTCCCTATTTCTTTTTTGGATATGGAGTGGCAAATGTAGATTGTTAAAGGACATAAATGCCGTGTCAAAGATCGAACCCAGGACCTTTTCATTTCCAGTCAAGAGATCAAACCACTTGGCTACGACACCCCTTACAGGCTTACACACACCTATATTCACATCTATAGGTTTGTCTTACTATTTCTGATACATTACTGACAATATTACGATTTTACGAGAAACTATCATCAATATATTATCAATTTTTGCATCTATATCTACAGCAGTATTTATAATATTTTATATCTTTAACTTGAATGCATTACTTTTTATGTTACAGAGCTGATTTATGAGAATGTGCATTTAAAGTTTAACTTTGATATCAGAGGATTGCAGAAACGAGCAGAAAGCACTTTTCGTTTCAAATTTCTTTTAATGGTACATCTATGTTGTGAATATGAGCGCCAGATCTACTTCATCATCTTGAAAAGGTCATATGTATTTGGAGTGGAGAAGAAGAATTATTAGACAATGCAAATGGCATGCTATAACAGACTGGAAACCATCTTCAGTTGGAATATTTTTGATCAGATGAAATCCGATGACATATAATGGGATTTTACATCCCAACATGGTTAGGCTCATGCTGCTTATTCAGGAATTGTTATTAGTGCAGATGTTCCCTCCAAATACGCATAAAATTGGCGTTGCAAGAAGAGCGAAAAATTGATGACAGAAGATATTAAATGTTTAAAGTAATTGCTGTCACTGTCACTATCCTGTCACTGTTGCTACCAGTGATTTAATTTAATCAATAAACATATTTATCATCCATTTACGATTGGAATAATTAGTTTGAATTGATTACTTGTATATTTTTTGCTAGTCGAAGATCAACTTCTAGGAATTTTTTAACTACCTCCTGTATAAATTTAAAGTTAAATTTTTCTGTTACATTGATAAAAGAAGGAAATACGTGAGTTTCGATAGAGCTTTTAAAGGAGAACTAGCCCCAAAGAATAACTTTAGTTGTTCTGAGAGATTTATTGCATTCTTGCCCATCAATTTACAAGATTCCCCACCAAAGTGTATGAGAAAGGCATAGAGCAAGAATAAAGTACAGTTTCTCAGCAAGACATGGGCATCGCCATTATCTCGATTGCATGACGTACTATGCGGAATCATTTATCAACTAAATGTATTCAAATTTATGGATGCTTCCTTCCTAGGTGTTTGTGGTGTTGAAGCATTTCATTCACCCGCTATTATCCTTTGTACTCCAATTGCCAGAACGCAAATTGCATAAATAAGTTGGTGCTGTTCTGGGGCGAAGGTTTCGCATAAGGAGGACAAACATGACAATGCAGCCGGCATTTAAATTAACTGCATATTCATTTTACATTCTGCTCATGAATTACCATTGCATTTTGAGGACTAGTAGGAAATTATAATATCGCACCAATACTCCAAACCTCTAAGCTGATGGCTTGAATTCAACCGAACCCCATTCATATACAGGCCTATAATCATAATTTATAATTAGTGTTTATTGAATTTAGAAGCATATTACTCTCTATGTATATTTTTGAAACATAAATTAATTTTTTTTTTCGTTGAAGTCGGCAAGAGGCAATAATTAATTCATATATACCGCGAAGACTGATGGGTGTGTATTCAAACAGTTTTCGTCCACCTGTCTCAGTAGAAAAGCAGGTGTTGTGGTATTAGTTATGTATTAGGAATGTTAAATATAAAACCGTGAGTTTCACACACATCTTGAATGAATGAATTAAAAAAACATCCTCTTAACTGTTGATGACGTTGAACTAATATCTCGTGCGTTGTGAGGTTAAATAGACAATTTGCCCGAGGCTCCTTTTTAAACATCTGCCCATAAAATTACATCAAACATTTTTTTAAATAACTTTGTCACTTTAACGATCATAACCACTTTAATCACTTTGTCATACAAAAATGATAGAAGAATATGGAACAGCTACATCAGTAACCGTTTTAGTTATCTTATATAAACAAGTTACAGCTCTTTATAATTATCTACAACCTACTTGTATGCTTTATTATACACCCCTGGATTATATACTATAGACAGAATGAGGCATACCGTGAATAAAACATTCTGGGCTTTGACAATACAGGTCATTTCAATCTAAAGCACAAAACTAATTTCTACTGGATTATTTTCTTTGTCCCTTATTCTGCTGCACGATTACTACTCATAAATTTCGATTACGAGGTCAATTTCACTGAAATGTTTTCTTTCCTTTCTGGGCGCATCGTGACTACATGCTAGCTAATAGTTATTTAAAATCAATAAGAGAGAGAGAGAGAGAGAGAGGGAGAAAGAGAGAGAGAGAGAGAGAGGCGCCATTTTGAAGTCTAGACTAGAAATGTTGAAAAGCAACAAGATATTTTACCTTGCCTGTTCAATGAGGCCAGCCTTTCTTGCAAGGCCCCCCGAGAAACCGGCGTTACTTGTTTAAAGGTCACCAATCGATTGGCTCATGAATAAATGCACATAGAACATGGTAGAGAACATTCATTTTAAACTAAGCGTGTTATATGCAGGTGTCTAATGCATGGGTAATGATGGGGCCTCTTTTTATACCCTCTAGCTGATGAAACGAAGTACTATGAATTATCCCAATGGTCATGCCGTGAACTGGTTTTGCATTTCTAACCAGATAAAACATACGAGGCAAACAATACGTTGATAGCATGCTCTGGTTGACTATCTTAAACATCAGGTTCATTGATTTTAAAAACTCACTTTATTGTCATTATTGCAAAGGTAACACTTTGATTTGACAAGGTTATCAAAATTCCTTGCTCGGAAACATTCGAAGTAATGATTATTATGAATTACAAAACTCTTAAATACAGCCCCGACATAGCACCTGAAATGCTCTCCGATCGCTGCTGAGATGTGTGACGTCACATGTTGAACATGATTTGCACAAGCAGACGATGTCCCATGACATCTCACACATTTTCAGTGCCTGTTTCGTCTTCTCTTCAGTTATTTCTCTTACTTCACTACCGTCAGGCTAAATGTTTAATCTATTGCCTCACTCTAAACCCCGCGCATGGTATTATTTTGATGAAAAATGCAGCGATAAAAAATAAAGGAATCCGTCGCTTGTAAACAAAATAAGACGCCATTGTATTTTCAGCTGCATACACCGCGGTATGTTCGGCGTTTCAAGAGGGAACAAATGCGTCCATGCTTTCATTCCAGGGGGTTTTAAATTTGAAAGTGTGGTTTCTTTGATTGTTCATTAACCCCTATCCTGTGTATTTACAAACAAAAGAATTTAGTTATCAGAATCGGGGTCATATCCCTTTTGAATGGTGTAAAATTCCATCACATTTATATACACTAAACTCATTATAATTTGAGAAATAATAGCATTGCAATTATGTTCATTCTTTATGGGATGTCGTCTGCTTGGGCAGGATTGGTTCATATTGTGACGGCATTAAAACATCGTTATTTTTCTGGCGAATCTCTCGCATATCCCAGATGCTATGGAGGTGGTTTTATTTGTATTTTTATAAATCATCCGATTTGAAGTTGACCTACAACTTGTACGATGGCCATCTATTAGCTTACCAGTTTCTAGTAATATGTTATTTGCCATATTTGTGATTTTCTTTGAACCCGCCCTTTAAGTGTTACCCAACATAGCAACGACATTCGTGTATCTTGCAACAAGGTTAATCGTTTTCATCAGGATGCTATTATAATGACCTTATCGGCCTTGATGTAAAGTAACAAAGAACGTTGCTCATTATCATTATCAAATCGATGTCCTGTTTTAAAGGTTGGCCTATAAGTAAAGCTTCCAGTATGTTCAGCAATTCGTAACACGCACTTATGCATAAAAACTGATATAGACTGTAAATTTGATGTCTCTTTATTTTGTATCGATACATTACTTTGATACATTATGAAATGTGTGTGTGTGTGTGTGTGCGTGGGGGAGTCGGGTGGTGTCCATAATGATTGCGGTGCATTAAGCCTATCACGTTCAATAAAGCAATTGTGTTTAAAATTTAAAGACATAACTAATTTATAACATGCGTTGCGTAGAATTCGAATTAGATACCTGTATCACTGGCTGATCAAGGGGTGGGGTACAACCGGCCTGTGACCCCTTTTGAGATGACCATTTTTGTCAAATAATTTTTGACTTAAAAAGGCACATAAAACATCCGATGATCCCCCGTTTTTGGTTGTCAGCAAAATTTAGGAATATTGTGCCCCCTCTTTAGCAAAATCCTGGATCCGCCCCCTGACCTGCAGGATAATATTTACGATTTCCTATCATGTATGAACTTATTCTTTTTGAAGTTTACAGCTAGGGCTATGAAATGATCTGTGGTATGAAAATATCTTTTATCTTTAATTCGTTAAGAAAAATATTCGTATCAGTAACCCCATTCCAACAGCCCCTGGGCTGCCCAGCTCTTCTCATCCCCTCCCCTTCCTACAAGCATCACATACCCCTAATAATACTATTGATGAAAGATATTGTCACAGAGAGATATAATATGATGGGAGCGGGTTACTGGCATAGCCATATTTTTTTCTGGCCCAACTAGGATGGCATTGCCGGAATGTGAGCTTTGATATGTTATTATCGCAACAAAGGGCAAAGACGTTAGCTAAACAGAGATAGTCCGTGGAAGTAGATACATGAGAGAGATAGCATATGAGTTATGATTATGAGTGCTAGCAGTGCTAGCTATGAGAAACCACGTACAGTATAACTTGTCTTATCGTATACAATGTTTTTGGCACGATCACAACCTTTCGCGAGGTCAAACCGTAGGTACCTGGTAGACAACTGAACACACAAATACCTCTTTTGTCTCATCCATTATTCATATTCCCCGCGCACTTTTGTGGACTAAGTTGGATGGTTGCTTGAATATCAATCAAAATGTTTTTGCGATATTTCCAGTTAAAAGGCAATAATTTATAAAAATCAGTATAGTTTCTAGCCCATAATTAACTCTAATCTATTACGATAACAAATTTGGTCATAAATGAGTTTATCGTGTATAAGTTTAAAACGTACTGTTTGCATAATATATATGAAACAAAGAAGAGAAGTATGTGAAAAATAAAACCAATTAATAGAAGAAAAAAAATCATATTGCTTCAATAAGATAACTTTCTCATAACGAATACAACATGAAATTGCTTCATATTCGTTGCGATTTATTGTATGTGCAGCAAACACATAGTCGGTATTCCTGTTAGTTACCTACTTCTATGATTTCATTAAGATTTATTTGTAATTACAAATTGATTAACTGTTAGCCCTGATATACAAGAAGGAATATAGCACCATAGTCCAATATAAAATCAAATTCCATGTGATGTTTTCATCACATAGTATAGAGTATGCAGGTAGAATCCTTCAATAGACATGGCATTTGAAAGAGTTACCTCACTTCTGACCTTATCCATGCAGATTGAATGAATGGGTTCCTTTCTAACGCTCTTTTCTCGTTGATGTAAGAAAAAAGCATAAACACTTTATATTTCTTTTGTTTCTATGGTAACGATTTCATGCGTGTCGTTGCTATTTTTCTGACGACGGCATAAACATCTTACTTTGATGCATTATACATCGCACGATTATTAACATATTTATTTTGTTGCTATATTATTACAGCCAGGTGATGGGCTATGAGACGTCATCGTTCTTATCCTTTCTTCTGATAAAAATATTTTTGTAACAGGCCTATGTTTTTAAAATATTGATAAGAAAAGTAGAGTTTTGAAGCGCAGACCTATGTTAGATTAATAAATAAAAGCATGATCTTGTTTTGAGTTTAAAACATTAGGTATAGATGCTTTAATCGAGGTGCACCTTGATTTCGATATCCATCTCTTATGAGGGGCAAGTGAGCAAAACTTTAATTTATCATTCTATGGATTGTGAAAGCGATTGAAAAAAAATTACAAAATTGTAAACTGTGCGACATAGTTTTAATTTTGTGATACTACGTTGGGAAAAACTTCTTTGCGCTTCAAAATTACTTTCGGAATTATTGGTAAATTTGGTATACAATCTACTCCTGCTTCATTTTAGAAGACCTTAATACCATTATTGGATGTTTCATCATCTATTCGTGTTATCCTTAAAACGGATATTGAGAACCGAGTGGGAGTATGAGACCGCTTCGGTTGTATTAGATACATGGCTTGTTTAGACCTCCCCCTGGCAAACAGACGAGACTTATTTAATGAAAGGACTATAGCACCAGTGCCATCGAGCACAGACCGATCAACGCTCCTACCCCTGGCAACCCGTATTGATCTCTCGCACCAGGCAACGCTCCATTGTAATCACATGGCATGAATGACTTATAGGGGGTCGACGGGACAAAGCTAACCGGTGGCAACTACCACAATAAACTTGGTAAACAATATTGTCGCATTCAAAGAGAAGTCGAAATCACGACTATCAATGCTACAAACATCCGACAAACATATATCAAATAAAGGTAAATAGCTGCATAAAAACAGTATCACTGAGGAAATGAGTGTTTGAAATACAAGTAGGTGTCATTTTTGTAAGCTTATTCTGTATCTGAAACCCATTCCGCTCTGTGACAACACCTTGTATGCAGCGTGTTTCGATATTTATATGGATTCATTTAATAAAAGTGTACAGCAGACAGTGCGACTGCAATACTGTCGACACATTGGTGGTGGAAAATGAACCGCTGGCGGGGGTCAACAGCAGAGTTTACATATGTCGCCATTGTATTGGTCGCGTCCATGGCAACCACTGCCTTGGCGTGCTCAAAAGACGAATCCCAAATCTCCGATAACTACACGCACACATACAATACGAAGTGTCATTCAAGCGTTGCATCAATCTGATCCACATTCATTCACAGAAGTATTTGTCCAAACTATTTGTCTACGCAATTGCATTCGGAACGTAAAAGGACTCCTGCTTCAGAGTTCACATTAACGTTTAGAGAGTGTTGGTTTGTTCTTTGCCCCCAATTATGTATTTTATTCCAGACTAATTGACGTAAAATACAAGTCTGGATAAGACTTGGTGAGTCAACGAAGTTTGTTTTATGAATAAGAAACCCCAAGTCGATTTTACCCATGCGTTGCTAAGAAGAAAACGTCCATATAATTTATAAGTTTTAAAATAATCTCTTAGGCCGAAATAAAGGCATAATAAGGGCAATAGTCACATGCTATATGCCATACTTTCTTGTCAAAAACGTCATAACTCTATATCTCCCTGGTTTAAGCCAAAGTTTTTCATTTTCTAAAACTTAAATAGAAATTTATGCAACACTATCATTTACAAAAATTGACAACCCCAAGCACTAATCAAGTCTACTAATGAACATTAATATCAACAAAACCATGAGTTGTATCGTGAAATGCAATTCCATGGATTATTTCAAACATATTGGCCACCATTTGCAAGGAGAAATTTGTCGTCAGAAAAACAAGAAAGATAGGGAAAGAAAATCAATTCGTATATTGATGAGATTAACTCTCAAAACAAGGGAATGTACTTTACACCATCCCTCACTTCTTCTATCCGGATTTATGAAATAATACTTTGAACATAATAACACTCTCAAAGGTCAAAGTGATAAAATATCATAGGAGATAGATCTACAGGAAGCGAACAGTGAGGTGCTGTACAATCATAGCACACACACACATTAAAATCGACTGCTATATCAGCATCTTGAGGTAAAGAAGGGAAAGAAGCGTAAATTGCGTGCATTTTCTCCCATTCCTTTTCAGCTAAGACGTCTTACAGGTCACCGAATGTTCATCACCCTAACGCCCGTCCCTACCCTCTCTTTCTTTCTCTCTTTCTCTTCTCGTATCTCCGCTCAGTGCCCACGCATATCTCAGGCACCTCTAACATGATACCTGGAAGGATATTGCATTAAACCATTCCCCCCAATACAAATGAAATAGAGATTTCTGCATGTAACATTGCGTCTGTGAAGTAATAAGCAAGGCAAAAGAAGTTAAAAAACCTACCTTATTAACGTGTTATTATTTTATACTCCTTAGCAGTAAAATCCACATGCGTATAGTGAGTGTGCGAAGCGGCGCTCAAACTAAGTGTGTGAGGTATGGCTTCAAACATGCAATGCAAATGCATAGCAATGCATTTACTTATTTTTCTTTTTTACGAGTCCGCCAGTCGGGGAAACGATCGATAGTGCGCAATACACGCAGTACATGCAGACGACAGCTTTCATCACTAGGGTATACAGCTGGGGGAATTGTATGCTGGCGGGAAGATCGAAAATTCGAGTGTCCTCTAGAAAGTGCCTTATGAAACGCAGCTTTTAATTTTGATATTTTGTCGATGAAACCCCGAAATAAGGTGTCATACAGGCCTACACGTTCTATTTATCTGGTTTAATAGTTTGGCGCGTTGGCAAACAATGTGGTGGAAATCTCATAAAATTACCCTAAATCCCTTGCTGTATGTGATTTGCATATAAACTCCTCATAAAAAGTTCTGCCCCATTTATAATGATTATGTAATCATAGACTGTGCATTACACATGGATATGTGGCCTAGTCAAAAGTGAAATGTTGCACAATGCATTGTTATTCCTTCAAACACAACCCATCCTCCAAACAATTATTGAAGGATTCACTATTGACATTAACAATGCATTTGCAACATTTCACTTTCGACTTGGTCCCATATTCAGGACGGTGTACTGCACATTTAATGATTACATAATCATTGCAAATGGACGTCATTGTAACAGGGAATAAACAGGCTTTTCAATGATACCAACGTCAAGTTTGATAATATACTATATCGACGCGAAAACTTGAATTGCAGAACGTGTTGTTTAGGGGTTTAGTTGCCATTGTTTTCAGTCATCAAAATGCCATATCATGAGTAAACGGACACGATTTCGCCCAGGGGTCATGACTTTCACGTTGAAATGGTTGTGTGTGTGTGTGTGTGTGTATTGGGTTTTCACAGACGTGTATCAATCAGATATGATTATTTACGTCTGGGGACCGACCTTTAACGTCACCATCCGAAAGACGTGACTCAGTTTCGAACCTGCGTCCTCGGCTGAATCAGTTTGTAACTTCCACTGTTAGCTGGATTACAGGCGCACGCCTATGGCGCGCCGTTTGACCAATAATTCAGATAAACACTGTTTATCGCCGATAAACACTGTTTATCGCCGAAAAACACTGTTTATCGAGCGATAAACACTGTTTATCAAGCGATAAACACTGTTTATCGAGAGAAACTATGTTTATCGACTGAAAAACACAGTTTCTCTCGATAAACAGTGTTTATCGCCGAAAAACAGTGTTTATCGCCGATAAACATAGTTTCTCTCGATAAACAGTGTTTATCGCTCGATAAACAGTGTTTTTCGGCGATAAACACTGTTTATCTGATTTATTGGGCAAATGGCGCGCACTCGTATTCCAGATCAGAGCCGTATGCACTACTCTGCACGTTAGTCAGGTGGCTTATTGAAATTACCGTTACTTGCCTGATAAAAGCACCATTTTTGGTACAGGGCTTCCTTAGGACCTACTAAACTATATTAGACTAAGAGCCCCCGGCAAAAATTTCAATTTTAGGGTGTGGGGTGGGGGCGTCTTTTTGGAGCCCCCAAATAATTTCATAACATTGATTTGTTGTTGTACAAATGCCATTTTTGGTAAAGGGCTTCCTTAGGACCTACTGAACGATATTAGGGTAGGAGCCCCCGGCAAGAATATCATATAAGGGTGTGGGGCGGGGGCATCGCCTCGTAGTCCACAAATAATTTATAAGGTAATATACCATTGAGTTTTTGTTGTACAAACGCCATGGGGTCTCCAATCACACATTATATGAATAGTTATGCCGGGGCTCCTACCCTACCATCATTCAACTACATCCTTAGCTAAACACCCAACATGTAGTACCTGGTTACCTCTTCGGAAAAACATACCCATCTCCTTACGCCATGCATCTAGATATCAACAATTCAAGTGCAAAACTAATCGTTTCCGAAATAGCCCCATAGGCCCTACCTTACTTTGTCGATCTTCTCAATAAAGCCAAACCGAATTAATCGAAATAGATGAATTAATTTTTTTAATTTTTATTTGTATTATACTCCTTTCATAAATGTTGAAGTTTCCTGATTGTTACTCTCCATAAGATAATAACACACCAATATAACAAAACACTATTCCCTTTCCTTCAATAGCCACTTTATATCTGAAGTGAAAAGAATTTTAAAGTACCATAATTGTAGTTCTTTATATCATTTTCTAAGCAATAATACAAATACTTGCAATATCAAACGTCAACAATGTTATGAAAAGAATATTTTCATTTCTATTTTTATATTCGTATATTGTCTTAATGACTCTTTAAAAGTACATGTATGCAATTTATATTTTTGGATGTACATGTACTTTTATAACTTCCTCTTTACTTCTTTTCTTAATGTTTCTCCTCTCCGTTTTTCAGACTTCATGTTATCTTCTGTTTTTTTTTTTTTGCTGCCCAAGCAATATTACCATATCAACTATATATATTTCAAAATTGACAAATCAATTGTAACTGTATTTTATATTTGAAATATGTAAAGTGTCTTTAATTGTACACATGACCGATTCAGCCATTGGGCTGCGACACATGTTTTTTTAATAAACCTTGAATTGAATTGAATTGAAATGAAGCCCTGTACCAAAAATGGCGTTTGTACAACAAAAACTCAATGTTATATTACCTTATAAATTATTTGTGGGCTACGAGGCGACGCCCCCGCCCCACACCCTTATATGATATTCTTGCCGGGGACTCCTACCCTAATATCGTTCAGTAGGTCCTAAGGAAGCCCTGTACCAAAAATGATATTTGTACAACAAATCAATGTTATAAATTATTTGGGGGCTCCAAAAAGACGCCCCGCCCCACAGCCTTAAATTGACATTTTTGCCGGGGGCTCCTAGCCTAATATCGTTTAGTAGGTCCTAAGGAAGCCCTGTACCAAAAATGGTGCTTTTATCAGGCAAGTAACGGTAATTTCACTAAGCCACCTGACTAACGTGCAGAGTAGTGCATATGGCTCTGATCTGGAATACGAGTGCGCGCCGTTTGACCAATAATTCAGATAAACACTGTTTATCGCCGATAAACAGTGTTTATCGTCGAAAAACAGTGTTTATCGACCGAAAAACAGTGTTTATCGACCGATAAACACTGTTTATCAAGCGATAAACACTGTTTATCGAGAGAAACTATGTTTATCGACTGAAAAACACAGTTTCTCTCGATAAACAGTGTTTATCGCCGAAAAACACTGTTTATCACCGATAAACACTGTTTATCGAGAGAAACTGTGTTTATCAGTCGAAAAACATAGTTTCTCTCGATAAACAGTGTTTATCGCTTGATAAACAATGTTTATCGCCGATAAACAGTGTTTATCGGCGATAAACAGTGTTTATCGAGAGAAACTGTGTTTTTCAGTCGATAAACATAGTTTCTCTCGATAAACAGTGTTTATCGCTTGATAAACAGTGTTTATCGGTCGATAAACACTGTTTTTCGACGATAAACAGTGTTTATCGGCGATAAACAGTGTTTATCTGAATTATTGGTCAAACGGCGCGCCATACACGCCACAACGCCTAGTTAACATGGTTAACGCTAGCCTTTAGTCAAGGCACTCGTGCTGTTATTTCCCTAAACGCGCCTGAATACATAGACTAATCGCGCGACGACTGTGATCCGAGCGATGAGGTGCGTCAGCATGAAGCGGCTCGGTACCGGTCCAGCGATCACTGCTGTAAAGCCACACTGCGTAGTCTATTTTCAGACCCTGCTCGGCAGACAAGCAGCGCGCGAGGCCTTGTCCAAAGGCTAGGTTAACGCCGGTTCATTTAGCTCTGAAATGTTATTAATTACAGAAAGTCGCCGCTCGCTGGCCGAATATGAATATGAATATGAATTTAAAAGAAATGTACAATAGGTAATATACACAGTGTGGTGTCAAAGATCAAGTCGATACTCAAACTATTTCCGGTTAGTCCATAATGCCGTCAATCAATGATTCAGTGTATGCATACTTGCTATAAGGCCATTTTCGTAATGCAACCAAATTTATACTAAAGTGCTTCGATACGAATGATTTCATTCACCTGTTACGAAGAATTGTATTTCAAAGGTCAGAATGCAAATTGCATATATTACGAGATGTCACGGGTAGGGCAAGCCCTAATGTTTGTGCTACCTGAGCAACAACTAATGAATGCAATTTGAATTCTGGCTATTTAGATACTTTATTCGTAGCAGGTGAATGGAATAATTCGTATCAAGGCGCTTCACAAAGGCATGCCCACTGAAATACTTGCCCAAGACTTGTCTGACATAGCAACTAACATCTGCAGTTGTAATGTGGATTCCATTCATTTATCACACGTGCCAATGCATAAGTATGAATTAGCTTTTACTACTGGGGTGCAAGAGATAAACAGATACGAAGAAGAAGAAGAAGAAGAAGAAGAAGAAGAAGAAGAAGAAGAAGGAGAAGAAGAAGAAAACAATAAATGGACCAGGGAGGTGAAAGAAAGGAGGTGAAACTCTTGTAATTTATTCAAACTCATTCGTGAGTTCTAAAGCGTAACAATGGGATGTGTAACATTCCACTTGGCTTTGAAGTTCCATGCTCCGAACCGCGCTTCCACTGCGGGGACTTTCGGAAGCCAGGCACCAGTTTTACATTTATTACAAAATATTAAATTACCGGCAAAATTTCAGTGTAAATCAAAAATTTTATTTGGGGATTGTATTGGGAAAAGTGCATCAAACAAATTTTCAAATTTAGTACTCCGTCCTTCCTATAATTTGTGTGCCAGAGTTGGTAAAAGAAAATTACATCCTGACAAAAACTCAATATTTTAGGATAATGCGCTAATTTGTGCATGTTTTAATGTCCCGTTATTTAATCCATGATTTACAATCTTTAACAACATTAAGTTTGCTAATGCGTGTTTTCGCGTGTTTTTATATTTTTGAAGTTAAAAAGGATGAAATTACACAAGTTTGTGTTCGCTTGTTCTACTCTTTACACATTCAACAATGGATGAGAAATCATTGAAAGGGACAGCGAACAGTTGCTGCGATACCATTTTCTGATGTAGGAATTCAAAATCCTGAAATTTCATGCGCTCTTTTATCTTACCACCTGGTCAACAGTTGCAGATAAGCGCATAACTTTTCGGCGGCGTGAAGCATGGGGTCAAAGGAGAGCGGCTTGATTCCAGTCCTATTCTATCACGTCCCTGAATGGACATAGGACATTAGAAGCGCATAGGGACGTTATTATTATACAAATGATGCATGCTTATGAGTTCATTATACAATCTATCCGCACTCGTGTTGAGGATGTGTGTTTCTATCGCACGAAGCCGTTAGCCTGAGTGCCACAGATACACACAGCATCAACGACGGCGGATAGATGAACGTATAATGAGGGCGTATAACAGTGGCGGATCCAGGGGGGGGGGCCCGGGCCCTCCCTAGAAAAACAGGTAAAAACACGCTTTTTTTGAAAAAAAGAGAAGTTGGGCCCCCTCCCCTGGCGCCCAAGGGGGTGGGGGTGGCGGTGGAAAAAAAAAAACCCTTCCCGTAGGGAATTTTTTTTTTCGGCTGCCCCCCCCCAAAAAAAGATTGTGCTCACTACCCCTGGCGCCCAAGGGGGTGGTGGAAAAAATTACCCTTCCCGGAGGAAAAATCGACCGGCACGATTTTCAAATTTTCGTACGAAGTGGGCCCCTATTTAGGCCCCCTCCCTTGCCGCCGGCTGGATCCGCCCCTGGCGTGTAATGAACGAATGAAAACATGCATCATTTGTTTTATACAACGAAAATCCTAGATCCTTGTTATTTGATGTAAAAATAATTAATTCAAGATTGTTTCGTGACAGTTTATGGCTGACAAATAAATCTCAAGTTTTAATAAGACAGTCTCAATTTAGTGCGCACACATAAATATAGATATAGCAAGCGCACCTCTATCTATACCCATTTACGCATAGTGCTGCGCAAGAATAGGCCCATGTGTACACGCAGTATTAAGCGCTCTAACCTCTACGCGCACTACTGCGCGGCACTGAAAAATCGTTTGATAGTACTGGAAAATATTGCACGCTTTTTCATGAAAAGGCGTGCAATATGCTCAGTAAATGAATCACATGTGACCGCGCATGACCAATCATTTGATTAGGATCTGGGAGTGAGTTGTATAAAATGTTTTATATTTATGTTTATATTTTACGTTTTCTGACCCAGTGGCGTTTAGACAGGACATTTATTATATTGGGCCGAAGGCGGTTTAATAGGCTGGGTGCAGGCGAAATGAATTTGTGCCCCTTTAAAAAAAAACAGACAACTACCCCTACGACAACCATCCTCTAGGACAACTACCCCCCGGACAACTATCCTAGGGGGTAGTTGTCCTAGGGGGTAGTTGTCATAGGGGTAGTTGACTGGGGGTGGTTATCCGGGGTGGATGTCCAGCGGGGGTAGTTGTCCTAGAACCATAGTGTACACACGCGTGGCCACAGGTTTCATAAACCCACCTCAACAAGTTTTATATATTGGTCAAAATCACGACCTTTTTCGCGATTTTTTTCGCGATTTTTCTCGAAAATTGTATGCCCGACCCCTCGAACATAATCCCTAAACAAGGTTTAAAAGTAATAACCCCTAAAGTAGCTATTATTGATATTAACAATTACAAAATATACAGTGTATGGAAACACAAAGACAAGGCAAGGGTGACCTAGATATTATTTTCCCTCAGTTTTGGCCTATTTGACACCCTAAATGCGTCACTCACCTTAACCAGCAAAAACTACCATGTTCACGCGTTTTGGTGGTTTTTTCGGGTCGCGAGTGCGTACAGCAATATATTTGACTGCCCCCCGGTTTGATCTTTTTAATGATCGAATATTATTGTGGGAGACAATAGAAGAAATGTCAGAAATTATACAACCTATATATGGATTGCTTCTTGGTATCGGGGATGGAGTGGACCACCTGCCCCCATTCCCTCCGCTCATTTTATTTCGGGAATATCCGTAGTTGTTAAAGGTATACATTAAATGTTTATTCTAGAACCATTTCCCTAGATAAGGAAAACGAGAATTTCAGACATTTAAAGTATGTTAAAAGGATTAGCTATTTAGCTTTCCCTGGTGAGGAATTTGTCCATGTATTCGGTGCGATACCCCTCTCCCTTTCATTCACGAAAGCTCTAGCTACATCAGTGAGCATATAGGCTATCGGGTGCATCAAGGGGTTATGGGTCGTTTCTGTGGAGCAGATGTGTACATGATGTTCTGGTAATATGTGGTTGGTATATGCTGGCAAATGAGGGAGGGGAGGAGGAGGACGACGATGAGGACAGACGAGAGAGAGAGAGATGAGACACACACACACACACACGAAGACACAGAGAGAGAGAGACAGAGAGAGAGAGAGACAGAGAGACAGACAGACAGAAAGGGAGAGAGAGAGAGATGCGAGTGGAATGGAAGAGAATACTCTTTTTGTTTATTTATTTATTTATTTATTAGTATAATAAAATTATCAGCAGCGTAGACCAAACGAATCAGTTAAATAACACAAATAACAAAAATCATAAGGGTATTTTTTTTAAATTATTACAATTCATTACAAATGATACTGTACTAGAAATATAATACAATACTTACAAACATGAAACATTAACATATATTGGCCTAATACCTATCCATACGTTTGAGATTAATTATACTATCTTTGATATTTCCAGCTTCTCGAACGAAGGCATCAAGTTATTTTTATATTAAAAAAATCACCTCTGAATTTGAGTACAACTACAAGTCAGGGCAAGTCTTATCTGCAGAGGCATCTTGAGATCGACGGCAAACATTTTGACAACTCCCCACATGAACATGGGTCTTGATAGTTCAAATATATTTTTTAGCGAAGTGATTGAGAGCAATATGTTTTGAGTTTGTTTATTTACTTAACCATGACAACGGGACTTGGTGGGTATCTCGCGCGATCATCATGACGCTGTATATGGGTCTCATGTTTTCTTTCGTCATGTGCCAATATCATTTTCGAACAAACATCCCTTCCCACTTCATACAATATTTTGTTGGCGAGATTGAGACATGTGTAAATCTAACAATATGTGACGTGCCAATATAGACTAAGGGGTGGAGTTGGAGATATTTAATTTTCCTTTTTCACGTATCCCCTCACACTCAACAGATCAAATATTTTCGGACAGTAAATGCCTAAAAAATATACATGTTTAATTCATATGGAAAAGTTTCAGGCCGAAATTCCACTAAAGTGGATCTGTGCGTGTCTTTCTTTGCTCAGCGCGCACAGGTACGTCTCATGAATAATTCATGACCCTACGCGCCAACTGCACACACAGCCACGCAAAGGCGAGTATGCGGACCAGTCCATTAGCGAATATAGGTAGATTAAGCTCAATGTACAGAGGATAACACATAGTTGTCATGTGTGGACTGAAGATGCATTGGGTAGAGTTGGGAATTTTCTCCATAAAACAGCGTTCAATAATCTCATCTCTTCTTTTTATTTAAATGTGAACATCATTGTTCAACAATACAGCCAATGTAATCATCGCTGACATAAACAAATGAAGCAATGGCAATGAAACCCCTGTCAGACAATGGTGCAGGCTCAGTCCTAGTCATGGCGTGATATGACTCTCTATGCTAATGAGCTCGGAGTGTCACCAAATGTGATTGGATGGAATAGATTAATCTTCTTACTTTTTCAAGGATTCCGACGAATTTTCTAGACCAATCAGCTTGATTTTGATATATGACAGAGAGGAAAATTCCGGACTGGAAAGTGAAAACGCTGTATGCGTAGGGTAATCCGTTGCTGGGATACAGAGTCTCAAACACGGGGTTATCGATTAGTTTCCTGCTTCGAATTGTGCAAGTACGTGCATTGCTATGGAAGGGTTGGTGTCAAAATTCACTTGAAAATCTTTCTTTCGAGGCCTAGTCCGACGCGAATACTTAAAATTATTTTCTCATATTCTGGAAAATACAAGAAAAAAATACACAATAGAAAACCGCTCGCGCCAGCCTTGTATTTTGCAGCATTGCAAAGTTACACCAATATCTTTGACAAAAGAACGGTTTTTAAAGCCTGTGCCCATTGGTTATAGTACATGCGCGCGAGCATGCGTTCGAGACTGGCCAAAAGACACCACTTTTCCATATGTATACCTCTCTTTAGTATGTTGAATAAATCTAGCCCTCTGATTGGTCGAAATTGGAGTCGTGATTTTAGCCATGCCCGGGTACCGGTCAATAGTCAATACATTAAATTGTTCAGTTCATGGATATAATACTAGAAATAGAATGTATTATTACTTATCTGTTATTACAAAACGATATGAATTACACTCTTTTAGACATAAAGCTCCTTCTGTATGGAATTCTTTACCATCAGATATTACTTCTGTTAATAGTTTGAATTCATTTAAAAGAAAGCTTAAAATATATCTTAATTCAGATGATCTTACATTGTAACAATATTCATATTACTCCACACTGCAATTTTGTTAAGGGTTGTGCGGTCTATATTTTTGATTTTGTTTATGTTCTATTTTGTTTTGTTTTCTTGTTATTGTTTATTCATATATCATTTTGTATGATTCTTTTACTAATTTTATTGTTTATGTAAATCTATCTCATTTCGTGGTGGTTGTCCAGACAAACCCACTAGGGTTTTTATACAGCAACCAAGTTCCTATTTTTTACTGTCAATATTTTACTATTTTGATAACTACAACCGAAATATAAACAACTTTGTATAAGTAGTACTTCTATTATATTTATTGCATGTTGATGTTACTGGTTTTATCATGGAATTATGGAATTGAATAAATGCTGAATTGAAATTGAGTTCATGAGAAAGATGCCCGTTGCCCCGGGTAACGGGCCGCATAGTTAAATTTTGCTGAGATCCCCATTGGTTTACGTGTAAAAAGTTTCTTTGTGCGACGTGCGAGCGCGGATACCATACAGTGTGTGTGCGATTCCCGAATGATCGTAACATTCAGGCAACTTTCTAGCGAAGATTAACAGTCAGTGTCTCGGATTTTCTGTGATGTTTTAACCAATCTTTACTCAAGAAAAGGATAAGGCAAGAATTCTTTGTAGATTTTTTGTGTGAATTCGGTATATAAAAGATATATGGACTGCTTTAATATTCGAAGCATAGCTGTTTCTATACTGGTTCTCGGGGACGTTACATCCTGCCATGACCCCTTGAGCCTAGAAACAGCCAGTCCTCTCATAGTAGTCAATATATCTATGCTATCTGATTTAATGTTTTAGAAATAACCTCTACCCCAAAACATACTGAAACTCTATTTCTTCTAAGAGAATACACATATTTCATGTTGTTTGGGGGTAAACAATTAATGTCTCCAAGATTAATGTCTTATATTTCGTCCCCTTTGCTTAATTCGTTTATAATTTATTATACATCTATATCATGTGTATGAGGGCGCTGTGAATATGCCGCCAGGAGGAGAAAATGTTCTCTCAGATTATATTTTTGTAAACTCAAATGTGATTTTACTGCAATTTTATTGTGAGTCGATATGCAATGCAGCTTCTGGGCTGTATCGTTTTTAATAAACCATTTTCAATTTAATTCAATTAATTCTAATTTTGTTATAGTTTATTACAATGAAGTTATGTTATAGTCACATGGCTAAAACCGTTTTAAAGACTCGGGGGAATTATCAAGTGACACTTTCAGTCTTGTTAAAATTGAATTGGAAAATAACTCCACACTCTCTAGTATCCATAATACATATTCATGCTGAATTGAATCGTTACTAAAGATGAGTCTACATAATCAGAGTGAGATCCAAGGCTGACACTGGGATACTGAATTATGCCTGAGTGAAAGCTTATGTGGATCACCAGGAGTAATGTCTAGAATATTGATGCAAATTTTATTCTGTTTTATCCGAATATTGTATGACTGAGTGTCATAATTAAAGGGAGTGTTTAGTAAAGTAAAAGTATACATGTACATGTAGAAGGAGCATGATTTGTATTAATTTTTGTTTTTTTAATGATTCCAAAAAATATCATCATCATCCATAATCAACACTAATCAGATTCATCATTATCATCATCCATAATCAACCATCATCATCATGATGATCATCATGATCACCATCATCATCGCACAGAGATTCACAACATACATACATGTACACCGATGACAACTCATTACCAGTTTGAGCAATTAGCCCATTTCCATATTGGAATGTCAAAGACTATTATTGCATGGTAAAACTTATCCATGTGATAAAAGCTATTGGGAGCATACATGGGTAAAACCACATTACTGGTATAGTAGGCTAAGTATGTACACTACTAAGTTTTGAACTGATTTTCATGTAAATTTCTCCTTTTATTTTTTTAAATATAAAATAATACACACATTATTACCAACTGCACAATTCATTTACAGATATGTATATCTATGCACAAATGACAATAGTCAATGTCATTATATTTTACATTTCATGGGTGCAACTTCTGAGACAATATTCTCCATAATATTCAAAATACACCATGGGTGCGTTCAATCGACACTTTTTCACCCTAGAATCACGGTTTTCAAAGACGTTTAGTTTAAAACACGGTTGCGTTCAAGCGATTTTTTCGTTGGTCGTAAAAATAAACGTGTTTAAATACACAAACATGAAACGCTGAAAAAGATGCGTTTTGTATCATGAGTCTGCAGAATCACGGTCGCTAAAATTCGCTTGAACGAACGGAGATCTCAATCATGATTCTATGACGTCATTATCTATTATATATATTATCGCTACCTATTTCTATTCTTCCTGGGTGGGCTAGAAATGAGCCAGAAATAGCGTTGATGGAAAATCGCTTGAACGATCTCCCGCAGTAACCGTGTTTTGTTATCGGCGTTTTGAATTGTGATTCATGTTTGTGATTCTAGCTTCGAAAAATCGCTTTAACGCACGCCATAACTGCACTAGCCATAATGTTGATTACTAAAGAGTGCAAGGGAGTAATGTTTTCATACTTCATGACAGAGCAAATGAAAATATTCAAAAAAAAAGTAAAAATACAATAGATTTTTTAAACTGCAATACCTGTAATAAATAATTGATTTTTTTTCTTCAAATTGCGCCAATGGAAAAGGCTTTTTACTTCATACATGTGTCATATAAGGTACTTTTTCTCTAGATCTTCAGGAGCATGAAAATATGCAAAGTTCAAAGTAGCTTGATGTATCTTCCCGAAAATATTGGGATATGAGAGATAATTACAAGCAATGTATGGAATGATTATCTAAACAGAAAGCTTAGGAAAAAGGAACATAATCTCTTCAGACAGGGCCTGCAGCATGAATGCAAATACTTAGCTGGGTTTAGCTTGTATCTCTAAGCAAATTTCTTGAACAGAAACAAAACTGCTTATTCCATTCCACACAGTAAATAATATTACATTCACATTGTTTGAAGGCATCTACCTTTTTAGGTATGTTAGCTGTAACAAATCAAATTGGGTGATTCTAACAAAGAGTTAAATTCTAATTAAATTCACATATTACACAAGACAGGGGAATATATATGTGTCAAGAATGAATTTGTTAAATATAAATCTCTATAAATCTAAATTTGTTAAAGCATGTTGAGAGAAATCTATTGTTTTCTTCAAACTAGCCAGATACTATTTGTTTACAAATTTGGTGAAATTATTGGAATGAAATATCTAATAGAGGGGACAGAAAACATGCCACAGTTTAGAGGAGAAAAAAATGATGGGGTGGGGTCATGTTTGATGAGTGAGCTGAAAATGAATCATTCTTGTGAATTTAGACTTACATGCAGTCTTGTGAATTGTATAGTTAAATTATTATTATTTTTTTTTTAACACTAGGCATGATGTTAATATTCCTCAGGTAGAAAATCCTTCCAGTGTAGCACTGCCACTGTCAAATTTCTCCCTGGTTCTCTCCTTCTCCCCTTCACCAGCACAAAGTCTACCAGCTGACTTTAAACCAAACTTTCCAGTCATCACTCTCCTTAGTACTAGATCCCATCCTTCAGCCAATCATTACCATCAAATTCACAATGTTTGTCTTCAGATGGATTCTTTCTCTCTTGATCCTCTCTGCCAGCCATCACCACTGCCCCCACCCCCTTGAACCAGTCCTTTGTGGTCCAATGTCCAGTGCAGATACTAAGGGTCACTGCAGGTATCTAATTAATAAGCAAATCATCAGCATCATCTTCACAATGTCTCTAGGTTGTCCATATATGAATTTCCTTCTCTACTCCTTGCAAGTCATCACCACTTCCCCCTCTTTGACCAGTCCTTGGGTGTCCAGTGCAGACACTTGGGGTCGATACGGATCTTCCGCTTGCTCATGGCCTTCTGGTGGGCATCTACCACATCCTTGGCCAAGGTGATGACATACTGACCCTTGTAGTAGTTGATCAGGTTCAGGTTGCACAGGGTGTAGATCACATCCTCTTTACGGATGCTGGTTGATTCGCAGACATCACTGTGAAAAAACAAAACAGGTAATGACAAAGTTGTACTACATGTATTTTCTTTTACAGTGGAATACCACTTGAAGTAGAACTTGAATGATGAATGTATAAAAGTTGAAGAAAAAAAAAGTTCTTATATTTAAAGATAGATATGGAAAAATGAAAAGAATGTACCCAACTCATATGCTTTCTAGTGTATTAATCTGTGAAATTTTCAACATAGACACTAGTTCTAAAGCCATATCAGATGGACTCTCAAAAGAGTCTGAACATATCCACTTCTCTAATACTGATAATGGAGGAACTTGAGCAAATTAAACGACCATAAACTATTTGTCTCTGAAAACATCTCTGGTGGTGAAGTAGGAAAATTCTTTTTTTTTCTTCAGGTATTTAATATCCCCACATTATGGGTGTCTGAATTTGTACTTAACACCGACATTTCATATAGAATCCATGACACATGCTCCGCCGACAGTTACTCCGCGACATTTGCTCCAACGTCAAATGTTCCTCCGACAGTTGCTCCGCCGACAGTTGCTCTGCCGACAGTTGCTCCGCCGACAGTTCCTCCGACGTCAAATGCTCCTCCGACATTTGCTCGCCGACAATTGCTCCACCGGGAGCAAGTGTTGTAGAAGCGAATATTGAAGAAGCAATTGTCGGCGGAGCAACTGTTGATTTTTCGCTCAGTGGGGGGTGTAGTGAGCACTAATTTTTTTCTTTTTGTTGTTGCCCCCAATTTTTTATTTTTTTGGCCAGGGAAGGGGGCCCGGGCCCCCCTGGATCCGCCACTGGGTTAGGGTTAGATATATTGTTTGGTCCAAAGTTGAGGAAAGGAATTCGGTTAACACAGGAAATTGATCGCGGAGCAGGAATTGATCATAGAAATTGATCTGGAATCGATCATAGAAATTGATCAGGAATTGATCAGAGAAATTGATCAGGAATTGATCATAGAATCGTATCATTACCTGATTGTGATTTGAGCCCTCTCACCATCAGGTGGCTTGGGTAACTTGAGGATGCATTCTAAGATTGCCTGAGACCAGTAGCTCCTGTAGGACAGTAGTCCTAGATCAGACAGGGGTTTCTCAGGAGATCCTGTCTTGCCTTCGAACTGAGACAACACATAACCTGTGGCAGAACAGAGAAAATGTGTATGGAATAAGGGATTGTGATTTATGAATAAGTAAAAGTATTGGTCATACATAAGATTGAATAAAGTCACAAGACATAACCTGAGGCAGAGCACACTTAGGGTGCGTTTATGCTCAACTTTTTCTGGCCAGAATGAGGCTTTTGTTACGTGGTTAGTTCAAAACAAGGTTGCGTCCTTTCTCATTTTCGTAGAATCACCGATAAACGGCGATCGTAATTCTCCAAAAAGGTTTCTGGGGAAGCATAAATGCACAATCATTTGTAAACGTTTAAATGACGTTCCGGTTCATATAGCATACGCAGTGCAGGTTTCGAAACCAGCTGCAGAGCCTGAATTTGCCTGGAGGAGCCGGAGAAGGGGAGCATAAACAGTACACCTACGATGAGCGTTTATGATGAGCGTTTCAAATCGCTCATTCTGCCTTCAAAAAGTGAGCATAAACGCACCCTTAAGTAAGGGATTAAGGTACTGTGCCTTATGAACAAGTCAAATTATTAGTCTACATGAAACAGGATAAGGTCACTTTTAAATGTAGATTATTTTGCTTCTTTATGATGAAGTATCTCCACTTACACTTCCTTTTAACATTGTCAGTATGTATAATACATTTTTGCTGTGCAATGGATGTTATGAACAGGGTTGGCATGTTTCCGCTCGAGGCTTATTTCCGGACGCCGGAAATAAGCGGTATTTACCAGTATTTACCGCTTTTTACCAGTTTTTTCCGCTTTTTACCGGGAAATATATTTTCCACTCACTTGTTCATAGGGATTGTCCAATTTTGAACATAATAACAATGGTGGTGAGTATGGTTGCTCTGTGTGTACTATTTGTGTGTGTGTGTGCGTATGTAAATCCTTCTTTGTGGGGACATTTGTCCGCTCCACACCCACGCGGTGGGGATATGGTCCAAAGTGGGGATATCCCCACAATAGAAAACCGTCTAAAATCATAGAAAATGGCAAATAATTTATGTTAAAAGCGCCCTCTAGTGACCTATTGAGTATTTTTGTTTTTTGCCCATAATCAATGTGTAGGGTCATAACGAAGTGTATACGTGTGTATGAAATCCCCATTTTGGACCATATCCCCACACTGTGGGTGTGGAACGGACAAATGTCCCCACAAAGAAGGATGTACATGTACGAAAATTCCCTCATTGTGGGGACATTTGTCGTTACACATCCATATCCCCACTTTGGACCTTTTACCTGTATGGGTGTTTGGGTGTGTATACATGTAAATGTATGCAGTGTGGATTTTATCTGTTTTTGTGTTTCTACTATGAGTGTTGTGCTGCTAATTATTTCAGAACAATATTTTCAGTTGTTGAGGCTAAAAACAAGTAAAATTATTAATAAATAGAGAATTAAAATCATATTTCCCGTTTTTTACATATTTACCGGACGCCCATCTTATTTACCGGACGGTATTTACCGGTATTTACCGCCGGTAATTACCGCCACCGGCATTTACCGCCCAACCCTGGTTATGAATTATCATTGATTCTTGTGAATATCATGGCATCCATCTACAGTGATACCCCATCCCTCTTGGTGTTGTTTTTCCAAATGACTAATAGCTACAAATAACTATTTATAATTTTTTGATGATAAATATTAATTTGCTGAGGTTTGGGCACTTTACTTTTCAGTTAAATTTGTGTATTTGGTGTACACTACCTGTTATAATAATTGTATTTTCATTGTCAACGAGTTAAAGCACTTACTGAATTCTATAAGTAGTTTTCCAAAGCCTTTTCTTTGGAACGGAGGTAGAGTGAGAATACATGCAACATTGTAGTCTTCTGTTGATTCTTTCTCCTGTGAAGAAAGAGAATTGAATGCTACCCATTAGATGAAAGAACACTAGGGGAGGGCGAGAGAGGCTTGAGCCATATTTCTTGATATCAAGCTTGTTCTCATTCATGACAGTGATTCAATTTCGTCACAACGGCAATGGAGGGGGTGTGTAGGCATTTATTTATCTTGAATCAATTCTAATTACAAAGGAGCTGAGAAATATTGGATTCAGATACTTCTTACTACATTTTATCCACAAAAAAAGAAAAGAAAAACAGTTTTTGTCCATGATAAATATTTCAATAAATGTCATCACCACTGATTTAAATCTTTGAAAGATATATATATATATGAATATATATATATATATATATATCCCAACCAAAAACCTTCCCCGTTTTACAACGAATGAATGAATACACATACAAGTATATGCACCCTCATTAATAAATATTGTATACAAAATCATTTTGGGGTTACTCTGCAAAATGAGAATAAAATAAATGGTCAGGTATCCTGAAAGTGATGACAACTACTCTTAATTAATACTGACTGACCGAGGGCCATGTTCATGAATGATAACAGGTTTGTATTATAGAGCTTAACACTTGTTACCTTTGAGAAGTAGCCCACAATGTGATAGCCCCTGCTGTCAAACTCAGTCATGACATAGAAGAGGAATGGATCTGTGTCATAGTACAGTGTCTTATGATCCAGGAACAGCTTGGCTAGTAGACACAGATTCTGTGAGTATACCTATCCATTGAAGAAAACAAATGTTGAGATAAAAGAAGGTTGTTAAATGAATGAATGCTATTAAACTTTAGGGAAATGTCCTGGATCAAATGCATCAATCGATGAGAACTATACATATACATTTTCTACAAAAACTGCTTGTGTCGGTATCATTATCATTATCACATCAGTGACATGTGACCATCTCTTAACGATCACATAGTGGAGATCTACATTGCATATTTCCCTTCCAAACAAATCAAATTGGTAATTTTAAAGCTTACTGCCATAAAGGGCACCCAAAGCATTCAAGGATTTTCTTGCAACAAACCAGGTACCCATTTACTACACCTGTAGTGACAAGTGTAGATTAATATCTTCCCCCAATATGCCACAGCTTGGCAATGAAACTAGACAAATCGATTCACAGTATAGTAATATATCAACTCAACAATGAAAACTTATTCTATTAACAAAAATATAACTCTGAAATGTTTGTGATATTTACCTTGTTTTTCCGACCATCAATTTCAAAGAATGAAATGGGGTTCTTCCTATAGATTTCATTTCCAGGTGGATGCCTCAGTTTGCACTTTGCCTAAAATGACAAAGTGTATAACAAAGAGAGAAGATTACTTCAGGCATACACTAACAGTGATGTAGAAATCTGAGGGGGGGGGGGAGGGAAAAGGGGTTATATAAATCAGATTCTTTTCATCTTTCAAATTGCAAAGTTAAAATCTGTAAACAAAATTCACATTTACAAAAGACAATCAACAAGTGAATTAACAAGAAAAATATAACCTTGTTGCTAGTATGCCTCAGCATATCAACATAATGCTGATTCAACAATTAGTAACAGCCGAAAAATATCTCAAAATAAACCACACTGCATCATTCTTTTGATCAACTCTAATGGGAATCTGCTGATTAGCTGGGCCACTTCATTTACAGAGTATGGTCAAAGCCCAGTGTGATACCAAGGCCATCAGTGTGGACTCTCAAGCCACTTCAAGTGAATACCACAATTGTGTTCAGATACACCTGATTGAAATAATCTTTAGGGTGATTCCGTGCAACGTGTCCCATGTGACTTATGTATTTTTGTCTTAATATTCAATTTAATAATCTCTTGATGTGACGAATGAATAATGGTGCATTCTCATTCCACTATCATTAGTCATAGTCATATCAATACATTTTTCAATCAGGAATGAAATATACAAATAAATGTCACATGTTGTTCAGGACAGATATATTGCATGGAATCACCCACCATCATCATATTCAAATAACTTTTAAGGTCGCTAAAATAAGGATGAATCACATTTCTATTACACAAAATATTGCAAGCATTGTTTCACAATATCCAATTGACAGTTCTACAAATAAGAAACAGAATTAAAATTGTTACAAGTAAATGTATACTGTCAATAGTTCAATCAGAGCAGCTTACCTTATGCCTCTCCAAGCACTTGACACTCCTGACATATTTGAGACAAAACTCACAGAGGTAGATCTTAGGTTTACTTGTCAGCTCAATGGGGTATGGTGAGAAGTACCAGGGTCTTATACAGTGGCGCCCAAGGACGATCATCTCAATGTTCTTGATACGGGTGATGATGTCATCATGGTTCTTATCTGCTACCATACTCCCGGTTTGTCTAGGTGCATTCACATTCAAGATGTCCAAGGAATCCTGGAAACGTAAAATGTCCATTGATTCCTAAGAATCCCAACATTATTTCACGTGTGGAGAGAGCACAGTGGAGAAACATTGGCCTTTTCAAGCTTTCAAGCTTTCAAGAAGTAGGATTTTTGATATTGAATATCAAACATAGATTGATAACATTTACATATTTTATCAAAGGGTGCAGAGGAAGCCATATCATTTGCCATGAAAATTACTATTCTAATTTCAGATTTCTAAATTTTAGGTCAATATCATACCTTATAATTTTGTTGCAAAACATGCTGAAAATTTCAAGCCTTTACATCAAATTGGTTTTTATCAATAAAATGTATAACCGCATTGAAATTTACAATGTCAGCATGGGAAAATCTCTTTATATCGCTATTAGATTTAATCATGGTGGTCTGCACATATCATCACACACTGGACTTAAAACAAAAACCATCATCCTCGTTATGCATTTGGGCACACAAGATGATGGGTAATCACTTGTACTGGTTGAAAAAAAGAAGAACACCAACAACTAAAACAAGAAGAAATAAACAAGAAAGTCTAAGGTATGATACTATGGAAGGTTTGTCTTAGACCCCGTTCTCATTCACTACGTTGGAGCGGTCTAACTAAGACCCGTTCCTCAGGAGCGGTTCTAAGGTGAGTGAGAACGGTCAAAGTGGTCCAGGAAGTGGACTTCTGGACCGCTCCAGAAGACCACCTCGGGAGGTGGTCTTGAGGAACGGGTCTTATTAAGAGCGGTTTGGAGCGCTCTAACGTGCGAGTGTGAACGGAAGCATACTTTGAACGGAAGTGGTCTAGTGACGTTGCGTGCGAAACATGTAGTACGGTACATATGCTTAGTATTCCGCGCGCGAAAAAATTTACCCGCTGACCTGAGCTGCCATAGCAACAAGACCACTTTGACTCGTGGAGCGGTTTGAGCCATAAAAAACTGCTCGCAAACCTCGCAAACCGTTCCTCAAGACCCGTTCCTCTGGAGCGGTCTAACTAAGACCACTTTCAAAGTGAGTGAGAACGGGGTTTTAGACTGCTAAGACTGCTGTACATCTCAAATCATAATCCTATCATATTGAGTCTTTTACCTCCGTTTCAAGGAAGGGTAGCTTTCTTTTCCTGCCAACGGGATTGCCTTTGTTCTTGGGTACATTGCCATTCACCTGTAGAACAAAAAGAAGAAAAGAATCTGTAATGAACCAGGTGAGGCAAAATGAGATGAAAGCATTATTTCCTACATATACAAGTACTTCATAACAAGGTTATTCATGATTACGGTAAACATGAAATATACTTATCGTCTGAATGTGTTTCTGTACCAGACGACCTCTATTCAAGACTATATTAAGAGAAAAGTCACAATACATGTGCATCATATATTGGCTTAAAAGGCAAAGGTAGAATTAACAACACATGAATTAATTAAAGCATCTTTTTCAAGGTATATACAACCTACAAATTAGCCACTATGTTGTTTTGTTGTCTTTCTTTCAACTCATCCTGTCAAGAAAAGGGATTATAGTTGGTTCAGATCAATTTAAATGCTAACTTCAAGTAGTGAATATTCTGAGGTTCAGTTATTAAAAGTTCCACTCACATGCACCACAACAGGTGCTGGGGGTGGGGTAGGTGCAGCAAGGGTGGATGTGGCAAGGGCAGGTAGTTCCTCTCAGGGGTGGAGGCCCTGGAGCTACAGTTTGGGGTTAGGATCTCCTTCTGTGGAGTTTTGGCTTCTTTATGTGGCATCTGGAGCTTCTCCAAGTTGAGCCTATCCAGAGTGACCCAGTCATCAAGACGCTTGTTGTCTGAAAAACAATAGAGTATGTTGGTTTTACATGTTTGTGGAAACTGGCAAGAACATTCATTTTACAAAATGTTGCTAAACAGAACAGCGTTTAAATCAATTATAAGACGGGTTCTAGAATCTAAGCAATCCGATTGGTCAATTGACATCACATGGGCGTGCATTTATTTTTCCCACCGTGCAAAACATCTCCCATAAAAGATTGATAACCGATGCTCGATATCTATCGATATCGCTTTCGCGTAATACTACAAAACAAATAATTCAGCCAAATTTAATTTGTGCATAATTTTCAAGCGCGTAGATCTAGATCTTACGTTAGAATATTCTAGGCCTAAATCTAGTTAGATCTAACTTAGATCTAGATCTAATATCTATCTATACACTAGATCTAGACTATATTGTAAGAATGTATTGCCGACCCGTCTTATAAAACAAATAATGCACTGTTTCAGTGCAATCAGGTTAGTCAGTGCAATATCGATAATGCCCTTGCCCCAGTGGGCGCGTGCATTATTAGTATGGGCACTGACTAAACTTCGTGCACTGGCCCTGCCCTAACACACCCGCAACAGTGCATTATTTGTATACTATCGAATAGAGATCTCTAGACATGCAGCATTTATAAAAACCTATGGATACAAGTAAAAAGAAAAAAGTCAAAGGTGGTTGACTAACTTGACTCAAGTATAAATCTTACTCAACTCCCTTGATGATAAAAAATGAAGAAAACAAAATATTCATTTTGTTTTACACAGACTTGTAACTTTCCTTATAAGTCTGTATTATTTGATTGTGTTCAACGTTATATGCATTTAGGAGAAAAATGCCAAAATTGCTTTAAAAAATGGTGTTTTTTTCAGATAGAGACACTTTTTATTAATTGTTCATTTTATTTCAATTTGGGTAAATTTTTCATTATTATCTCAAGAATGTTAATAGTGCCCTTTACAGATTAATTACAATACACAAGACATGATAACATAGACCTACATCTCCACACCAAAATTACTTACAATCAATGTAATGGACATAAAACAGGATTCCATCATCTGTATCCTTGCGACTGATAATCTCTCCAAGAGCTATATCAAACCAAGTAAAAGATTAAGAAAAATAATGAAAATCCTATGATGTTACAAATAGAAAAAAGGGAGTAAAAGTGAAAGCTAGACAAAAAGGATGATAACATAATGGAGCTCTGTCAAGTCATACGTGCACGCATAAAATTTGCTTCGCGCCGCTGAACGTCATGTGAGCTACCGAGTGTGAAATACATATGCATGTGAAGATTCTACGCGCTGTTACCAGTTTCGAATTGAGCACCTTTGGGGAATATGGAGAAAAACCTGCTCTTTCATATGACACCTCATTTACTGAGTATCACCTTCAGGATCACGAGCGATAAAGGTTTGAATCTCAATTTGGTAATAAAAACATTGCCCAATTTTGCATGAGCGCTCAATGCACGTAGACTGCATCGGGATGCGTGCAATCTCTATGGGAAGGATTTTAGCACACAAAACTGAGTGCGCGATCAGACACCCTAGTAGTATACCCAGACGTTATGTGTCTGGACAGGTTGTGTACCCAGAAAGTTGATTTAAAACAGCGATTTGAAGAAGTTTATAAAAATACATGTGCATGCAACATTTCATTAAGTGCGCGATCAGACACCCTAGTAGTATACCCAGACGTTATGTGTCTGGACAGGTTGTGTACCCAGAAAGTTGATTTAAAACAGCGATTTGAAGAAGTTTATAAAAATACATGTGCATGCAACTTTTTGCAACATTTCATTAAATGTTCCGAGACTTTTGTATGACAATATTATAATGGACAAATATTCATAGTGGTTAGTGTTTTGATGAATTTGTGGGGTTAAATCTGAAGGCAAAAGAGAAGGCTCTATGTTTGCCAAGTGTCTGGACACCCCACCTGCACCACCATCATAATCATATGTACGTCTCCAGTCTGAGCCTGAGCCTGATTTCGTCACGTCACCTGTTAATCTTCTTGTCCAACAATTACCTTAAACTTTACCCGAGATTCTGGAAGAATTCTGTGTTCTCAGTCAGGCTTCCATTTCCGGTAATTAAATTATTTTGTAGATCTCTAGCTAATTTTTTGATAAATGATACATTTCTGGATTTTTTAAAATTTAAATTTATAAATATTAGACTTGGAGTCTGATGGATCTAGATCTACAGCTCTATATCAGGGTGGAGTAAAGTTAAGTTTAACTGCAGCTTAAATTTAACTTAAGGTAAAAGTCTTAAGGAGAGGAGAGGAGAGGAGAGGAGAGGAGAGGAGAGGAGAGGAGAGGAGAGGAGAGAGGAGAGGAGAGGATCGGGAGAGAGGAGAGGAGAGGATCGGGAGAGAGGGAGGGGGCAAGGAACATCATGAAGTTGAAATTTTAAATTGGCAACAAAATCGGGTCTGAATCTAGTCTACTGTACTGCCTTGGCCTGGCTTGGCCCTTGGCATTTAATGCATTAAAAAAAAAAAAAAAACACAATGTTAAAAGATCATGCATTACTCCATAAACTGCTCTAAAAACGTGAAAGAAGAAAAGAAGAGTCCCAGAGAGAAAGAGGAGATGAAATGAGATATTCTTTATTAGCGAACACAAAAATTTACATCTGGGACTGAGGTGTAATAAAGGTCATTCGAACTTACGCCACTCATCTGTTTGATCCATTCTCACCGGCATACGACATCCTTCAACCACCAAATCTTCCTGTAAAGATGACAGAAGTATGATAACACGTTTGAAATAATCTAGTCAACATAACAATCTACACAAAGTAACAAAAAATGATAAAAACTCACTGTTTTTATGGATGAATCATTATTTTCCGCCATTTTGTTTGTGTGTTTTCTCTTCACCTAGTCCTAGACTAATAACTCCACTGTGTGTGCATGAAAGAACAGAACCGGGTAACAAAATGAGTGCTGAAGAAATACAGGAAGCACCAGATGCTATGAATCTAGAGGAGAGGTATGAATTGTAACACATGTTTAATTTGGAAATGAAAAATCTTTCAGTTTTGCATGATGTGTCTCAAATTGTGAATGTTTATCGAGATGTGATTGAAATACAGTAGTCCCACATGTCATCTATTATGTGTGCTTACACTTTACAGAACTGGCTCCAAAGCTCCAGAGGGCCGGAGGAGAGGCAGAGTGCAGAGTGCAGAGTCGAGTAGACTGAACGTCAATTCTGTCTCTTTAAAGGGAAATCCTACCTTGATAACAAACTAATCTAGAGGAAAGCAGAACAATCAGAGATTCTGTTAACTTCAAAGGACTTATAAATATAATGATATGCTATTCAAGTATTCATAATGTATTTTGAGTAGATTAAGCTAGGCCTAGACTCTATTCCCCCAAGCCAGGCCAAGCTATTATTATTAATGGCATTGGCATTACACCATTCTGTTTATTTTATTTTTATTTACTTAATGTAGATCTACTTACTTTACTTTACTTTAAAGTATTAAGTAAAGTAAGTAAAGTAAGAATTCCCTATATCTGACAGTTATTTCCATCTAGCTCCAGAGATAAGGAGGTCGACTCACTCAATGACTTGGCTGCTCACGAAGAACTTACCGCATTGAGCGCTGTGCAATAAGTTTACGCCCACTCATTGGCCGATCCGCTCGAGTGGCTTCGAATTTAAGTGAGAGAGGGCCTACTTAACTTAAGCACAACTTAAGTTCAATGGCTAAGGCAATACGTAATATTACGTCACACCACAGAGATTTTGACATGTCATGCTTTTAACAGGTGACGCACTTCACACATAACTGACGCACACACGAAATTGCACACACATAAAATAGTAAAAACCAACAAACATTTCAGAATAAATTTCCAGTTTGTACCTTAAATGTGACGAAAATGAGAATTGTTCAGACTTTAAAAATAGTTACGTAAGACTTAAACTTAAGTGAAATACTTAACTCTTCAAGGACACTGAAAAAATTGTAACAAATAGAGGGTTTGACTGAAATATCATAATTTATAATATCTTATAACATAGAGCCTATGGGAGGCAGCGATAGCCAATCTGAAGGACCCATGTCGGCTAGGCTAGGCGCCAAATTACGAAAATGAGGCTGAGACGGGAAGAACGTAATGTGCATGCGCTGGCTGTAAGCTAAAGTTTTACGTGCTGCTCACATACACTCAATACCATGCAGGCATTAAATGATTTATGTTAGCAAATTTTTGAAAAATTGGTTAGCTAACTTAGGTTGAATGAAATAAAGTTAGCTAGTCTAAGATAAAGCAATCCTAACTTTAGATTTGATGACTTTAAGGTTTAAGTTTAACTTTTAATGTCAAAAGAAGTTGATAAATGTAACATTGACTGAGAAATACCAACGCAACTGATTAGGCCCATAAAACTTGATTGCGAGTTTCCCGTCACATTTTTTTCAGCTCATAATGAGGCAACTATTTCATTATTCATTAGTCATTATTTGCAAGATTCCATTATGTTAACCTTTTACGAACACTTAATTAACTTTTGTTGGTTCAACTTGTGTATTTCCAGTTTGTTATCTTAATGCATACCGTACACATCTGTAGGCCTACCCCGTACCCGGTATATGAACATCTCATTAATACACATTGTTAGTAGGCCTATATCTTGCTTATTTTCATTAATACAAACATCAAATATTGTACAAATAACCCACACATATACATGCTATAAATCCAAATAGAACAGTACTTTAATAGTGTGACAAACCTTTCTACCATAATTCACAACATTTTTAAGTACTACTAGTTCCAAGATATACATGATGCACAGCATACATGTATGTGTACACATGACTTAGCCTACTTATAGTACTTAAAACATGACTTGTGTCGCGCTTATTTTAAACCATGGGTTATGTAAATGAGGGTTTAAACCATGGGTTAAATTTAAACCTCCTTTGTGAATTCGGGCCATATCATTCAAATGTGAAGTACATGCTATTTAAAAACCTGATCATACCGTGTGTTGCAATGGCTCACAGTTACTGCTTGGGTATACACTGTACTGAAACGCCATGGGATCAAGGAAATGCCGGATGCGATACAATGTTTTATATTTATGATTTGTTTCATAACAAATCTACTGAAAGTGTGATGTTTTATTAAGAAAAAAAAAGTCCATTTAAAACAATGAAAATTGGCAATTCACAACGGTAATTCAGAAGTCGCACTTAAAAAAAAAAAAATTATAATAATGAATTATTTTCAAATTTTCGATCCCAAACGCGGCCAAAAAATCGTAATGCGGGCAGGCGACGGGAAACTCATTATTGAGTTATAAGGGCCTTATGTTTCAAAATTTATCATGTAAATAAAGGTTCTGGTACTCCTTTTGGATGTGACTCATGATTAGAAGTGAAAAACACTAATAAAAAGATAACGGATCAAACTATAAAAGGAACACTACAATTTTACCACTGTTTGAAAGACATTTGTGAGAGGGTAGACAATGACTTTAAGAGTGGTAATGGTTGTGACTTCTACATCACCCAAACTGCATACAGGCCCTTCAAGATTTCACTTAGATGGATAGATAGATAATTTATTGGTTTCCAGTTTCCACAATATCTCATTTTACAAAGAGTGTAACAACACATTGAAAAATGATTATAATATACATGTAAATATAATACCGGTACACACTATTCAGAAAATTGTCCTTGGCTTGAACTGTTTTTGATGAGGACTAAATGGAAAAGAAAAATAAACGATCCTTTGTTTTATGACACCATGAGCAGAAAGGTTATTGAAACTTTGAAAATTAGGCTGTTGGTTGGTTATATGTATTAATTTTTTACCAAAGAAAATGTTTATTTCTAATAATTTTTAACTTTTGTAATACAACTTATCAACAGCAACCATTTGGTTATGAAATATGATCTATTTTCTTGTCAATATTTTAGAATTTTGGAATTGTGCAAACAAAATCCAGATGGCATTGCAGACTCAGCTCTTCAGAAGCAGTTGCCAAATGTTGATACTCGGCAGAGAGTATCGGCTGTCAACAGACTTCTTTCTTCGGTGAGATTTTTCATTTTGGTATTCCTTAAACGAATTGAAAAAGTTATTTTTGACATGTTACTAAATTGTCAAAATGTCAAATTAGAACTAGTACATGAATATTATTCAAAGATTGTAGTACAGTTCAATCGCCCATGAAAGTAAAAGATTGTTTCTGGTATTCATGATAAATCAGATTTTTTTTCAATCATTGAATAATGAGCAAACGTCTGGATTAATGATAGTTAAGTTTTCCTTCAATGTTCATGTCATTGTTTATTCCAAATCTGTGAGTCTATTCCCAATGTGCTTTCTATTTTGTATTTAGATTGTGATAAAGGTTGTGATGTCCTAGATACCACGTTCCTTCAAGGCACAATACAGTTTAGTTTGTTCAAGAATTTTTGTTGACATTTTATACGCTATAGTTTTTTTCTTCATGACTGTACTCTGAAGTTAGCCATTATTATATTCCTCCTCTTGTTTTCTTTTATAGGGTAAAATAGACTTAGTGAAGACAAGCAATGAACTGGTATACCGTTTAAAGGATCCTGGTGTTGTAAGGTAATTTTCCATCCTTATTTGTAAAGAAATTATAAAAAAATTCATTGTGTATATGTATGTAAATATAGAGACTGTTATCTGCCTTATAACTGAATAAAATTTAGTACCCTCATATAGCAGATTGGATTTTAACTTTTATTGCAGCTATTAATGTCTGAATAATAAACCAGTATTTATTACAGACTTGTAAAGATGTGGCATACATTTTGAAGGCATACATGTAATTTGTTGTCCTAACTTTTGGGAAATTATATTGAAAATGTAGTAGCCATTAATTACCAAAAACTTCTACACACTGTTAACCTGCATCATTTAGTATTCATACCCTACATTAACTTCTTATCCATGTATCATGCTTTTGATGTGGTATTTCAAAGTTTTTGATGTGCCATGCTTGGAGACCACATTCAAAAGTTGTAACCATCTTAGAGCTTAACCAGTCATGTTTTTTAAATCTTTGATAGTAAAATCAAAGGAGCAGACAATCAAGAACGACTGGTATATCAGATCATTGAGCAATCAGGCAACAAAGGAATATGGACCAGAGACATCAGACTGAAGAGCAATCTACAGCTTACTCAACTCAACAAAATCTTGAAGAATCTGGAGAGTAGGAAACTGATCAAGGCTGTCAAGTCTGTTGGGGTAGGTATTTGTCTAAGTAATAGAAGCAATGGCTAGGGCACACTTCCACGTGTGCTTCAGAATTATTAAAAGAACCTCATTTAGTGTGAAACTTCATCAATATCAAGTGAGTTACTAAGGAACAAACAGTATGATTCCCATTGAGACTAATGAGAAAGTAAAAAAAAATCATGTGTCTGACTACGACTTAGGTTGAAATCATTATTTGGTTTTAATGTCCGACACTGATCAGCCCATTTTCCTCAAAGTCTGTAATTGCCTGCTGTTGAGATGATTAAAATTTTTTTGCACAAGTAGTACTGATTACTATGCCCAATTAGTATATGTTTATCACATACTTGTCCAATTATCTCATTTGTGAGCATTTTGTTGTTGGTTGGATCAATGGATCATATTAAAAAGTAGAATAAGAGGACACATATCACAACAATTGTTTCATTTGAATCTCCAGGCAGCAAGGAAAAAGGCTTACATGCTGTTTAATTTGACCCCTGACCCTTCTGTGACTGGAGGAACATGGTATAGCGATCAGGAGTTTGAGTCAGAATTTGTTGAAGTTCTGAACCAACAGTGTTTCAAGTTTCTACAACAAAAGGTTGGTTCCCTATTATATAGCCATCTCTGTATATATTTAGCTTATTTTGTTCCACAAATCTCTCTGACAGTTATGTTATATTGACGTTCACGAGCCATATAAATTCTTGATTTTCTGTACCATTTGTTTAACCGGCACAAATGTTTCTTCTATGACAGCAAATTCACTCTGCATGCACTACATGATTTGTTTGAAGAAGAAAAATAAAAATGGCCTTTTATAACACACTCAGATTTTACTTGCAAAATGGTTGTTGATGACCTCACTATAAATCGTTCTATATTTTTCTATGTATCCTAATGTGTATCTTTCCATTCAGTGCACAGCTAAGTTTTGCAGGAGGAAAACAATGTACCAAAGATTGCCATTAAAGGTAAAGACCAGTTTTGGAAACGCCCCTCTCTCAAAAAAATGAAATGGAAGCTCTCATTACCAATCGTGTGAAAGAATATGTTTTGACTAATACGTGATGATACAAATTTTGCCGGGAAGTCAGGAAACCGCCTACTAATTGATATATTTGGTAAATTATTATATCTATTGGGACCAAATAGATATCGCGCACGTGGTCGCGTAGTCCCATATACATCTTTCTGTGTACAGTGCTTGTAACTTTACCAAGACTGGGCCAAATTTCTTATCATTTTGATGATTCCAGAACCTTGCAGTACACACCAATACTTATATGCTAGATGATCAACCTTTTCTGATCGATTCCACAACGTTTCTTTCACAATGCAATCGCATGACCAGAACTGGTCTTTATCTTTAAGCTGATATCCTGTACTTTTGAATCCCTTTTGAAACCTACCTAGTGCACATCTATGTCATAATTATAGCTTTAATATATAATACATGTACCATGTACATACTGTAGGATAACCCTTTTCACTTGTGGCTTATTTGTGATTTTCTCCCATACAATCATAGGTTGAAAGTGTTTCAGCGCTTCAGCTTGACCCCCTATTGAAGAGAAACAGATCATTTGTTTCGCCTGAAGAGGTCTGGAAATTCATCACTGAACTAAGGATCAGCAAGGTAGGGGTGCTATACATGTAGTATGTTTGTTTCTTAAAATTATCAATTTGTGAAACTGATATATCAACAGGCAGTCTTTGTGATCCTTCTTGATCTGTCGGCTGCCTTTGATATGGTCGATCACAGTTTGTTAGTCAGCAGATTACAACAAGCGTATGGAATCACTGGATCTGCACTAGCCTGGTTCAATTCCTACCTTCAGCATCGTAGATATCATGTGAGAATATATGATTCAACCTCTGACAAACTTTGTCTAGAATATGGCGTCCTCCAATGCTCTGTGATCAGCCCTCTGTGCTTTAACATATACCTTCAGCCAGTGGTATCTTACATAAATATGATGTCCAACACCATATTTATGCCTACGACATCCAGATATACTGCGCATGTAATTCGAAGGTTTTCCAAAGCATCAACAATACACTGCGCAAACTACAACAGTATATGTCTGATGTTCAGTCATGGATGTTGGCTAATAAACTGAAACTTAATCAGGACAAGACAGAATTCATGACTGCAGCATCTCCAAAGCACCATCAGCAGTTACAGCATGTCCATCTTAAGATTGACAATTAATACCATCATTTCACCTTCATCATCTGTTTGCATATTAGGTGTTACCTTTGACAAGCATATGAATACATCAGATCATGTTTCAAATGTATTCAAATCTGTTAATTTCCACTTATGTAACCTCAGTAGAATAAGGAAGTTCTCAGATAAAGATTATTCTCAGCAGTTGTAAGATCTCTTGTTTTGTCTCGTCTAGATTATTGTAATTCAATACTTCATGGTATATCGCTTAAAGGTCTTAACTCCCTTCAATTCAACTCCTCCAAAATAAAGCAGCACAGCTCATTGTAAACCAAAATTTGTCCATGTCTCCCCTCCCATCACTGATCTTCACTGGCTTCGCGTTAATAATCATATCATACATAAGACCTTAACTCTCACTTACAAGTGTCTCAATAATCAAGCCCCAACATACCTAGGTGATCTACTCCATTCGCACACATCCATGTATAATACACGATCAACCAGTAGTAATACTCTTACCGTTCCTTGAACCAGTGAACAGACAGGTGATAGGACTTTTTCCATTATTGCCCTTAAAACCTAGAACTCCTTACCCCCTGTACTTAAGAATTGCCATACTCTCCCAGTTTTCAAAAAGTGTCTGAAAACACATCTTCTCTAATTAGTTGTAATATTCCTCTCTGTTTGTAATTAATGTAAGCTTTGTATGATAATGTTCTCTCTATTTTGTTTGTAAGTATTTTTTGTTTATGCGCTTTGTATCTAATGAAAAGGCACTTTATAAATGTAATATTATTCTTATTATTAATATGTATTTAATGATGGTAAATTTGTCAAAATTTCAGTATAAATTGAAGGATTTTGACCTCTACGGTACCTATTCCTGCCCATGAATGTTATGCTTGATAGTATAGATACCTAGCATTATCATCAGCCTCTTCTATAAAAATGTCCAAACTTATTTCATATTAACTAGTTGAAGGATGAATAAAATCACTTTTAGGTATCTGCATCATTTTAAATGGATGACTAACATTTTGCAAAATCATTTCTAAACTTTGTTCTTGTTGTTGTAAATGATACAAAAATATTGTTGTTGTTGTTATTCAAAATAAGCTTCAGCATATACATGTATCATGAACCATGTAAATGTTTTTTCCTCTACAATTTTGTGTGATTCTTATAGGCATATGATATTGAACACATAAGAAGAAAATGATGTCATATTAATTCATAATCTAATACAGAACTGTTGAGTATAAGATATTTGATGCTTTATTTTTTTTTTGAGTTTTGTAGATGTGCTATACTTTTATTTGGTGAAAGATGACATGTATTTACGGTATTAAGTCAAAACTAACTGGCATTTTAAATTTGAATGCACTGATTCATGACTAAAAGATATATTTGAAAGTTTAGTGATAACTCCTTGAATAATACCACCTCTCTCAAACTTTCTTATCAGGTTGATTTATCAGTTGATGACATCTCTACATCTTAGACATACTATGATGGTAAAATTAAAATGATCATCATTTAATGCCTCTTTCAAACTTTGTTTTCTTTTGTATCAGGTTGATTTATCAGTTGATGATATTAATACCATTTTAAACACACTCATCTATGATGGTAAGGTTGAGATGACCATCAATGCAGGACCAGGAACATCATCATCATCATCATCAGATTCATCCTCCAAGCTCTACCGTGCCATTCAACCTTTGACCCAACCCACTGGGTTGATGAGGTCACCTTGTGGAGTCTGTCCAGTAAGTAGATCATGGTGCTTCAGTTTTGGGTATGGCTAAATATTGGGTATTTACGACTACTATGACTATTTTAAGAAGAAAAAATAGAATCCATGTTCCATATTCAAATGATCTATTAATGATTTAATTCCTGACCTTGTGTAAAAAAATAAAGGCCCATGAAATAAAAATATGCTTTTTTGTTTAGGAAGCTTGTTCTATTAAACATACTGTTTTTTTCTCCATTTTTGTCCAACTCTGTTTGTTGTAGGGGCATCTCACCTATGATTTTTTTTTAATTACCGTTTGTAAACTTCATATATATTTTTTCATCCTGGTAGACTACAAACAAATTTTATTGAGCAGATTGCTATGAGCATGTGTCAATACATGTAAACTATAAAACAGATGAAAAAAGTTTGGATGAGACAATGTCCCTTTTTTTGACACCTCTCTCTCTCTCTCTCTCTCTCTCATTCTCTCTCTTTCCCTCCCTCCCTCTCTCCCTCTCTCTCTCTCTCTCCCTCTCTCTCTCTCTCTGTGCAGGTCTTCAATCAATGTTATGAGGGTGGAGCCATATCACCATCGACATGTATATACATGAAAGAATGGATGGATTACTGATGGATACTGCCTTAGCAGTGAAGAGTGACTACAAGCCTTCCTCTCAGTCTTCGCTCATGTATGAGTTGACAGAATGTTGATCAAGGAGATGAAGAATTGTGGCTTTTACCATCTGGTCTGTCACCTCGAACATTTAGATGTCACTCTTTGCTTGAATGAAAATGCAGTTGTGCTGATGAGGCATATATCCCTCATATACCCAGCTATGGGGACATGCAGGGCTATTCTGGGATAATATGTGTTGTAGCCAACATGTTGCACAACTCAGAAGTAGTGCTTTTGTCCACTGATGAGATGATCAGTGGGCTGGAAGCAAGCAGTCAAGTGTTTCAGAATTAATTTCTTCCTTGCCATTATGTTTATTTATTAGATTATGAGAAATGGACTTTCTTTGTTTTTTTACTTTGTTGGATTGAATGTAAATCATCTCTGGTTGGAATATTCATAAAAATATGTGTACCTGGATGAAAGAATGATCTATTCTTAGTTCCAACATCAATTTCACCATTACAATTTTTGGCAGGATTTGTTGTCTGCAGCATAGAAGAGATTAAGGAATAAGAGATATTGTTTCATTTTTAGTTTTAGAAAAGTCGATGGAACCTTATCGGCATGTAGAAGTACTATTGATATGGTCTTGAATATTTAGTATGTAGAGGTTGAACCTCGAAAAATGTGTAAGGAAAATAATTTATTGTATGTGTTTCAAATTCAATGACATGACTGGTGCAATGTGCATGTGATCTGTTTAAAGCCAGTAGGGTGTTTACTTGATGTAACATTGTATACAGAGTTAAAGTTCTTCTGGCTCCACTTGGACAATTGATAGTCAACACCAGATCATATGTTTGTTGATGGATTAAGGAGATAAAAGATTTGCTCATGAACAAAACCAATCATTGAACAAAACAAAAAAATTGGGTCTTGCCTTTGTATGTTTCGAGTTCTATATTATTTCACTATAATCAAATCTCGGTCTTTAGGATTGCTTCTGTAATGAGATAATGCAGGTGTAAATACCGCAAGGTAAAAGAAACTGGTGATTGGATTAGTCAACAAATACATATGCACAAGCATGAATGTTGACTCCTTGTTAAACTCCCATGGGGGCCATGATATAAGATCATCTTCCCCTGATGCTCTTTAATCCGTATCCATCTGAATGCATCATATAATTTTGATGTATGATTTTATGTCATCAAAGAATTTTTTGTTGATTGATGTCCATTACAAAGCATTCATGGAAATGTCAGTCCAAGGCTAGGTGAATGAGGAACAAAAAGAGCTATACGAGGCCTTCAAGTTATGTTGATTAAGGCATTTTTAATTGTGACAGGCTTCTATGTGATGTTTCTTTCATTAACTTACAATCAGGTTTTAGAGTCTTTCAGTCCTTTATAGGCAAGGTATTCTCCTGAAACTACTTCAGATTTACGTATACTGCCATCTATTGCTCACAATGTCTTGATGTTCCGACAGCCATGTCCCACAATGCTTCACCAATTGAAGACGTGCGTTTGATGATGCTTGGGTCAATATGACCATTGAAAAATGCCTGGGAGTGAAATGTGCTCATCACGATCCTCACAATCGATATCACATGACAAACTGTGGACCAATCTTGTCCCTTTGATGCTCCTCATCGGAATAAGTTTGGGCGACAATGCTTTTAAAGGTGGTAATTAGTTCTTCCTTTTATTTGGCATCTAATTATTAATTATGTGAACCAAAATGAAGAGAGAAACTCTCCTCTTGATGTTGGTTTTAAACCAGTAGGTTGTATTATGAAGTTTGGAAGTTTTCAAAGTAGAAAGCATGTGTGTTTCAATATATGCAAGAACTGGTTATGATCCTGACAATATGCCAACTTTTTACAATTTCCTTACTTATATACTTATGGGAAATGACATGAAATTGAAAACTGTCAGATCATGTATCTTGTACAGTACACAAATAGGGCACACCATAAAAATAGCAACATAAAGTGTGTAAGGCTATAGGTGTTTTAAATGGATTAACCTTTGAATCTACATAATGAATGTAACCTTCGTTTTTGAGCTATGAAAAGAAGAAGAAAATAAATATTTATTTTTGTCATATTAATACTTGTATTGTATTTGTTTTTTCGAAACTACTTGGGTCTCTGTCTTTGTCAAATGATGGTGTTCTAGGATGTTGCTCTTCTAGGTGGGTGGTGTTGCCTTAGATGAGAGTCACTTGTCTTTGAACAGTAAAGATTTTCTTATCCAATTAGACATCGGCACTTAACCAGTGAAATTTTGTGAACTGTTCATCTTTTATTCCTCAAAAAATAAGACATTCCCATAACTTTTTTAATCCTTGCACTGGAAAGAAAATCAATTCGCAAGTTGGGCAGTCATGCACATTTCTAATCAACGAAATTGCAGTAATCTTGGTCGCTGCACAGACTTTGTGGCATATTTTGTTACGCTCCTTGGTTTGGAAATCTGGATTGGAGAGACTTTAAATTTCAATTAGGAATTCAAGAGTCTGTAATCAACTGATGAATTCCAGACTTTTTCCCCCTGAAAATGTTGGCCAAAGTCTAATTCTGGTAAAGGAGGACACAGCTAAAGCTTTCATCATCCTCTGTTAATCTAATGATGAAATACGTCATGATGGGTTTAATTTAATTGAATTATTCTGGGGCTACATATTAAGCCTGAATCAAATTAACCATCAAGGCATACATGTGTATCAGCTTACGCCATTCGTGAAATAAACATCGTATGTAATTATACGAATTAGATGTTAAGTGGAAAAAGACATAGTGAGTTCATACATAGATATTGTTTACAGAATAATCTATGGTCAGAGAGCGATGTAAATGTAAACAATCCTTAAAACATTTTTCTTTCAGAAACATCCTTAAACACTCTTGTAGGTCAATAAGTGTGTTAACATAGAAAGACGAAGACAATTGTGTATTGTTGCCCTGTAGAAGCGACACTAGTTGTTGGCTACAGAGAAATGTCTAACGTAGGCCTACATTTAAAAAAACGAATACACGAGTTTGCCTTGTACTGGCCAAATTTAGAGATGAAAATCATACAGGCTTAAATTGTTCACTATGAAGGATCAAATTTGACGTTCATAAGGTATTTGCCTGTTAATGGAAATATTGACAAGTACATGTTGACAATTTATTAAGAAAAAAGCAATTTTCCATGTTTACGGTAAGCCTAAAACATTTACTTTAAGGAAAAAGGATGGTGCTTCAGAAAGGTACGTTGTTTCCTATTTTTGAAGAAAAAAAAATTGTAGGTGAATATATGTCACAACACACATGTAGTCTCATAAAAATCCATTACGCAAATTGCAGTAATAACAATCTCTGATAACACTAATGTATATTAATATGATGACTCGGGAGATATAGACATAATAGAAGGACACATGATTAGCACTATGGTAGTATATAAATTAACCTAATGCCTTGATGTCATTCAGTAAATTAGTTGTTTCGTTGACCTTGTTTATGAAAACATGACGGATGGGAATGTTTTTTTAATCACTTCACATTTCCTTCAAATAGCGTGAGGCATGCATGGGTACAAATTTCATTTAATTGTATTCTGCTCCACACTCCATACTAAGATGAGAGAGAGAGGGAAGGATAGAGAAAATTAGATAGATATATATACTTTAGAGAAAGAAAGAAATAATAGCAACAAATAAGCGTCTGTAACATTTCCTTGGTTCCTCGAGACACAAAATCAGCCAGAGTTTTATTTAGAGTCTAGCATTCAATGAAAAATAGACCTTGCTCCATTCCCCCTTTTTTACATCATCTCGATTCGCGGTAAACATGATCGCATAGACTTTCAAGAAATCAACCTAAGCCCCGTAATTTCAATAGCCTAATCCGACCACGATTTCTGCAGGCAATACTAAAAGGGTATTGTATTTGTATTTTTGGGTATTTATTAGAAAACTTCATTCACGTGGTACATGAATATTTTGTTTTACAAATATATGTATAATAATCATTACAAATATAGACATTTTTTTATAAAGATACATAGAAACAATCTAAATTATTGAATATGTATTTACATGAATATATGCATTACTTAAAATTTGATTAAGTGTTTAGAAAATGACCAACGGTAATTCATATAAGATCTTTTGTTTTGATAATTTACCTACTTGTGTACTGCATCAAATCATATGTGAGAAAATCTGAGAGAAATGATTATAACGGAAATTACTATGTACATTATTTTGGGGTAAGGTTCTAATAATCAAAAAAACGAGTTCTGTGCATGATTGTTGATATGTTTCTTTTTATGTCACCTATTCATATAAGGTTGGGGATAACATTGCTTCAAAATAGATTGAAATTACCATTGAGTTAATTTCTTGACAGTCTTTGCGATCACGTTGAAGCACAACGACTATATCAGTTTATAAAGTTTAAAAAATGCAGTTGCGCCTCCGCGAATCGAAACAAATGTTTTATAGATCTATGTGGTCATGATTGAATTTCTACCGCAAGGATAGGATAGAAGGAGATGTTACAATTAAAGCAACCTAATGAATCGTCATGAATTGTTAACAAGATTCACCGCACTGAAACTTGGGTCTAAGCAAGCCTTTGAAGACATAAGGAGAATGCGCAAGACAAAAACCCACGTTTGAAACAAATTTAATGAGCTTTACCAACAAAGCTAAATTGAATTTTAAAGTTAAGTCCTGGTTTATTCAAGGTGACATATTTCAAAGTGATTAATGCCAGTTAATCTCTAGTGAAGCATCTAAATGGAAGAACATATTTGCCTGTCCAGAGTATTGATAGAAAATGCAATCACAGTTTATCATATTTTACGCACCAAATTTCAAAAATCAACCTTACTCGTTGACCAAAATTGTTTGGGCGATTCAATCTTAAAACTTATGAAATATCCCAATGAGTTCATTGAATAAACATAACATCCTTAGGTTCTTTTCCCCCCTTTCAAGTCACCAACCATGCGCGTTCCAGTTTGCGGAGACTGTGGCAGAATAGTTTCTCATAACACATACACCTGGCAGCAGAGGCATTGGCAAATTAGACTGTTCATGCATTACCTCCAAGCTGAAATTGAGAGATAATTGCAGTATGGCCTGGCTACCGTACCTAAATCAAATCAAGGGTTTACTTTATTGACTTCTAACAGCTAGATTTCACCCGATGGACACAGGTTTTGTCATTTTCAATATCACTCCCTTAATGGAGCTTTGTAATTTATTAACCTCATAACTATAATATAACCTTCACGCTACAAAGAGCCACTCATTTTCCCCATCCTGCTGGGTCTATTAAGGTCTAATAATACATTTTTCATATTTTGCTGTATACGATGAGAATAATTTGAAATATGCTTTTTTCAGTTCAGTTCAATTTATTCAATCTTCTCAAGCATAAAAACAATTTTTAATGTATTGTTCCAACGTTTTTGGAACTATTCAAAATACTTATCAAAATGCTTGTATTGTATCTAAAGTTGCATATTTCTAAGGGGACCTTCAATATTATGAATGTCACAACAATTATAACAATAAACACATTTAATATCCTTGTGTTCATGGTCTATAGACACATAGGCCTATATCAACATTATAAAATGCCTACCTCCCGTGATAAAACTCACTATTCAAACGTGAATCTCATCTCTAAAACCATCATTGCTCCATATAAACTAATGTGGTGTGAGGGAGATCAAGAGAAGGAGTAAAAATAAATGGGTAATATTAAAAGCGGCGCCAAAACCTCCATGACGTAGTTAGTTTGGGTTACTATCTCACAATCATGTACGATCAGTGTGTGTGTGGGTGTGTGTTGTATGCACGTACATATGTCATCAGCGGACTTCACCGGCAGATCCCCGTTCATCGCGTCACAAGTGAACGTGTAAATGTGGCGCCAACAAAATAATATCGTCTGCTAGGCAACTTAACATCAACTAGCACTGTCGATGTTTAGTTTGTTTAGATTGTTACATTTATACTTTCAAACAGTTGTTTACTTGATCGTAGAATGTTGATGAACACCAAAATCATACTCGTGAATTATCAGTGATAAATTGCTGAGGTGAAAAGTTGTGCAGAAGCGTTTTGATTGCGAGGTGACCCGATATCAGAATTGAATGCAAAGCACGATGCCGAAATGAGCACCAAATCAAATGGATATTTCTAGGAGCAACAAACCACCAAGGATGCAGATTTTGATGCTGCCTACGTGGACATGATGATCCTCTTCTGCTTGAATACCTTGCATACTGAGTTGGAATTTACTTTGTTTTTGCCAACCGAACTTACTCGTTGAAATTAAAGTGGATTATTCGTTTGCGCACAACTTCAGTGATCTGATCAATCAACCCCTTCAACATGTCGCGTGAGTTTATATACTTTTTTTGTGAAACACGAACTAGCTGTGTGAAATCAATGCTTAATTCATTATTTGTTAACCAAGTACCGTGAATAGGGTAATCACATTTCCATAGGTCATGATTATATTGTATTTTTTTTCAAACTGCGATCCATTTCCGTTGCCCCTTGCTATGAGTAACACATCCTCATGTGTCTGCCCGATTCATAATACATATAGGTACATGTATATGCATTCTAACATTGTTGTCTTAATACTTATTTTTTAACAACCCGTTGTTCCACTGATTTTGTTGGAGTTTGAAGGATGTTAACACAATGACATTTACAGTATAATATGTATATAGAGAAATTATGTCATTTTAGAGTTCATGAACACTTGAAACCAAAATGAGGTGGTGAATGTTTAGTAAAGCTTCCAATGGGCGAATGTTACAAATGCATTCAAATTTATGCGCACACAAGAACAGTATACCATGCTGTCTTCCAGTATACTTAAGTTCAATTAATGCAAGCCTTAGAAACAAAGATTGCACTTTGAGGAACCAAAAGCCAGTTTGAGGCTTCCCGTCATGGCAACAGCTAATTTGTGCACATATTCAAATTTTATGCATACTTTTTAAACAAAGGTTGTTTTTGACAACCTGAAAGCTTGCCCGAGGCTTGCCCGAAATAGCAACAAGTAATGTTTGCAGACTCGATTCCAAGTATTGTACATGTAGTTCATTCATTAACTAACAGGTTAATGGAATAACTCGTCACTAGGTCCCCAGGAAAGAAACATCCATACATTTTAATATTTAAGTATACCGGTGTATATTAGATGAGACTGGCCTGTTGTTGCTTTCGACGACTGCAAGCTTGCAGGAGTTTTTGTCTACATAGCAACAACAAATGTTGTAACTGGTTTTCCGACTATTGAAACTATACAATTCGGAGCAGGTGAATGCCATTATTCTTTGGTTCGTGTCTAGGAAGTAGAAGCTCCTAAACCGCGTTTGCATTATGGTTCTAAATACGTTCCAAAGTAATTAAAGGTAACTTCACCCCAAGAAATAACTTTAGTTATTCTGATAGATTTATTGTATTCTTGAGAAAGGTATGAAGCAAGAATAATGTACAGTTTCTCAGCACGACATGGGCATCGCCATTTTCTTGATAACGTGACGTACTATGCGAAGTTGTTTATCAAGTAAACGTATTCAAATTCATGGATGCTTCATTCCCAGGTGTGTGTGGTGATGAAGAATTTCATGCATCCTGCTATTATCTTTGTACTGCAATTGTCAGAACGAAAATTGCATAAATAAGTTGGTGCTCTTCTGGGGTGAAGGTTTCGCGTAAATGAAATAGATTTTTCAACTGCTATATTTTAGTATTTTTAAATAAATGAATTTCAATCGTTCCCTGTTTGAGTTGATAATGCACACAAATCAAGATAAACAAAATTGTGTGTATCATACTTTATTCTGGCAACAAAAATTAACTGTGATATGGTATGCCGTGTCTCTCGTGGGAAAAAAGGTTTTGGTGTGTCCTTGATCAACCGTGATCATCTGGATCCGCCCCTGAATGTTCACACTTAAGCCTTGTTTATAAGATGCACATTTTCGTATTTTCAATAAAATATTGTTATTCTTTTAACACCTTGTGATTCTTTTTTAGCTTTTATCAGGCCTTGCCCTTACGGTTAGTCTAGAAGAAAGGGTGCAGATTTAGAGATAATCTTATTTCAAGTCACTGCAGTCTAGACTGGCTTACTTCGAATCATCGGTTATCGCGTCCAGTCGGGTGGAAAGCGGAATATCATGTGAGGATGCACGCGACCTTTCGTAGAATTGTCGTAGGGTTTTCACAAAGTGTCGGGTAAATTGGACCTAAAAACGTGTAGATGAGAGGCGTTTATTTCACAAACATATAACCCCCGACATTTCTGGAATAAAGGTGCATTTTTCATAAAGACATTTCTAGACTGTATCCCTGCCATGCTCTTTTGGATCCAATTGACACTTAGAATACCTAAAAATAATCTATGTGTGTTTAAGAAAATTGTAAGAACCGGTCGTAAACTGTATCAAGTCAGCCATTCCCGATGTACATTAACCTATCAGTACAAAGACATTAAATTATGTTGTCTGAGAGAGTAAATTTACAGCGCATCTTTGGTCTTGCTCACATTAATTTTGTAGTCCCTAGCGTTGATATTTTTCATATGATCATTGCTCTACACCACACTCTTGACTCTAAACAGATTGATAAACTGTACCCATAACTGGATGAAAAGGGAGCATGCACTTTGGTTGCTTGACATATTACCCAGTGTTGGACTAAGTTTACCCAATTTTGGGAACATTTTACCCGATACATGTATAAAATTATATCCACAAGTATAATGATTCCCGCATTTATTGGTATCATAACCATTTTTGTCCACGTGATAGCCACTGACCTTTTTTCTCTTGTCGTAAGAGGTTAAAAGAAATAACAGCGTACAAATACAGATTGATCACTAGATTTATCACTTTTACTCGTCTAACCCCGCATCTTAAGTAAATAATTTGTTCATAAGCCATTTGAATACCATTGATAGAATACAGCAGAATCGAATGAACCAATATTGTTAGACACTAAGAGACATAGCCTACATTATATAGAATAACTTGTTGAGTGATCTCCATTCATTAATGCAGTATGTGAAGTGTTAAAGATTTGAACACCTGTGCGATGCGTTATCTTCAATTATCTATATCTCTTGTCTAGGCAAATAATATTATCATACCTCTTTCATAAACCCTACCCGGTGTTTGTCTTACAACGATTACCCATTATCGTCATTGTACGTGTATAACAAGTCATATCAAATAAAACGTTGTATTATCGAAGGAAACAGACGTTGTTTTATTTTTGGTAGAAAATATGCAATATCATGATGGGAGCATATCTTCAGGTAAATACTTACTCTATAGATGGCATTACAACAAGAATCAACGCTAAAACATTGAAGAAAAATAATCATTTTCTTCATTAATGAAGTGATATCGAAGATAAGGGTAGTATATAAGATTTGTTGATTTTTTAAAATTCGTTTGATGGACTCGGTATATTAATCAATCTTCTATATAAAATGTTCTCGTGAGAATTATAAAATATATTCTTCTTGAACTTACCACTTGACAAAGTCATTCAAAACTGCTACTGATGAAAGTCATTACAACTAATAATAACAATAATAAATCTGAATAGCGCTTAATTCGAATACCGTCTCTAAGCGTTTACTGATATTATCCCTAGCCTGGTCATCGGATTCATGCACGAACAGTGTGCACCATCTCTACTCCCTGAAGAGTATTCCTACCATATGGTCGCCGTAAGGGCTTATGATAATTAATATCACAAAGGCTTTTATCATCGTACCGGGTCCCCATTTCTCTCCAGGGTATGGAGTGGCATATGAACATTAATGCCGTGTCGGGGATCGAACCCAAGACCGTTGCATTTTCAGTCAAGTGCTCAAACCAATCAACTACGAAATCTCTACAATTAGAGGTAAGTCACGTGATATTGAAAGATGTAAGGGGTATGATTTTGATAACCACAGACCATATCATGCAATGGAACTTTTGTATGGAATATTTAGGACTCAATGAAGAGGCACAAAGAAAGGGTGTTAGTGCATGAGCGAGTTAATACATCTGACCTTTATTTTTCTCCATTGCCATGATCTACTGGGGGTTTTGAGAATAGATTACACATTATACAGACAGACAATGAACGCAAGTAGTCATACCGATAGCAATTATCAAATTATGGACCCATCATTGCATGGCCTAACTGCATATCCCTACATTAAATGATCCATTCAAATGTATAATTAGGCCTATTTCCATGGATAACGACATTATGTATGGCGTAGAAAGGTGTAATTCGTACATTACGAAGATAATTATCTTCCGTAAAGTGGTGAGGGAGTAAATTAGTACGTCACTTTCAATATATAATTCTGAAAGCTACCATGAAATACGTCTATGCTCTGTGTTGGGGAAGAAAATTGAGGGAGGATTTAATATATACATAAATATATAATTTTTAAAGTAAAACTTACAATTTTCTTATTTTAAATTTTCTTACCTTGTTCCTGTCTTAACGCATATATCACGTAATAATAAGCAATGGCAATGATAAGCATATTTTTTTCTTTTTCATTTCTACTTTCGTCTGTCTTTGATTATGTTTCTGTTTGTTTATTGACAATTGAATATTTTGTGGTATTAATATCATTGTGATGAGAGAAGTCTGGTATTAGGGGAAAACATGATATGAAGAAAAGAGAGAATTCTAAATGAATTTCAAACACGTTATATGAATACGTAATGACATTTATGATTAGTGGCATAAACAGAATCACTATGAAACAGCTCTGGGAGTTGTTTGCGTTGTTGTTTCATACAAGTACCAGTAAACCACCAACCTGTCCGTTCCCTCTTCTGTATTGTCAGTGACATTTACGGTACATGCTTATGGTCTGCCACGTATGAATAAATAAAAGGCGTACCAAATTATCCCCATGAGACAGAGACCCTGGTGCTGCATCTAAAAGCTTCTTGATAGGGATCACCTTAATATGTGTCTTCTATCTTTCTGTTACACCAAGTGCGTTATGCATCACACACCAAGCTGATCGATGCATGCGCACGTACAAAAGGGTTGAGCACAAGTGACAAACGTAAAACTTCACTCCAAAATAATATCGGACCCTAAAATGGAACTCACGCCCTTTGAATAGCCTTGCTCGCTGCCCTCATTACGAAGTCATAAGTAGATTTGGTCATTGGAATTTATTATTACATGGGACGCACGTGTGGCTTCTAACTTATTGACGATGAACCTATTCTCTATGGAATATTTTGTAATCGAAAAATCTTTTGTATCGAAAGCATTTATTGCGAAGAATTTAAAACGGGAACAACAATATATAACTAATGGAGAAACGAGGCCTGCCTAAAAAAAAAAAAAATTACATTAATGATGTGATTATTAACACATCCACATTTTGTCCCACATTCATCACTAATCTTTCCTTTATGGCTGTTTGTGTAGCTATTAAAACGAAAACGTTACTGAATTGCTGATAAATACAATTTAAACAAAAATCTAATCTAATCCCAGTACTGTAAGTCATCGAAGTGAAAGAAGAAAAATGACTGAAAAGAGACAACAACAACAAGGAAGAAATAAAATGAACATGGTGACGTTGTTGATGATGATGATAATTTCATTCATAATTTATGACTTGATTGAAATGAAGAAAGAAGAATGAGAAAAGAAAGAAGAAGAAGAAGAAGAATAGAAAGAAGAGGTAAATTTGTCGACTTGTTTGAGAAGGTTAAGGAGATAAAAAGGAATCAGGAGGAAGAGAGGGTTTTTTTGGCGTAAACACAGCTATTTTACATGGCTGATATATTCATACTCTTTCCCTTTTCAATTCATTCGTTATTATATACTGTTTTTCTCCGTTATTTGTTTAAAAGTGATCAGCAGCACAGGCTGAAATGACAAGTGTACAAGAAAATACACTGTTGCCCATGAAGTCGGAACAATTTTTATTTTTTCTCTTTTCATGGAATGGTTTATTTTTGAAAGACAATTAAACTTTAAATCTTATTAGAACTTTACAGATCAATGTCTATGAATCTTTAGATTGATCAATTAAGGTACTAAAAATGATTCCAACTTTTTGGGCAACAGTAGACATTGAATTATAAAATGAAACAAAATTCCCACAGAATCCTTGTAAAAAAACTGGTAACAGCGATATAAAAATGAGATTCCAATATATTCGTGACACATATAAATCAATGAATTAATATAATATTCTATCATCTTTACAAATTGAATGCGTAATGCCTGAATATCAAGAAAAAAGAAAGGGGAGAGAGAGAGAGAGAGGTGATACAAACATATTCACAAATGTATGCATTTCAAAAAGTTATGTCATGCATGCGCATAATACACGTCTACTAAAATGTTTTTTTTTATAGTTTCAGAATCGCAAGTCATGAGTACGTGAAAGATAGGCTGAGACAGTGTATGCAGTATTCACATCTACTCAAGATGATATGAGAAATATTAACAATAGAAAAAAGAAAGAAAAAAACCTTTATGTTGATTGAAGGCTACCTGTGGAAAGAAATCTCCCGATTCATGCGTTTTGGATAAACCACTTAATTTTTCCGGCGATCTGCTATAACATGCATTCATAACGAAAAAGATGGCTAAAATAATGTCTAACTGGCTGAATTTAAAGCAGCCAGTTATCTCCTACACAGCAACAGCGATCATTGCTACACTACGGCAGCACTAATGCCCTCCCCAATGGCAACAATATTATTGCTACCAAAACAAACATGAGGTGTGGCGATGTGAATGAATCATAATATATTTATGCTTTAAAAACTCATAGTAAGACGAACGATATTTGTACTCGGGGAGGGGGAGAATGAACCGATGCAGCCTCTCTCTTTCTTCTTCATACCCATTCTTGTGCAAGATGTAATCTTGCTAATTCTTAAAAATGAAATAGATTGACAGTAATTTTCCGTATTCTGTATCTGTCCAAGACATTGATAATTTGGAGCCGAAATAATCTTTCGTTAGTGAATAACTCTGCCTGGGAAAACACGGCGATAAGTAGAGGATTATTTCTAGGACTTCATTCAGGCGTAACTTAATCTCAGTATCGGCCAGGTGCGGTTTGCGAGTGTTAAAAATAGCGTCCCAATCCTGTCGGAAATGCCACAACAACGATCATCCCTGATTTTCCAGGGCACTGCCTTTGAACCGAATTTGTCAGTGTCGTGTCGTGGTAAAAAAGACATGACAAGGACGAAGAGAAAGATTGATCTTGAAAAGTAATATGAAAATCAGTGGAGTAATAAGTGAAAGATGAAGAAAGATGACGAAAATATAAGCGGACAAAGATGAAAGATGCAAAGAATTGGATCGTTTAAGGGTTAGAATCGACGATAATGAATATTTCTCTTGATGCTAATGGCAAGGGAACGAGGAGGATTGAAACTTGGTGAATCCAATCATCTGAAGAAAAAAAGACGAGCAGTTTTTGCCAGTATAATTATGGTGATATTCAAAATGTGGATGATATTCAGTATAAAATCGGTTGTAATTGACCAATTGCGTGGACATTCTGAAAAACCCATATGGTTAGATAAACCTCTGGATATATTAAATCGGGAGTGCGGTTTAATACAATTTTTAAATAATATTATTGTTAATTTCATTTGACAGCCACGCTGTTTTCCCTTCCAAAAGCTCAACTCGACATAAGGTTTTAAGTCAACTGTCTGATCACTAGCATACATCTTTATATATCTTTATATTGCAGGGCTCCCTTGTAAGGTGGGTCCAACTCGGGGCTATTTTGGGTCATAAGATAAGGCTGAGGATCAGGGTTAGACTTAGCTATAATGTGTGATACAATGTTGACAATTAGAAATCGGTTAGTGTACGAAATAGACCGGGGAGCAATAGTCGACAGAGCAAGTATCATAACAACACACGTAAAGCATGCCCACGTGGCTCTTTACAAAATAAATAGTTTGTTTATTTGTTTGATTTTATTTCTGCACTTTTCAACATGATAGAAAGTAATATACAAACTAGGCACATGTATATTATCAACAAAAGTTAAAATACATAAATAATCATATCATAATATAAATCAATTAAATAATTATACCTTTGAAATAACAAGTAGTTGACAAATCATTTCAAAATTGAAATATGCAGGAGTCCGTCATCACGCTCAAGCTCTAGCTTAAGATGGCGGAATAAGATGGCGGAGCATCTTAAGCTAGAGCTTCAGCGTGATGGCGGCCTCAGGAAAGGAACCTATATGGGCGACCAAACCTATCACATATATAGTCAGGAATAAATTTGTTATAACAGCCACATAATGAAAAAAAATGATTTTTTTTATTTTCAGGCATAACATGAAATTCGTTAAATGAAAATGTGTATATTATTATGTAAGTGTATGTCTTTTGTGAAAAGAATTATACAAAATTAAAAAAATCATCAATTTCCCATCGTCTAGGTGATCGCTTAGTTCTTGATATGACTCTCATCAAACCACTCGAAATATTCTAGCGTCTGATTTGATTAGGTTAAGGAAAATAAATCGATTGGTTCCTCAAGGGAAATCCAGAATTTGTCCTTTAAATCAATAACGGTATCTGAAACACAACACACTGATAGTTTTGATGTGTGGCAAACGTGGAACATGACAAACTTCTTTCCAGACTTCTTTTCATTTTATACTTAGCTCCAACCAATGTTTATTCGACGACCCATGTTGACAGTGTATTGTGGCTTCTGTCGATTTTTCAATAGACAGTATAGCTTGATAACCTCTTTTATCTTCAGTCTTAATATGAGAGTTTCTGCACAATAGTCCAAGTTTTATAATCCTTTTTGGCTTAAAAGCCTTCCCATTTTTTTACACAGGATTTCAAACTGATCGAAAACGACTAAAAAAGATCAATGAATAAAACTTAGAAGTATGACAAGTTTTTCTTTGTTTACCATGGAATCTATGCCTGTTAAAAACTACATCATCAATATTGATTATTTTTGTATAAATTTATCATTGTTGATACGTCGTAAAGAGAAAAGGACAAATATGAATGCATATTAGGTTTTAAAATATTTAGTTCGGTTACAAATCATTTAAGAGTTTGTCAATATTAACGTATACAATTAAATAACAGGTGTTAAAGAGTGTTTTGTATTTTTTGACGTCTCAACCGTTTCCAACTACGTGACTACTGCCTTAAATCACCATGATGCGTAGGTGTTAACAGGTCGCATTAATATTGACCTGAAGGTTTGTCCATGTTTTAAATTGGCCATAACCCCCAAGAAAAAAATTACCTCCAACAATTTCACTTTATATCAAAAATTATATAGGCCTCATTCTAAATATCACATCTGACTAAACGCGCCGTTCGATAGTGTGTTTTAAAGATTAAACCAGAAAGGATCGGTATATTCATAATTACTAGTTGCATGTGTGCGTGTGGGTTACTTGTGCGTGTGGGGTTGTGTGTAAAATGCGTAAGGATGCGTTTGGATGAGGTTGCGAGTGCGTATGTCAATATCCTGTAAATGTCACGGGGTTACAATATCAAATATGCATGTCTTCTGCGGTTCCCATATCAAGATAGAAAATACATAAATTATGAAGTAATAACTTTCGGACCCACACTACGCAGTCGTAAAGAAATCGAAGCCTTCATTACAGAAAATTATATAAGGCTATAATACATAAAAAAGTACATTCTTTTCACAAGATCTTAGTCGTCTAATTGGCAAGACAATCACCAGAAATGCACTGAAAGTTGATAGGACGTACAATTTAAAGCGATTTAATTATCCCATTTATTTTCATATATACCTCGTATAATTATGAACAAGTCTCAAGCTGATCAATAATTAAGCCCACTCATCGCAAAAGTTATGAAGAATATAGGCTAATGTACTTCTCATATTCGTCTCACGCCCCCTCAGCTTAGTTGGTTGTTTTGAATTTGAGTGGAGGCTTAATAGTCACTGGCTATATTGGTATCAACCTACTAATCTATTTGTGCCATTTACACTTGGTCAAAGTAATCAGGACACCTTTTCTCCTCTTTTCTCATCTCTGCCGCCTGGAATCAGGGAAATTGAGAGGAAGATATCTTTAAGGAATAAACCTTTTCAAGAATGATCCCGATACATTTGTTTTGGAGTCAACCACAACGCATTCACATAATACGTGGTATCAATATTTAAACTATCGATTTACTCTTAAACAACCGTTTACTTTACTTTTAAACTTCAGTCAGCTGAAAAAAGCTGATTAAAATTGAATTTCTCGTGAATTCATTTTCTCCACCTATCCGACGAAGTTGCATAAAACTCTTTAATACACTTTTTTTTTTTAAATTTTAAATTTATATAATTTGTAATGCAATTTACTGGCACTTTCATTTAACTTAGAAATGTTGAATAGTACATTTGCACGGACATAGCTCCTTAAATTTTAAGCACTTTATCAAACATTTCATAATAAAGAAACTCTGGATTGTTTAAATATGAATGTAGTACACAATTTGCATTGCCACCTACTTTCTATCCATCATCTAATTTTGTTGGTGTTAATTATACTTGTTTCCTTATAATTAGTAACTGATGTCTTAAGCAGAGGGAATTCCATACACAATGAATAAATGTTTTATTAAATTTTCTTTCGTACATAAACGATTTGCCCGACCCCAATTATAATAATGATGACAATCTCAGCCGGGTTTCTGCTTTCACTCCGCCATATCACAATCAGCATCTCTCGTATACCATATTTGTTATACAGTGTAATTTGATTTGGTAAAGCTCAACTCATTTCATAATTTCGCTGTATTGAATGGATTTTGAGCACCGGAGCAGAATACAAGCATACCTTAGTAAGTGGATGAAAAATATGAGTAAAGATTGCTCTATAGTACATACTTTATTAATGCATTTAATGCTACGCCGTGTATAGTGTGCGTATACGGCATCTATTATCGACCAATATTTTGTCCTCGAAAGCGCTAAACTATAATTTCTATTATTAGCTATGTAGACACCGTGCGTTAAAAAAAAATCCAACCTTTTCAACATTACAATTATACTGAAATACTGAATCATGCTGAAAGTTTTTTTAAAAAACCCATGTCACAACAATGTCAATAAATAACGCCGAGTTAATGGTTTCTTCCAAACAGATAGATTATTACAAGTTTCATGTCGTTTTATCTAAAAGAATACAAGAAAAAGGTATCTGCTACTAGGCAACATCAAGGTAAAGTCGTATTGTATTACTTGAATTGCATATCCTCGTTTGTATTTCTTGTAAGAATCCCAGCGAAGGAGAAGATCTGTGAGACGCCACTGCGTGATCGAATGGTATTTTCATTTCATTCAGCGCAAAATTCTCCTCATCTCTTGTTACATCGAAAGCTTCCAAGAGTTGTTTTTAATTCACAATGAGATGTCATTTATCAAACTACAAGATTCACGCACCTGATTTCAATTATTATGCACCATCGCCAATAAATCCATAGCAATGCCAAACCCCTCGCTATGAGTGTTCAGATGTATGTCACTGTTACCTCAAGACAAAAAGCAAAACAAAATCAAAATAAGAAAAAATCATAAAAAAAGAACAAACAATCAAGCAAACGACAAAAACATATACGACAATTTACTGTCTAGAAAATTGCTCCTTTGCTCATAAAAATCTACTTCTATTTCTTTTTGTGTAATGGCCTGTACAATTTACAATCTTTGATCAAAAACTATTCGAAGCATGGATCTTGGTTTAATGCTCTTGACCAGAGAAGAATTAGTTGGGCTAACTTTGCGTTTGATACCATCATGAGGTGGTCAGGAAACCGAGTTCTCATTAATTTTTGTCTTAATCATAAACAACCATCACCTAACTAATACAGACAATGTCCATTGGTTGGGATAATCATGACATGTAGTTTAAGCTTCTACCAACCTTAAATTTAGAAGGCAAGCTCTCTCTTACCCCTGTGGACCTTCTCAAGCCAAGTGATTATTTACACAGTTTCTTGCTATCTGCTGCATCGAGATCACTGGAGCGAAGATAGGTGACAATGAATAGCCAGAGTCGCTATTCGAGTCAGCAGACAGCAGACAGCAAGAAACTGAATAATTTCTTGGCTTGAGAAAGTCCACATGAGTGGACAAAAGCTTGCCTAATAAATGTTAAGGTTGGTAGAGGCTTATTATGTGAATCTTTCACATCGCCTCTTATACTTCAGATGATCCAGTGAACTTCAAGGACCGTTTTGTCAAAAATATTCCAAGTAGGGCTCTCGGTAATCCTAAATTCATTTTAGTGTTGTTACTCTCAAATTATGTCAACGCCTAACTATCAACTACGCTGCCTGAATTTGAAATGATTATCTCTGACAAGCTGTCATCCCAATAGGTTGATCTTTTAAAAGAAGTAACAGAGATGTGTCAAAATAACCGCAGGCGCACTAAGCCTAATATCGGGTCAAGAAAGATGGGTTACTATCATTAGTGCCCGGCTAGATACCATCTCATTTATTATTGTCATTAAACTCCCACGCTGATATTATATATATATATAAACAAATTTGTTCATTCCATAGCCCCATCCACTGAAATATTCACGATAGTATACTTTATAAGTTTATATGATATATATATATTTTTTGTTTTGAAAAATATAGATATTTTGATCCTCACACAGTCAGGTACAATTCTAATACATTTTCAGCCTGAGATGCCAGACAACTGGAAAGTTAAGTTGTTTGACAGGAAAGCTAGCTTTGTAAAACAACTGTTTAAATTCATTTATTATGATAATGATGATGATGATGATGATGATGATGATGATGATGATGATGATGATAATGATAATAATAGTAATGATAATAATAATAAAAATGATAACAATAACAATAATAATAATAATAATAACAAATGTATTTTTAATTTTTTTTTATAATTTTATTAAAATAAAAGCATTTTGCCAGCAGCAGAAAGTGAAATTGCAAAAAGTCTAGTATTTATAACGACACACATTCGCGCAGTAATATAAACGAGAAGAAGTTGCATTCGGAAGATCTAAGTTGCTTCTGAGACGTGTTAATGGGTAAATGTGGGATGTATGGCGCCTGATTACTTTAATATCATCTAGAAGAAAAATATGTGAAGTGCGCGATTAATTGCAAGAGCGCTCCGTAGAGAACAGAAGTCTGCTAACAGGGCCGAGCAGATCTTGTCCCATTTGAAGTTTATAGGTCACTAAACTTTTATCTTTGTTTATAGAAAGGGATGGATTTTACGTCTTTAAATCTGCTAATGCATTCAGATTCTTTGAAATATGAAGGAGGGATATGAGAGATCTTAAGTGCCACTTAAGAGCATTTTTGTTGATGGGGGGTATTTTGTGTTCGATTAGGACCTTCACATGCCTTAACACCACTAGGCTGCCGAATAGATGCCAAAACGAGATTGTAAATTACAAATGTTAACAATCTGCATAAATTATGTACTTTCTGACTATGTCTTTTAAAATAACAATATATAGTCCAATTATATGCAAAAGCTGTTACATGCAGGTATCCAATGGTGACTTTGATGACATATTTACGAATACAAGGGGTGTTTTAAAAAAGGAAGAAGGGGATGGAGAGACAGATTGAATGAGAGAAAAGAGATACAGGGAGAGAGAGAGAGAGAGAGGGGGCGTTAGATACTTTGACATCAAACGAGTACTGTAAAGCCTTTCCCGCTCTTGGTTATGCCTAGATTAGATTTGCCCCGGGCGCCGTACGATAAATTGGTCTACGATTTTTCGTGCGATTTTGGGGGCATCGTAGGTGGCTACGGGCTACAATGTTTGTGTTTACATTATCTACGAGCATCGTGCCATTTCTTGTATTGACGGTAATCATACGGATCCCGTGCAGCTTCCATGCAGCCGCCGTGCTACACGATCAGCGCGAGGCCTCCGCGAGATGCCCGTGCGGGGATTGTGCAATGCCACCTACGACATGTTTCCGGGCTACGGGCTTACGATTTTTTTCAAATTTGTATAATTTCCCGCGAAACAAAATCGTAGAGGCCGCGAAGCCCGTGAATACGTACGGAAATCTCACGGCCGCCTCCTGCCTCCGCACGGAGGCCGCACGGAAAAGGGGATATGGGCAGGATACGGGCTCCGTAGACTAATCGCAGGCCAAATGTAAACTAGGCATTACGGAATGACGTTCCATAATTTTTTTCTTCAGACGTTATAAAGAACACCGGAATGTACTGCTCTACAATAATACGTTAAGAATTTTCTAGATTATATCATGGTCTATTATGATAGAGGACAAAAGCTTTCTTACGAAATTGATAAATTTGCAACACTTCGAAGTGCGGGAAAACCCGAAAACACAAGCAAACAAAGTTCATCGTTTAATATTTATTCATTGCATTTATCTACTGTCGTAGTAAGATTTTTTTAATACAATAATATTATACACACAACTTGGTCTAGTACATTTAAAATAAGATGAATAGATATGATTTCATAACATAACATTACCGTGTCATACTCGAAATAAATAAATACTTTTTGTACCCTGATCATGATGCATAGACCAGTCATATCGAGTATTTTACACTATTCTGCAAAAACAATCTTATTTTGTAGTAATCTATCTTTATAACTCCAATGCAATATAGATTTAACTTAATTCAAAGTGAACCAAAACAGTATATCAACATTGTGTTCTTTGAATTCTGTTATGTAAAGCAAATGTACTTAGTTGGAAATATGCTCTTCTACCGAGCAAAACCTAATTAGTTTAACAGCGATCTCTCAATTGTCTAATACACATAGGCAAAATTTCTGATGCAGTCTTTGCCGAAGTGGAGAGAATACGTAATGCCTACAATAAAATATAATTAGATTACACTAATGATGGAGGACTCCTGCAGTCTTCTGTATAATGTAAGATCGTTGTGCCGCGGTCTCATAAATTAAATCAAAACAATCCGCTAGTATGTGATTCCATTTTGCTCTCTCATACGCCTCAATAATAAAATGAATCGCAAAGTGGGAATGAGAAAATAGTTCGTAGGTACCTCCTTTGTATATTACCATCGTGGTATTGGGTAAAGGAAGTACACAAATGAGAAGTTTTGTTTATTTATTTTAAAACTGTTGGCTTGGTAACTTTATATTTGCCTTGAAGGGCTAATCTCCCTCGAAAGGCCAGTGACCTATTACCTTCCACATTTTCATTTCATTTATCAAAAAAATATATCGTATTGTAATGAAATGTTTTTTTGCAATTGTATGGCTGTTTATGTTTTACCGATGTGACCTTTTTTTAATGCAATGTGGAATATAAAACTTGAACTCGACCTTGATACTAGTTACCATTTCTAAGGCTTACCACCATTTTCAGTTCATCTGCTTGGCTGTACTGCTTCCGTCATGCTAAATGCGGGGGCTCATTTCGGCAAACAGAAGAATTGATTTACTGATTTAATTATCATAACGATAAAGGTCGAAATGTTATTGTCTTACCCATATACGCTCTCCATTTATCTAATTTATAACCCAGGGCAATGACACGGAGTAATACATATTGGTCATTAAAATGCTAATCGCATTAATGCTGCCCATTATGTTGATTTTTAAGCACGTTGAGACAGGAAAGACAAGATGTCGAAAATAATTTGACCACAAAGTGCAAATTATAAAAATCATTTTAATGCATCGCGGTTAAAGCCACTGAAGTTGTTGAGATTCAACCACAAATACCACCATTTCATCAGAGAAAATGTAAAATTTTCCATGCGAGCCTCTTCTAAATAGCTTCTTTTTCTCGTATAAATTCAAATACTTAATTTACAAATAAGCCGACACAAACTTGATTAGGGACCCTGGAAAAAAATAGATTCCCTATTCGGACTATTTAATTGAAAGGAAAATTTTGAGGCATAGAAAGAGAGGGGAAAAGATGGAAAGAAAGAGGGAGGGATAGAAAGAAGGGGAGGGTAACGATAAAGTACTTGAGTGCTTGTCATTATAAATCACACTTTACTTCAGCAGGTTTATTGGAAAGTCCTTCTCCTCATCACCAGCCTCAAGATCGTTTCAGGCCATCGCAATATAATATAATTATCTGTAAATATCAGCACAACCATTCTCCAATTCACTTTAAAGATCTGCTTGTGAACCGTAGCGTGTTCACATTCATACATGATACCACAAAAGAAATACACAAAAAAACTTGGTGTTGAATGCTCTTTCCTTTACTTTTACAATGGACTGAAGCAGCCCCAATCAAAATGCATCCCCGCTCAAAATATCAATCTCTTCAGTTTGCCCTGAAGCATGAAAGAGATAGAAAGGTTGTCACCTTTTAGAGCCATCATACTAAGTATTGTATACTAACACTTGTTGAAATCTAGAAGAAAAAAATTATTCCTCAGAATGGTGATCAGTATATGTTTTGCTTCATTGTCCCGGCTTGACGGATCACTGATATGCATTTTCCATGTCACAAATATTTTGAAATACACCTGCACAACTTCCTCCCCATTTTCGAGACAAATTAGATATAAAGACGTTGTGCAAAATTCACTACTGCACCGTCATTTAAAGTATCACTTTTACAGCCTGGGGGTGATTAATGATAGCAAATTACTTTCTTCTTCAAAGATTGATGTGGCTTTAGACTTGAGAATTTGAAGTAATAATTTATTCCACCTTTTCCAGTTTACTTTCTTCAAATCTATTTATATGAAACGTTAATAATCAGTGCAATTATTTGTATTGAAAACTTTATGTCATCAATTCAGTATAGTAATAACTTTTTTTCAGAACCAAGATAAATTTCTTGGAGAAATATTATATGCATTTTTTTTAGCACACCTGAGCCAAAGGCTAAAGTGAGCTATTGCGATCCCCTTTTTCCGTCGTCCTTCGTCGGTAAACTTTTTAAATTTTCAAATTCTTCTCAAAAACAATTGTCTTCTCCTTATTGATTCTAAACAAAGTTTTTTTTTAAATCACCTGCAGGAAAAGGAGATCTAAGTTTTGTTCAAACGGGGTATATGCCCTCAAAGGAGGCTTCGGAGCCGCCTTCAATATCCACCAACAAAACAGCAATGCGAGCACGGAAAACTACAAAACTCTCGCACTGTCGAGAAATTTTGATGTATCATGAAATGTAGATATGATTTCATACCAAAATGTTTGTATGGTTTCTGGCTAAACATTGTAAGTATCATTTTCTGTGTGAATAAGACGTAAATTTGTTTGAACGGGATACCTGCCGTTGCAGAGGACTTGTGAGCAGCACCCAACAATTGCCCTACTGTTCCAATAAATCCTATGTTCCTGGTTCAAAGGGGATGGGAGCTAGGTCCCTTATTGCGAGGCCCCTACTTTCATCGACTCAGATGAGCGTAATGTTCGCGGACCTCTTGTTTCTAGATTATATGCTGTTCTGATTTTCTTATTTCCGGATTTTGCTTCAAAGTGCATATAATCCAAGGTAGCACTTTCTGCTTTTCTTTTCCTTTACGATTTCTTCCTTTATATATGGGTGTGGGTATGGGATTGTAATTGGTAAGTGTGGGCGTATGTGTTTGTTATGTTTGTTATTGGGCGGAGGAGATTTCTACGTTCATCTGAGGCAAGTTTGGCTCTACTAAAAGCTGTTTACAGAAAATAAATTAATTCATACATTTAATCTTTCATGTCTCAAAAGTTAACTTGTTTCCCAGGAGATACCATGAATGTTTTACAGCGATACGAGCTCCCATCGACTCGCTTTATTTTCATCCATTTAAAACTAATAAAAATTGAACTGTCGGTTACTTTATACAACATGAATACTTAGATAACAAATTTTCTGTACTAAAGAAACAACATATTCACAAATTTGTAAAATTTATTGTCTGTCAGGACAGCTGTCATTGTTTTAAGTTTGCGTGAAAATGTGCGTAGACGTGAGTGTGCGCGCGCGTGTGTATGTGTGATTGTGTGTAAGCGAGCGTGTGGCGTCAAAGGGTGAACTCCATCTCGAATGCGGCCGTCACATGACGACGATCATGATGTGTGGGTGTGTATGTGTGTGTGTATGTGTGTGTTTTGTGTGTGTTTGTAAAGTTTAAAACTGTATTAATTCTTCAACAACACCTAAGTCCGTTAGCTGGTGACGTTAAAATCGAGTTGAAACATTTAAACATCTTCTGCAGATATGAATGAAGTTTTTTACTCTCCTGAATAATAGTTGGTGGTACCCTATTTCAAATGAACACCTTTATTGGCCAGCTAATATTTCTTTTAATTTTCATTTTATTGCAGTGTCCATTGGTGCAATTATCGGTATCAGCTTGGCATGCATCTTCTTCGTTGTCATGGCAACCTTCATTCTGCATCACCTGGGTGTGTTTAAGTCTAACACCTGTCTAAGGGAAGCCCGAAGCGACGAGATGCCAATTCTTGGTAGGTTTTTATTTCCTTTCATAAGCAATTACTACTTTTACTTGTCTTGAGTGTTTAGGTACGCTTGCCTAATGAGCGAAGGAAAGATGGGGTCAAGGGGAATGGCCAACGGGTGAATCGATTGGGGGAGGGGAGAGAAATATAGAGAGGAAGATGAAGAATTAGACCTGTACAGGAGAATATGACAAAAGACGAAGGGAAGGAATTTGAGAGATGAAGACTTGTTAGGCGGAAAAACATGTTCCTTCTCCTCTATAGACACAATAGGTAATATATCCGTTGCACCAACATTGTAATTTACGATGATATAAAATTGATGTATACAACAAGTGAGAACAAAATGATCGTCTTAAAATCGTGGGATGCAAAATTTCTGAGATTGAAATAGACGTCCAAATTCTCGTTTCGTCTTTTATTTTATTCAACAATGCAAACATCTATGTCACCATTAAAACTGTGAAATAGGAAGTAAGTGAGATAATACGATGGCCCCTACAGGTCTGACTTGCTAAATCTAGCTGACTTTTTTCCATCTTATACATGATGTATTACTCGGAGAGTTGAAGAAAAAGTCTAGTGATTTCCTCTTGTATTTTATCCAAGCACGGCATTTCTCCCTTTCATTGTTCGTCACGTATTTGGGAAATAACAAGTACAGGTCATTTTTTCTTGACGTCATCATTACGACATCATGTCTAGAGAGAACAGTCAACAACGGTTTCGATTTGACTGTTGCTTTCCATAATTATTGTCACAAAAAAGATAAGTTTCCTTCAGTATCAAGGCCACTTTACTAGACAACAAACTAATGATGGGAATAACAAGTTTAAATGAATGGACCAAGGTTTTATTAATGCACAGCATTTTGTGGATTGATGTGAATAGTGAGATAACAAGAAATAACTCTGTAGGTAAACAATGAAATTGTATAAATTCTTTCTCTCATATTGTTTTCTGAAGTGATTCTTTCCAAGTGCAACTTATATATGGAAATTCAGAAGACGAAACACCAACGATGCTCACATCGTGGTCGAGTGGATACGTCGACGGACTGTCGATCTTAAGGTCCGCGATTCGAGTCCCGCCGCGGCACTAATGTCCTTTGGCAAGACATTGATCTACATTTGCCACACTCAACCCAGGTGATGTAAATGGGTACCTGGCAGGAATTAATTCCTTGAAATGCTAGAGCGCCGCAGTGGCTGCCTTGCTAAAGCCAGGGTAATAATCGGGGCAGCGCCAGGAGCGTCACAACGTGACGGACATGTGCGCTATATAAGAAGCCATTATTATTATTATTATTATTATTATCTTAAGCTTGATGTGGACTTAACTTATCGGATAACAACAGAGTGAGAAATGGAGTGAGAAAGGGAGAGAGAGAGAGAGAGAGAGGGGTGGGAGAGAAAGAGATGGGAGAGGGAGAGAGAGAGGGGAAAGAGACAGAGAGATAAAGAAAAAAACGAGTGGTAGAGAGGAAGCAAAGGGAAATCAAATAAGACAGATGTATATAGAGTAAATAAAAGAGCCGAGATATGAAAGAGAGAGACAGAGACATAAACAGGGATAGGGAGAAAAAGAAAGAAGGAGAGAGAGAGAGAGAATCGTATACAAAAGAAACAAGGAGAAAGCGAGTAATTAGAGGGAATTAAGGGGAGAGTAAGGTGGATATTATAAAGGACGATAGACGAATATAGCCAAGCACTAATGGTAGCGTGATCTTCATGTAGTTATACAGGTTAGTTTCTCTGTTATCACAGGTAAATTACATGTTATAACATGGGTGAAATGTAATTGCACACACGTGTTCTTCTATATAGAGAAACAAAAGACCTAAACAAATAGGTGAAATTTGTAGAACTCAATTTGTTTCTATTCACGGGTAAGAGGCATTGAAGTTCATATTAGAGAAAAGGTTCAGAACCATCAGAATGATGTGCCTTTATAAATCTGGCCCTGGGAATATATATAAATATTTCTCCCCCCCCCCTTTCCACTCTCGGCAAAGTTAGGATTTTTAAGGATTTCATAACCCCAAACTACATATTAAAATCAAAAAAGAAAGTGATGCCTCTTTGTTCAATATTAAAATCCTGTTCTGTTTAATCATTGTCTTTTGAAAGCGATTATTTGCATGATTTGCGTTTAAATTGATTTCGATGATGCAATCAAGTGCTCTCTTCAATATAGACTGCTATTCTTGTATTCATTAAACCTTATCATAAACTACTTACTTTTCACTCTGAGCATTATGATGCCTCAGCACCTTGTATGAGTATGATATTGCGCTCACGTAATCAGGCTCTGTTTTTACACCTTTCGAGCTGTCGCCGAAAAAATGCATCTGGGCGGTTCCTTTTAAGCTCACATCTTTAGGCATATTAGAGTGATCAGTAGAATGTTCAGTCATACCTCTTATCCTCTATTGTGTCTTTCTGATCTAGTATTGATGAAAGATAACGAGCTCAGACAGATCATCTATTACTCTCCTCGGATGCACGTTTCCACTTTCAACCCGGTATTAGGGTAAAACAGCCTTTTAGCTCTACGATAAAGCTGAGTTCTGATCATGGGATTGAATTGTGGAACAATTGTCTAGCAGTTATTGAAGTTGATTTTGTAAGCCTTATATATTCAATTTAATTTTATACATCATATTATAGTCTTATTTTGGGTATGTGCATTATGGGCATTTTTGAAGCACCCCTTTTCATGTGACATTACTAGTATGTTTTTCTTCCACGTGGGGATGACAAGATTAAGAAAGCTCACAAGTTATTTGTCAATTTTTCCACAACTCAACTTTCTCTTTGAAGACGGTAGTCATACTTAGTATCATGTGATTTTTTTTAGGGGGGATCTGAAGAAGAATAAACCCTGGAAGAATTCTACGTGACGAAGTTAAATGGTTAATTCACAGTGCCAGGATTCGTCTTCTATTGCTATAAACATGATAGAGAAGGTTGAGAGATCTGGTAAAGGTATACATAATTCGTGAGCTTTCTCATTCTTTTGATGTTACTGCTGAAGAATATAATAGAAGAAATGTCCCTGAAAAAGATGACACTTCAATTACACTCATAGTTAGCCAAAAATATATAGCGAGAAATAGATCAAAAGTTTGGACCTAAATTTCATGCCATAATTATGTGCGTGTAGTCTTATATACTACTTTATGTGTGCAGTGCATGTGACTTGTTCACAAAGTCAGTCATTTTCTTTATCGTTTTGATGATTAAAAAACCTCATAGCATGAGTTGGTTCTTATGTACTACATAATCAATATTTCTCAAATGCTTCTAAACAGTTTCTTGCAGAATGTACACACATTATTATAACTCACATTTATCTTTAATCTAAATCTTGAATAACGTTGATTTTTACCTCACAGGTTGATTCGCCCTTTGGTTCAGAAAGCCGTTTGTCTTAACGTAAATAGTTCTCATAACAAAACCATTACCAAAGTCTCGTATGGGTAATAGTCTTTTACTCTTTAAACAAAATAGATAGCTAAAAGCCCATTATTACAAAGTCGTTTATTTCTAATTCGTCCACTTTGTCAATTAATGTAATAATGTGTTACTGAATCAGTTTAAGGCTTTCGCCATTTTAGGAGCTTATCATTGGACTTTGTGTTCCATGGCATTACAGTGGCATAGCGCTAACGGCGGCGTCTGGGAAGGGGGGGGTGCTTTCCCTTATCACTGCCGTGCTTTGAAGAAAAGTTTATATATTTCTATCAGAACCTTCCCCTGCCCCATGTCCCTCATAATAATGTTTATTTTCTAAAACACAGTTCCCCACCGTGACTGGAACCACGCAATAAAAAAGTCTATTAGACAATTCTTGACATCATCCACTTTAATACACTATACCAAAGATGCTCATCTCTGTTATCGTCTCCTTTAATATAAATATATACATAAAACATAGCTCATGTTTCACAAATGATCTCCAGAAAAACAACTCAATGCAATTGATATTTTCAAAGAAATATATGACCTTTCTATAATTACAAAAATTCCCCTTAGCTATCTCTTTCATATAGTTGCTGAAATAATAAGAAACATTATTAACATTAACAACAGGGGAATACTGGCAGTGCAGACGTTACATTCATTAAAACCGAAGGTCTTGTCCCGCCTTTCAATATTATGTAACAATGATCATAAAGATAACTTCTTGCTATGTGAAGGTAAAACTGCTCAATACTGTAGCCACATCTCGTATATAAGAACAAAATGTTAGTGGCGTAGCCAGAGTTAAAAAAAAAGGGGGGGGGGGTGGAAGAATCCTTCCCAGAGAGAGAGTGAGGTTGAAGTTTATTGGCGTTTGTCGCAGCCATAGAACTTTTGCAACAGATTTTTTTTTTAAAGGGCTGGTTCAGGTATGACGCGGAAAAACCGCGGCGTTTTTTAAAAATGATGTCGTAAAGTACATGTGCTTCATATTCCCGTATCTTATAATAAAAAGCTCTGTTAATACGCGCAAGTCCTTACACGTAAAACAGGGAAATAACGCGACATTTTTTTTTTGCGGCGGTTCACCGCGCCATATAATTATGAACAGGCCTTTATATTTTTGTTTGTTGTTGTTTTGTTTTGTTTTCGCGATGGGCCACCAGACTGGGAGGAGAAAGGGACATCTATAATAGTTATAAATGAATTGTGGCCGCAAATTGCAATTGACAACGCCAACCCTCTCCCGTATTTTGATTGGCAGAAATTGAGAAATTATATTAATTGTCGGTTAACAAAAAATACTTGCTTCATTTATAACAACAACAGGCAAATTAGATTTTACGTCATCAACTAGTATTCATTGATAATATTTAGACTGTCGGCATTTTTGTGTTGTGTCGCAACTGGCTAAACTCAGATAACTTGATTATGGGAATTCCCCATTTTACTGACGGAAATCTATACGCCTAATGTAACGGGCATTAATCATGTGAGGTTAATTGGTATAATTATAGCTATCAAAGGCGCACGATGAAAAGCAAGGTTATTGGGCCCTGTCTAGGTATACGTCAATTGTTGCATCATCGATATGATCGTCTTGTTCATAAAAAATATAGAGTTATTTCTATATATTTTTACATCGACAATAGTTTTATTTAATTTCCTTTTCCTCCTTTAGCTTTCTATCTCTTTCTCTCTCTCTCATTCTTTCCTTTTCTACCTACTCTTCCTTTTTTGTAGTGGGGGTTTACGAGAATGTAATGAGTTGGTTTTGCATAGGCAGGGATAGGGACATATGTACTGGGATACGATTCGGAGTGCATAAACCTGAAATTAAAAGATGGATGTTTTAACAAAAGTGAGCGAAGTGCTAAAGGCCATAGGCTATTTTTTAATAGGCATTAATCCATTGGTTTAACAAAAAAGTTGTGACCCTTATCTTTGTGAACCCTTAAAGACCACAAACAAATAAACAAACATAAATAAATAGACCAAAAACCTCAAATAAACAAACAAACTAACAAACAAACGCAGAAAGAACAACATTATGAACCGAAATTCGGATGCGTAGCGACAAATGCTATACCCAGAACTTGTTTTTAGCTAAAGTTATATATATAGTCTATCCAGAGATTAATGGCGCGTTGTATGAACATCAATAATATTATCTCCTTATCTAAATGTACTGCACGAAGCATTAGCGGAAGGAACGAGTACATAAAACGCCATAAATATTTGCAAATGACACTTATGGATCATTAATTTTTACTGCTTCAAGTTAGTAATTCACTAAACTATGCTGATTGCTTATAATGAGAATAATACACATATGACATATTTTGGGTAAAGAGAGTAGGAGAAGATAATAAAAAGGGTGAATAATGCAAAAAAGGGGGAAAGGTGACTGAATTCATGCCATTTCATTGGATAAGCTGAATGTAATATCATCACTGTTATTACTTTAAGGGAGAAAAGGATCATGCGAATAAGCTTATACAAAATGACTTGATTTTCACTAATCATAACACTAAGCATTTTGTATCTTTCTAGACCTCCATTTTTTTCATGTACCTTTTGTCTCTCTTTCTCTCTTTTAGTAATTGTTTCCTTCTTTTTCTCCCATTCTCTCTTTCTCACTCTCTTGCTCCTGCAGTTTATCTCTCTCTCTCTCTCTCACTCACTCCTCCCCTACTCCTCCTCCTCTATCTATCTCTCTCCCTCCTTCTGTCCCTCCCGCCTTCATTCTAACCCTCTTTCACCCTCTTTCTCCTTACACCCTCTTTGTCTCTCCCTCTTCCACTTTATTCCACTCTCAGCCTCTTTCTCCCTCTCTCACTTACACCACTCTCGCTCCTCTTCCCGCTCTCACTCTCTCCCATGGCCTCCTCTATCCATCTCCCCATCGTTCCCATCAATAATATTATCTCCTTATCTAAATGTACTGCACGAAGCATTAGCAGTACCTCCACCCCACTCTCAATCTCTATCACCATGTCTCTCCACATGCCATGCTATTTTTTTCTTTCTGAAAACTGTTTTACTTTTTCTCTAAGTATTTTGAAATCATTCCCTAGTCCCAATTTAACCTCCACTAGTTATTTGTGTGAAAGGGAAAAACAAGATAAAGTAAGGAAGAATAGAAAAGCAATATATTTTCCGTACCCAAAATAATGATCAGCAGAAGTATTCATGAATTCTACTATTTTCTGAGATAAAAAAAAACTATCACTGTAATTGAAAATACCCTTTATGGGAATGACATGCTGCCTAAATACGGACATCTCCTAAAGCTTTACTTAAAGGCATCGTTTAACAATGTTAAATCTGAGATGCATGGCCCTACGTGTTATCAGTGTCTGTGATATGGTGTAATATTGAAGCCCTAAAAAACTTGCGATTCAAAATGATCATGAAGTGCCTCAAAAAGGTAAAAATCCTTGAGTGACCGGTTTTACCATAATAATTTTCCCGAATAGCCTGTAGTGTTATAAAAACCGTTAGGAAAACGAAAAATTACATTTTGATTTCCAATCATAAATATCTTAATAATCAGACAGGCGATCGGCTTGTAAAAGTCATGGGATTCCTTACTGACCTAAAGGTTTATAATTATGATTACAGCATGAGCTAAATCCAGGATTTTGTTTCAGAATCTAAGGCAATGTTACCGAGTCACTTTAAACAAACTACCATAGGCGACTGTAGACTACGCTACGAACGTGTGTGGCTGCAGTGGTTTCATTATCTATAATTATATTATTTAATTTGTTCGTGTTGTTGTTGTTAAGATAGACTCAAAGAAAAACCAAACAACCCAAATACAAAGACACGTATATCATTGGAGAACTATTGCCTCTAAATGGGTTTGTTAGTATTATATATAATTATACAGCTATTTTACACTCTGTGACATTATTAATATTATTTTGGTATAAAATATGTAAAACGACCAATGGAATTTTTGTGAGTAACCACAGATATTTAGTATAATTAAAAGCACATCTTGTTAATTTAGTCTGGATATGTATTCGTATTTATATACACATAATAATACACTACACTATATCCTTGAATATGACACGCGGTTATGTGAACGCACTCTCTCCCTTTCCAATAACCACGCTCCTCTCGTAATCCAACCTTCAATACCCCCTGCTCTTTATCAATAATTTGATTTCAATTGTAAACGCCCCATTAAACAGAAAATCAAATCCCTCGTGAATTCTTATATAAGCGAAAATTTTCCCTATAATGATAGGTTGGGGTAGGTATAAGCGTGGTTGAGACTGCTTATATCAACTTGGAGAATGCTGATTACGATAATGATGATGATGATGGTGATAATGATGATGATGATGGTGATAATGGTGATGACGGTGATGATGATGATGATGATGATTGTGGTGATGATGATGGTGATGGTGATGCTGGTGATGATGATGATGATGATACGGTCATTTCCTGTGTTTGTAAAACAATGTTGATATAATCATATAAATGTAAGCCACTAATACAATAACGTGTGTTTCATATCTGAAAATAAGAAAGATGTAAAATGGTACGTTTCAGTCAGTCGGTTGTATTATATTACTACTACATGTGTCTGAAAAAGTATCTTTTTATCCACTTCAGATTCCTTCATGCGCACATTTTGTAGATTTCTTGTAATTCAATTGTAATTTTGATTGCGTCAGTGTAATTTTTAAATCATTTTTCAATAACGTTTAGGTATTTCCCGGCATTTAACAAAGATGTTCTTGGTTTACATGATTAACGTTTCTGTGTTTAGTATTGATCTGTGACAGGGAAATCTCAGATAAACAAACAACAAACAAACACCAAGATCTGTATAGGCCCTTTGCCTGTTTTGGCAAATGTTAGAGTGGTTGATCTATATCATAATACGTGTACTGTGTAAAACCAATGAAGTGTGATTTCATCTCTGATGTCAGTAAATATGACTCTGACTAGAGACACTGAGTGTAAAGAGTATTCTCAGAGGGAAAAACGTGCTGCTGCTTGGTTTTTGTTAGGACGTTATGTAGGGTTTGATCATTCCCTAGACATTGCGATGTACGTACAAGTATTGTATGCACTTTTCGTTTTAATCTTCACAGTGCTCGGTTAGCAAGTAAATATCCCCTTAGATGACAAGTTTTTAAGAGCTCGAATTTTGTTTTGATAAAAAAATTATAATTAAGTCTACATACTCGTATTGATTGTTCTTTCCAGGCTAAACATCATTAACAAGCTTTACTTTACATTTACTTTTTAAAAATACTTTTTTACTTAATCATAGCACCAAAAATAGTGAGCCCTATTGAGAGTTGTATGTCAGAGTCATGTCCTCTTATGTTGATATGTAACTGGTGACTCAAATATTCAAACAGGAAAATTTCAAGATGAATCCTAAATCAAAATCATCTATAAGCCCTTCAACGCGTTGTGCTCCGGAGACTCGAATTACGAATGATGGTATAATTGCCTTTCAATTCCTCTGTATTATAAATACAACATTCATTAAGTGAATAAACATCTGAAGTACATGAGTACATCGTAATTGATTGGGAATGGGACGGTGTACCGTTCGACTGCTTTCTATTGACATGAGCTAAGGAGAAAATTGGAGAGCGTAATCTTTAAATTAACCTTGGGATTCACATGCAGGGGAGGGGAGGAGAATAAAATAGAGGTCCGGCGACAAGTGATAGATTAGTATTCAGCTGATTCAACTGAGAGAAGCCTCGTACTCCAAGCGTCTGTTATGTACTTAAAGAACCCTGGCTGGCCACCGTGATCAAATCCTAAAATAACTTCACAATTAGATTTTCTACGTCCAACCAATTGACGAGGGCTTTTTCGGAGGGATTTGTAATCACCATATGCTCCACCGTGAAACCTCAACGCTTTTAAGTGCGTTGCTTGAGAACTGGAATACTGTTAAAGTAGGCTGCACGTATAATGTATATTCATCCATGTCCAAAAGCCCAAAATAAAAGATTTGTAGGATGCTTCATGAGAGAGATTTCTAACGACATAATTGTGTTGTAACTCTCACTTTCATGTGAATGTTGGTATTGTAAAATGATAATGAATGAACTTGTATCTCTCTTTAAAAAGAGGTCAACAACTAAGTATATTCTCACAAACGTCACCAACATGACCAATGTGACTATAGATTGCAGTATAGATACAAATTCTGCTTTTCTATAAATAGGCATCATTCAAAATAACGTGAATTGAAAATAGTATACAAATGATGCATGCTCATGATCATGAGTTCATTATACAATCTATCCGCACTCGAGTTGAGGATGTGTGTTTCTATCGCACGAAGCCGTTAGGCCGAGTGCGATAGTACACACAGCATCAACGAGGGCGGATAGATTGTATAATGAACGAATGAAAACATGCATCATTTGTTTTATACAACGAAACTCCTAGGTCCTTGTTATTTGATGTAAAAATAATTAATTCAAGATTGTTTCGTGACAGTTTATGGCTGACAAATAAATCTGAAGTTTTAATAAGTCTGCGCACACATAATAAGTATAGATATAGCAAGCGCACCTCTATCTATACCCATTTACGCATAGTGCTGCGCAAGAATAGGCCCAAGTGTACACGCAGTATTAAGCGCCCTAACCTCTACGCGCACTACTGCGCGGCACTGAAAAATCGTTGGATAGTACTAGAAAATATTGCACGCTTTTTCATGAAAAAGCGTGCAATAGGCTCAGTAAATGAATCACACGTGACCGCGCATGACCAATCATTTGATTAGGATCTAGGAGTGAGTTGTATAATGACTTTTACTTAATGGTAATGGTTCGAGTCTCCGATAATTTATATATTGTTTAATCAGACTTGAAGAAGGTTTTGTTCATTTGAAATTACCTTCTTTTGTTACTGTTGTTTTACAAACTTTAATGATGTTTCATGCGTTTAACCGCTTTTCCCTATCTGTGAATGTGAGTATTTCATATTCTTTACCCCTAAACGGACTTGACCAACATTATAAGACCGGCGTACCACCACTTGTATGGGTATAGTAGGCCAACAAAAAAACAATAACAATGCGAATAAACTTAGCTTCATGGACAAAATGTCATCGATTCAGACATTTCACATTTGTTTGCTATTCTTTCGTCACCCCGCGGCTGAAATATCCTGAAAACAGCCCGGTCTTTTTTAGGTAAAAAAAAAACAACAACTTAATTCAACACAAATAGTTAGAGTGGGCGCCAAACATTGTTAGAAATCGAGTGCCATAGTTTTATTTTGTTCTAGAGAAGTATGCCCACACAATTTTATACCTCCTAGAACTGGCATGCCATCGCCAGCAAGGAGACACTCTTTGCATCCTGTCATTTTCAATCTCTTGATATACCAGCGTTATATAAAACTTGTCCCTAAGTGATAAGAATTGTAATTCAGTTATTGATATCAGCATGTCTTGGGAATCGCTGAAGAGGTTCATCTGATTGGTGACTTAAAAATTAGTTCTTTCTTCACTATCAGTGGAAAAATCATCTGTTTTCTAAGCTTTCACTTGCCGTGCTACAAGCTTTGAAAGGTCTGAATAACTTTGTAACACGGCAAGTGAAAGCCTACCCCAAAACAGGTAATTTTCCCACTGATTGTGAAGAATGAACCAATTTCATGTCTTGTGAATGTTTCAGTCCCTTTGAAGAAACCTGGATATATTTTCATGTACGATGTGTGATATGGATGCATGTTCTGTTATTTTGAATTCCATGATCGAACACCCCCTTAAAAACCCCAATTAAGGGATAAAAAACAAACTTCCATCTCATGTTGTCGCTATCAAGTATTATATGTATTCAAGTGGATAGAATTTGGCATGGAGATACTTTTACCGTGCATGGTTTCTACGTAAAGCTTGAGTGCTTGTGCATTTATTAATATCCCAGCAGTGATTCCTATCGTTTTAGTGCAATAGAACATTTTATTGGATTCAGGCTCTGTCAATTGATTTCCAATTCTACCTCACCGTTTGGTGAACTTTTAATTCCTTAACTTGATCTATTCTGCTTGTTTTAGTTCAGAATTTTCCCAGTTGATAGAGTTAAAGATGTGCTCAGTGTGGTACATGTTCAAAATTACACAGGGATGTTTAAATTCTGTACTCGAGGTTGCTTCCTAGTACCTTCGACAGAAACAGAAAGGATTGACGTAAAAATACAAGCAATGGGATTCACCATTGAGAACTACGGTGGCATTCTATGTAATCTGGACTAGGATTTTAGAGATGTACACTTTGTTGCTTGTTTTGACCTCCTTTTTTTTACTTTGGTTGTGAAAACCCTGGTATATAAATGCTAGCGACTTCATTTATTACCTATTTCCACTTGGGTGGTTATTATTTGTGATTCTGATGACGTGAATTTCGAATTTTGAGTTTTTGTTTATTAGATGCCCTCAGCTTACTATGCACAGATATGTGGTTCGATGTCCTCACATAATATGATATGTGGTTTTCGTGATTTTATACGACATTATTGTTATAACATATGTTTTTTTTACCACCTCGAGATTTGGCGGTTAAATCTATGATTCAGATCATGTGTGAACCATTCAAAAATATACGTCAGAAGGCAGTCCTTTCTTCCGTCTTACTCCATTCTTAGCAGTAAACGAAGAGCTTCTTAATCAAAGCACTATGAGATAAAGCATTATAATTTGTCAACTTCTTCCGTCTTTTTAGTGGAAATTATTGATGTAATTTTCATGATTGAATGACACGTTCTTATGCGGTTTGCGATTTGGGAAGGGGGTAGGCTGGGGTAAAATAAAACTGACTCATTCGTAGGCACATGCTTTTTAATAAAACCAGCAGACTACGTGCTATCATGGTAGTGTGTAGCAGGTTTGATGATTGTTTGGACCGCATTAATAATTCACATTTTTACAATTCTATCCTTCAATCAAACACTCGCCATTAATCAGAAGATTACTAAAATAATACATTCTGTATACGTATTATCAAATGAATTCTAAGCAGAAAATGTAATTCACCTGTTTGTAATCTACCTAATAGAATTCACTTTTCTTAATCACGTACACGTAATTCTGTTAACATTTAATTCTGTACACGTCTTTTCTGCTGGATACTTATGTATACTTATGAATCGAATATTCATGCAGTCTTAAAGGGGAATTCTACACTTGATAAAACTAGCAAAAGGAGGTAAATAAATTGGTGAAAGTTTGAGCAATATCCGATTAAAAATAGGAAATTTATGAATATTTGAAGATGTTATCAGTGAAACACAAATTGGCAACACTGTGAGGTATCTTGCGAGCTCCTCTCCAATTTTGCTCTGTACGTAAAATTTCATAAACTTTCATTTTTGTTGTTGTTGATGAACGAATAGATTTGTTTCATACAGGGGTTATATACAAATATATTTGCAATAATTATATTTAGGGTTGGTGTATGATTGAAAAATTGTCTTTTTTAAAGTGTTTTAGTTCAATGCAAATGGGAGGGGACCTCCAAGATATGTCACAGAGTTGCCAATTTGTGTTTGATTAATCGCACCTTCAACAAGAAAAATAAAATTTTAATTATAACTTTATTATGTTTAATCTGTTTTTGATCAAACTTTCACTGACCTGTTCCTCTCATTATTCTGCTTCTATCAAAACCAAATTAATATTAGGATGGACTTCCCCTTTAAACTGCAAGGGTTAAAAGAGGAATGAACTAAGGAGAATGAAATAAGAAGTAAATAGCATTAAATAGCAACTAAGACTTAAGAGGGGAAGAAAGGACGAAATATGAGAAGACAAAAACAATAAAAAAGTAACAATAAATAGGATTTTCGGAAAATGAAAAATGATAAAAGGTAATATGGAGTTCTCGCACCCAAAGAACAAAAAATCGATGAAAATACATAACGAGTGACAAGCACAAAACATATATGGATCTGGCGGGGAAAAAAATATATGCATTGTCCAATGTGTGCATATTTGTGCATGTACATCATTTCTATATTTACCAGTTTGAAAATCCAAACCGTTATGATAATGAAAGTTCTTCTTTTCTTTTATTGACCGCTCGAAATGGCTTTTGAATAGTTTTCTATCTCACCACACCGATTCACAACCATAGGTCGATTAAATTTCGCATATTTTTCAATCACTCCTCAAGGAGCACAAAGAGGACTTACATCCTTATAACCCTAATAATGAACGTCTCCCCCCCCCCCACGCCCCCTCTCTATGTGTGTCTGATTTCATATCTCATAGAATGACCCATGTATTTGAGTCTCATCTTCAAGTAGCCTTGACTGATTCTAAGAGTTTTGTTCTCCCCAAACAGCAGAGATTATAATACTAAAATGAAGTGAGGGAAAACTGGCTATTTAGTCCGAAAATTATCGCATAGTGTATTTCCTAATAAGGAAAATATGATTTCGAATCGAACTGCGGGTAGCTTTTATAGCCCCAGAGAAAAGAAAAATACAGCGCTATTTTCTCAGTTGCTGGAATGATTAAATAAAGAAAGGTCACCGAATGTAGTTTTCCTTCTCTATTTTGTAGATGTTTCTAAAACCCACCAATGCCAGGTTGTTTGCCGGCTGTAGAGCAAAAACATCACAAGGACTGCTTGAAAATTATAGTGATACACAATGTCTTTACTAACAACAGTCCCAGCGGCCTGAGGCCAATGAAAAACGCGGACATCTGTAGAATAAGAAGAAAAAGGTAAAACGTGAAATTTCAGGTATATCAATACACACATATAGGTGCTTGGAAAGTGCTACATGTAATATTCTTTACATAGGGTTTATCTTCCAGTTTCCTTGAAAGATGAAAAATGTAATATAAAACTGTTGGAGTTTTTTATATTTTCTCTTCCATAATTCATGACATAATTGGGACTTTTCTTATTTTTTATTCTGGAAGTATATAAGAGATGAAGAAGCTCTAAATTTCGTAAAGATAAATAATCAATGATAGAAACCACAAGGAGGAAAGGCACACGTTAAGACACTTTGTGTTTCACAACAAGTATTAGTGTTGATAAAGAAAAACAGGTTTATAGAAAAAGAAATAAGCCCCGCAAAGAGAAAAAGAGAAAGACACTATTATATGAATTATGTTTAACGATACGTGTTAGTGTTTATGAAGAAAAATGAGTTTAAAGAAACAAAAATGCAGAATGAAACTGAAGGAAAATGATCAAAACGACAAGTGAATTATCAGAAGTCAATTCAAGGATCCCATCACAATACACATCATCATGGGGCGATAGGAGGCTGGGTCAGTATTCAGGATAGGGTTGGCAACAGGGGACGATAGATAGAAAGCTCGATTCTCTTGGATCTCGCGGGGCATGGAATCATTCTGAAGGGTGTCGGTCATCTGGAATGAATCGCCATCAGTGCTCAAGGAGAGAGAAAGAGAGAGAGAGATTAGAAATGATGCAGTTTGACGATACATGGTCGCCCTCATGTGGAAACAATGTGGCACGGGTAATCGTAGACATGATCTCAGGTGCTGAATACCAATCAAACATATGATTTAATCGACCCAATTTTAGTGTCATTATTGTCCTTGTCAAAAAGTTTCATCACCCGTCATCCCATTTCCTGATTTTTATTTTGTCTGAGACATGAAGAGGGAAAAAAGTGCGTTTAATTTCCACATTTGAATTACGAACTGTTCCGATATGTTTGTCCATTCTGTCTTGTTCACGTCAATACTTCATCTGATTACTATATAATTTTGAAAATTGATTTCGTTAATTGTTACCCTCTTTTGTTCTATTTTTATCCTCAAATGCAGGCGATTCCTTTTTCTAGCGCACGTTTTCATAAGAGTATCCATAACATGATTGTAGTGCAATTGTCATTTGCGATATCCCAGGTGTCACGTGGCTTGATGTGTACGTCATATAAGATTGCATGATGACTGAGAATGACAGATCAATGTCAACTACTGATATTGTACACCTCAAAAGAGCAACAAAGAGATATTAGAGAATATATGAAACAAATAAGAAAATGCTGATTTCTAAAAGGTATTAGTAGAAGTAAGGTTGTTGAAAGGACAATTTGAGAGCTTAAAAAAAAATGTATTATGCCTCATCGCTGGACGTCTCTGCCAGTCCAAAATTGACCTTTCAGCCATCAGAGGAAACACTAGAGACTCCATAACCAACCGTAGGGGCAGCTAGACAACCTCAAAATCGAGGAGTTTAATAAAAGTTCCTTAATTTATCAATTCAATGCTTTGGTTATACCTGTACAGCCCTCTCCTCCCCCCCAAAAAAATGTTATTATGACATCTTCTTGAGGAAGGCAAATTTTAATCCAATCTTCTAGCCCACTTACCAACGTTTTTAATGTGTGTCATTCATAACCAGTAGTCATATTAATTTAGAATATCGAATATATTTAAAACTATTCTTCATAGGATGCGAAATACATGACAAAGTCACGATTTCTTAGAATTTCAGGTTTTCTGGAGAAAAGAAAAAGATGTAGCGACCCATTAGGTTGTCTTTGCCTTTTTCTCAAAACCCAAGAAAATATCGTTGTCCTGTGAGATGGCATTATTAATGATGATATACATCGTAACGTCTAAAACGTGTAAAAATATGAATGAATATGAAAATAATGCACACTTTTATTTTACGAATTTAAAGCCCTATTTACGCCTCCGTGAACAGAAAGTCTCGTTTGTGACCTAATTCAAATACGATACGAGTTTTAAGGCCTATACGAGGATGTATTTTGTGTGTAATTTGACCTTAGTATTCATGGGGCTAGTTTGCAGGTATTTCCCATCAGACCTAGGCATCCTATTTCGTCACTTAAGATGGTTTTCCATTAAATTTTCCAATCCTTCGGCTTTTATTCCCTATAATCAGAAAGCTTATAACATATTGATACTTTTGACACGTATTTGTATCCATAATTGTATATAGGATTACTTCTGGGAACTAGTTGTTACTAGTCGTTGCCATAGAGATTCAGAACTAATCAAACCAGTCTGAATGTCATCAGAAACCATTACTATACCCATGAGCAAATGATGATGATGATAATTATAATATGAATATATGAGATTTGTAAGGCGCCGGATCCACTTAATTCAAATACTCAAGGCGCACTTGTGAAGTCAAAAAGAAGAAAAGAGATCACATAAAATCATCTGCACTATTCACAAAGGAACAGAAGTAAGATAGAACATACAAAAATAACAGAACAATTAGTTTTATGCCGAATTAAACAGATAGATGGATATATCGAATTATGGTACACAAATCACGTTCCTGAACGGGGCGTGACGGGCTTTTATCATCGACAAGGGTCAAGATGCGAATCCAGGATTTTGCAAAAGAGGGGGCAAATTATTCCGACATTTCCAAAATTTGGTACCAATATTGTCGGTCTCATAAACCGTCAGAAAGGTTGCCAGAAATCTCACGAGACGGCTATCGCGGGCCGTCTGTCTCGCGGGCTGTAACAGTTTAGGTAATAATCAAGCATGGGATCCCTCTATCTATTAGCAGTAAACAAATTCCCCAGAGCAAATCACGATTAGATTACTATTTGATCAACAGTGTCAAGAAAGAAATCATTTTTAAACACCTAAATAATAGTGTATTATAATATCATGAAGGTTCAATGTTTATAATGATTTGAGTACTAGGTAGAATGTTAATATAAGCAGATAAACATCATGTTACATCAAAACAAGATGTAGGTTCTTAAAACACCGGTCAACAAACAAAATTGAAACCACAGTGAACTAATTTTCATATTCAAGAAATAAAGCGTGAAAATGTTCAAGGTGATGTGGTTTACGGAATAGCAGAGTTGTGCTTACGAGGAATTATGTGGTGAGGTTTTCTTCTTAATTCCAGAATATTCACGACAATAAATATATAGGAAACCACAAGAAGACCTTCCAAGCATTTAACTGAATACAGATGCCAAGAGAATCGTAGATAAGATTTAAAAAAACATCGGCAATCAGGAGGAAGAACAATGTCCATCATTCTTATTTGTAGATATCTCTCAATGTACTAGATACCAAAAGAACCTTCGACACTTCTGTTTTGCTTGGTTCTTTATATTACATTTTAGATCACACAATTTGTTACTACTAACGACTTGTGGTAAAGAATGATACTGGCTATTCTATAAGATATCTTTTGTAGAGTTTGTGTAAAGCAGAATTCAGAATAAAATAAAAGAATCGCATTTATCACTCAGTGTTAAATAATATGATCCACCATAAGTAAAATTCATTGGGACTAGCGATATTTAATTTTCGCTATATCACTGCTAGAATATATACAGGGAACAAAAACAAATCGATTATGTAATTTCAATATTTATTTTGATTTTTAAAAAAAATTGTCATTCACAGGCCATTTTTATTTCGATTATTTCGATTTGTTTATGTTGAATTCGGCGGTTATATATTATTGTAGAACAAGTTCCGAGAGAATCGGTAAAAAGGGAAATTAATCAATAATATTGATCTGATCATCGTATTGAAATAAATCGTTACATTTGTTGTTGTTGTTTAATCATCTAAATTAAGGTTATTTTTAAATGGCTTTGGAAGCAGACACTTTGGGCTGTTGCTGTAATCTAGAAGCGATTTACATCAAGCTCATACTGGCTCAACATCATGCACCTGCGAGATCGTGCCCTTTCAGTCATAAACACTATAGTAGCAGAACTGTTGCCTGCCAATCTCTAGTGTCAATACGCATTTGTAATGGCGCTTATCGACTCGTATGTCTTGCCACAATATGTGCATTTCCATTAGCCTGAAGATACTCAAGCTTGCGATATTAGACCGATCAGCGCTTCTCGAGAAAATAAGTCCCAACTTGAAGTACCCCGTTCACATTAGTCCGAGGAATTAGTTCGAGCTACAGGATGAACGGAGTCCGAGTGCGTCTCCACCAAAGTATTAGCCCGGTAGTAGCCAAATAGCTGGCTATTTTACGAACAAGTATTTGGGATAATGGCTCGGCCTGATTTCCCAAGCATGGCGGTTAGATAGCCCTATATAATGTTTTCGAAATTAATGTACACCAATTCGAGGCAACTATGATCTGTCAAATTCCCCCGGATCATAAACAACGGGCTATTTTGAATAGTCGGGCTATAGTGATGACGGGCCTAATGCAAATGGTTCATCGTGCTGTGTGTTTTTCTCTGAAGCTCTGTTTACATAACGAGAAATTATTATGTACATATCGAAGAGGGACCTTCCCCTAAAGGCTACGGCAAACACATGTGTGTATGATCTTGGACCGATGTTATATAAGTGTCACATCTTATACGTCTACCACTTCAACAATAAGATTCAAAACAATCGTGCTGAATATGTCTTTACAAGGCCAAAGCACGCGTGAAAGGGTGTCTGCTCTATTTTAAGCGGCTTGCACGCGCAGTTTCCGAAGTCTTGCGTCATGGGCTCAGATCCATGCCACCCTCGAGGGGGGAAGGAGAACGCTCAATCGAAAGTGCACAAACACATCAAAGTCTTGACAAAATATTCCCCATTAAAAGAAGGGTACGAGTTATAAGTTATGCACTTTCAGGCAAGTATCCTCTGTGACAACTTAATAAATACATGTGCTTAAAAAAAGGAATTCATGATATCAACCATACTGCTGTTAGATGGTCTGGCATGAAATAACATGCCAAGTAATTAAGTAAAGATTAGAATAGATACCATTTTGTTTTGTAGTTTCTAGAAGAGGTTAGTTTTTTCTCATAACAGTGCCAGACAGATTTACATAGCTTTATACTGATTAAGAGTTCAAAATTTCTTAACAATAGGAGAAAATACCAGTTGTTAACAAAACAACAACAACAACAAACTGATCTGTGTGCAGACCGTTAATCTAAGAATAAGAACGAACCATTTGACAAAAGTTGGAAAATATTGTAATTAATACCCATTCGTGTTTGCCTGTGCAGTTTTTAATAATCTGTTTAAATATTACATTATGAAGATGAAGTTAACATCTACTCGATGCACATAATGCTGATGATGATGATGATGGCATTTTCGCCTGAAATTCATTTTGCCATTGAGATCATAAATGTGATTTTCTTCCAGTAAATGTCACAAGACACGTCAAATAAAATTATATTGTGTGCAGCAGGTAATCATGAGGAACGCCATCCTCGTTTTTAATCAAAATATGTCACATGCGAATGATCAAAAGAGTGACATACATATTTTTAGGGGGATCTGAAATAGTGTTATGCTCTCGAAATATTACAACAGAAACGAACCCAAGGCGCAGTAATTATGAATAATGATTGACGCTGGTGAAAATTTTCAAATTGAATGGGATTTGAAGATTACACTGTATGAGTAATGTTTGAAAAACAGATCTCGAATAATACCCTGTAAAAGCCATTGTTCGTAAAGTCAGCAATAAAGTTCTAGTATATTTTTACATTTCTGAAATTTACCTTGGTCTATACAGGGTATCTCAGAAAATGATGCTATTCAACGTGCTCTGTTTGTAACATTTGAAAAAGTTGTACATTTTACAAATACGATCATAAGTCTGTAGATTTAACTTATATCCTTGTGAAATTCACGTGGAATTTAGGGAATACTACTTTAAAATCCCTACGAAATTTCATTGCGGATGGGTAAATCCTTTTAAAGATATTGCCCCGTCAAAATCTCGTTGCATTATTTGAGAAAACCTCGTATATAATAATTGTAAGAAGAAATACTGCAACCCATCGATGCTAATCTTGAATCGGAGACAACATGTTATTAATTTCATTAAATCATAATGAAACCTTGTATTTTCTGAATCACTATGATGTGACCTCGGTTCGCCTATAATCACATCTTCAACCTTATATTCTTGAATAAATTGTCAACAAAATAATGTTTCGAATGTATTATCTTTTTCTCTATTTTACTTTTTCCAGTCTCTTTGTCTATTTTTAAATGTGTCTATGTCTCTCTATTCTCGTGTCTCATCATCCTTGTCTCCATCTCCACTCACCTTTGTAGTGCAGTTCTTATTTTCTCACTAAAACCTCGAAATGACTTTTATCTTACCACCTGAACGATAAAAGAAAAGCGTGCATTTGGATCTCTGCGCCTATTGGTCATTCTTTATCAGTCCTAAGTATCATCACTTGACCAGTACGTTAGGGAACAGTGAAGTGACCCGCATTTGCAATCTATTTGTCTTCCGCCCTAGAAAATCGTTATCGAGAAGCACATCTTGAAATAAAGATGATTTGTCGATTTATGTGTTTTGTTTCATAAAGTAGAACTACTAATGGAAACAATGATACTATATATAGGAAGGTCTTCCGTGAGTTACTAGGTTTCATTTTAATGCTACAATAATTGCCCTCGGGGGATAAGATGTATGTACATGTACATCTATCTGTACTTCACTACATATAACATCCCTGTTAATAATCTGATATTGGATTTACCTATTTACAGCTTTTACTTCCAAGTGTATCAATTTTTACGTAACATAATTATCATAAATATGATTTGATTTCAAAATCGCTTCGTTTAAATATCCGATATAACCATGCAGTTAAAATGGGATGTTAATTGTTACTCACATTAAATTTTAATACCAGTATGTAATGTATCAACATACAGAAGACAGCACACAAGTCTGTATTTGCACATGGATCTCTGTTTTAATATTTGATGACTTAAGTTAATTACTTGGTTTACATCCTATTCCCGCGTGTGAACTATGTCCACATCTACTTAAGATAGCACTCTAACATGTATTTTAATGAGAGTTTTAATATATCACAACTAATTTCTTGTATCTCTCTATTTACTTTCTCAAATTCGATATCGTCTACTGAAATGTATTCACAGAAGATGTTCACATGTTTGATAATACATCAATATCTTCAGAAGACAGTAAATTAATCATAAAGCTCTTGGTTTCATTTCCTTGTTGATCGGACTTTTTACTTCATTCTCATTCTATTCTAGTCTATTAAGTAAAGGGCCTATTTATACATCTAAGAAAGAGACCACCTGTTTTAATAGTTCATGCCTGACCCTTTACATAGTATTTATTAACTCATATTCACAATCCGCAATTGAAATATATTAATGTTTGATACTAACTTGATTGGTTTATCCATCTACAGTAGACAGCATTTATTTGAATATAGCTCCCCGCTGTTTTTATATCTGCTAGTTTTAATAGTGCTATTATTTTGTTAGAATTCGATACCCCAAAATGAAATATATTTAAGTTTGATACTCGACTGTTTGGTGTATCCACATCTTCAGAAGACAGCATGTAAAAAGGTAATTGAATAAAGCGCTTCGCTCTTTTGATATTTGACAGCCAATCTCATTTAAGTGAATTTGCTTGCTCACACCTAATGTAAATAATTATGTTTTTGAAGTTGTATTCACATCAGATACTAGACAGTATGATACAGCAACATCTTCAGAATATAGTACATGAAACGATGCTTGAATAAAGCTCTCTCTGTCGTGTTGTTCTATAGTTCATTCTTACAGCGAATTTTCTTGTTCATATTCGATATGGATCATTGAAAAGTATTCACATTAGCTTTATTTAATAATACCCTTTATATCTCTATTCTCATCAGTTGGTGGGAGGGGGGGATGGGGGAGGGTCAATTTGCCCTCTCCGCACTGTCCAATTACCACTACTATTATACTGCCACGCGACCGCTGCAGATCGCAGCTCGCCTTTAACCAACCTCCTTTTCAAGTGTTGCGCAACTTCTCAGACGAAATTTTCGACAATATGTGGCTAGATCACGCAACATTTCATAGTTGAATATCACGCCAAACCTTACCCCCCCCCCCCCCAAAAAAAAAAAAAAAAAACGAAAGAAAAAAGAAAGTATTGCATACGTTCGTGTAAAAGATACCGCTTTTCCTAAATTGCTTTGAAATTACTATTTTAATAAGACCCAATAAGTCCTTGATTTTGCATGTCTCGAAATTTAACGACAATTATCCAATTTTCTTTTTATATCAACAGCTTAAGTATGCGATTACAGCCCTTCATAAATCTTTCATAAAGGCTATATGTCTACCTGGGATGTTGATCTATTTTCCTAACGGAGGTGGGGGGCAAAGGTAATGGTCGCAATAGATGGGGGCAACCCCAATGCTCCCCAGATCGGATTGCCCTTGTTATATTCTTATACATTATTTACGCCAGGGAATAGCTCAAAAGCTCAAGATGTAAAGAAGTAGGTCTAATCAAACTTGTTTACAAGATACCTTGATCTTCTCTGATATTATGTGGATCTTGATACTCTAAAAATAATCGCAACCTCAGGTATATTTTCTCGGAGGTTACCACTAATTCTGTGCAAGATTGTTGAGTTCACAACACCTTAAGTCCGTTAAAGATGTCGTAATATACATAAATTTCGATCGTCATTGTTCATCTCATAATCTTTTTTCCTCACCCGGGGTCTTGATTGTCAAAATAACTGATAGATACCAAAATGTAATGTACCACCATCTTGTCCCCTAGCTTTAATTTAAGGCCTAAAACTCACTTGAAAATGTGATAAATATTTTTTGCTCATTACTAAATGTTCGGACTCGTACCACCGAGGCTTATATTATATCCGCCATTGGCATTTCGTTATATTTCCGACGTTTTTTTCTTTCAGTTATGGGGTCAATAATTGAACGCCCCCGTGTGTGTTTAGTTGACATGTTTGATGAATAACTCAATTTACTAATTAATGTATGCATAATGGATTGAGGAAAGCGTGTAAAACTCTATATAATCCAGACATCCCATCTTGTTATAGTATATAGGGCAACTTCATCCGACTGAACAGGCATTTTGACCCAACCCCTTTTCAAGCAGCCAAGTATTCTTTTTTTCTGCTCAGAGCCAGAAGGGCGTTAACCCATCATTTAACAAAGAGTTAACGCCCTTCTGGCTTTCAACATTTAATGGTCACCTGTTCCATATACGCCCACGTCCACTTAAGGATACCATTCCCAATATCCCTCAGCAGGTTACCGTACATATAGTAATCATGGTTTAACAAGACAGTATACCTCCTGCATTACACCTGGTACATGTACCATCGTCATAAATATACTCCCATCGGATTTAGAGTTCATGTGTGTGTAGGCAACCAGATGATAGAAAGTAAATGAAATGGAAGAATGTAGATCTGGAACATGAGGACAGGAGAAAAAAAGGCCATGGGAATTCAGAGAGAAAAGAATATACCCAAAGGCAGACAGAGAGAAAGAGAGGGCAAATGGTGACAGAATGAAAGACTGAGACGGAAACATAGAGAGAGAGAGAGAGAGAGGGGGGGGGGGAGAGAACGGTAGATATTTTTAAGGAAAGAAATCCATGGTACCTAAAATTGCACGAAGTACAATAAGTATACCATATTAACTCAAAGTTTGTGTCATTTAAATAGCGTTCTTTTTATATCACAATTCAAATAGCTGGGAAATAGTCCTCGTGAAATGTGAGTAATTACGTATTTAGATATATCTATATCCGCATTATTCGTTATGATGAATGAAATTTATTCAAATGTGTTCCGAACTACAAATCAGGATAATTAAAGTAGTACAATTTTATATAGACAGCAATAATGGCTGGATCTGCATTCTCTTCCCCATTATTGTTCCGTGGATGTCCAAGTCTCGTAGTCCTCATACCAATAATAAGTTTCAGACCCTTATATCTGATTGGTAAGGTAACAATGATAATGATACCATGAAATGAGAACCACTCAAAACTATACAGAGAACGGGCAGATCATCTTTCTATTCCAGTTTTCATTCAGTTTATTCTGTAATAATACAACAATCACTCGATATACTGGGGGGCATTTCATCAACATTTGTCCACCGACAACTGTCGGGGCCGACTAAATTTGACCAATCAGAGGCCTGGAAAAGAGTCGGTGACAATAAAATTGTCAGTGAAAATGATATTAGTCGGTGAAAACCACCGACTAATTGTTTCATGAAACGCCCCCCTGATTGCATCTTATCATACAGTCGTTCTATTCGATCCCATCGCAATCATTTTTTCCCTGATTTCTTAGAATTTGTTTGGTATTGTTTCACTTGAAAACGCAGTGATGACATTTTATGTTTGTACACTTTACATCTTTGGATCATAACAGTGAGTATTCAATATATCCCCCACAAATGATTATATTACGCGAATATACAAATTTGCAATGGAAAGACGACTCGAGTGTGTTTACCTAATGTCTTGGGATTGTGTTTTGGTAAGGTACAACGATTCTAAAGATGGAAAAAGCAGGAAATCATCTATTTCTGAAGCTAACAAGAAAGTAGAGCACACTTCCTGCCATGGAATCTCAATCCTGTCTCTCTCTAGATCATGCTTACCTACTACATCTTTTCAGCTCAGTTCCACATTCAATGCAGCTTGTCAGAAACTACCCATTAACTAATTTGCCTTTCTCCGGCCGAAAGTACTTTAAAACCCCGAAAAATATCATGTTTCAACAGTAGTCCTGTCACACGATATGCTAAACCTTTAAGAACACTTTCTTTCTGAATAAAGATCATTGCCAAGTTCTTAAACTATTACGGACGTGTGTAAGTGCAGTGGGGATGGGGTTGACGAGCTACTAAGCAGCTAAGGACAAGGACTTCTGAATAATCTTTACTTAACATCCTCTTAAGTTGTTGACCTTCATTAAATTGGAGGTGTTACATGGAGGGGGAGAGAGAGAGAGAGAAAAGAGAGAGAGATGAGAGAGAGAGATGAGAGAGAGAGAGAGAGAGAGAGAGAGAAAGAAGCAGAATGTAATACATTACCAGACACACATGAATACTAGTAGTGGTAATTCTCGTCCCTCAATGGAATTCGTGGTCTACCAACACCGTATAGAGAAAAGCAAATTACCCCCTTTTTTCAATCATAGAAATTGAAGTACGGGTTTATCAACACCAATAAAATCGCGTAATTTTGACTGACACATCAAGTCAAGTATGTCAATAGGAATTTATTAATATTAAGTGTGATCCTCAAATGTCCTGAATGGAAGAAATCTTCTTAGTCTAAAAAATATCCAGGACTTGCTTGACGTTTAGTGTTTGAAGATTTGATAATAGTTATAGAAATGAAAGAAAAGAAAATCATTTAGCGAAGCACGGCATTCATGTGATTTTCACCTGTCGCTTGCTTTGTTTGTATCACCTTACTATAGGAGAAAGAAACCTTGCACCTGTTTTCAATCGGGAATAATCTGCTATTCATCAACAGAAATTAATGAAACCTGACGGGTTGATTTTTCGGCTTGATTGACAAAATACGTGGGCTCTAGTTTGTGGGTCAATACCTGCAATATGCAAAGAGCCTGGGTCCCTTTCCGGTGAAATTATTATTGAGTCGGTATCAACTAAGCGGTTGTTAGCCCCTAAAAAATCAATGCAAGTAAATCACTCAATAAATGACGATATAAGAAAGCGAAACTTACTGAATAATAATGCCTGTTTTTATCGATAACTGGTCTGATAACGTTTATTATAAGCATCGGTAAGTTACTAACGCTATTCTCTAATTGAAATAATTTTTTATTGTAGTTTATAGAAACAAGTCGATTGATTAATGACTGTCTTGAAACTGTTATAGACATAATATACTAAAAATACTTTACTGAGTCACAGTCAGAAGGACTCATGAAAATGCGAATGACATAATCATTTCTTTCCGTATTGATCTCAATTGTTAAATTCAGTAAGTTACATGGTCATCCAATAATTGCAGATGTATGAGTCGACATTGATAACAAGGCATACTATTATAATAGTATTATTTTTCACATGGAAAAATTGTTTAATAGATCTAGTGTTAAGAAAACTCGTAAAATTCATAACAGTAATAATACAATTCTTTTCGTTGGATCCTAAGGCTGAGAGGCATGGTCTTATTTTTGTTAATAAAAGTGTAGTTACTCGTAGTGGTAGACAAACCAAACCACGTGATATTTTAGACTTATAACTTAAAACTGTATAGTGTATGCTTAGTCTTTAGCTCATGTTTATTGTGTTTTAGAAATATCCAAATGTATATATCATGTCTATGTATTTTATTATCATATCTTACTTTGTTTTATATATCTTTCTGTATTGTATTGTAAATATGTTGTGCTCTCATACCCCTGAAGGGGGTCGATAGAGTCAAATAAAATCTTATCTTATCTTATCTTATCTTATAATTTGATGTTCATTATGGATAACTTAAGAATATCTCCGGGGGCATCCTTCTACTTTCGGCTATTCGTTTTTCCCTAGTACAGAGAATAAGCGAATCCATGATTGAGTAGAAGAGGGACTCTCACCCCCCCCCCTCTTTTGGAGAGGGATATTGGGCAATTTCATGTCGCTGTATGGGCGAGCGTGGGAGGACTGGCGAGACATTTCGTAAGCATATTCCGGGAGGGAGAAAAATCCTGACTTAGAAATTAAATGGCAGTTTTCGAATTTCTACTTCCCCTCCCTTGTTCAGACAACCCTGGATCCGCCCCTGCAGAGGAATGGCGAAATAGTTTTAAAATCGCTCTTCGCAAGCTAATTGAGTGTAAATACACTCTGCTACCCCTCACCGTCTAGTAACTGTATGTCAAACAAGACACCACACTGTTTACGTCAAGATGAGGAAAGCCTCGAGATATCTTCACCAGCTTTCAACATGGATCACTTATGTTGCTGATGGACCAAACCAGTGGTTTGACATTTACTGAAGCAGAAACAGATCAATTTACCTTTCAAACATGAGCCTGTATTCTAGCGGCGTATAATAGCATGGCCTCAGTTATGTAGGGGGGGGGCACTAGTCTACAAGTCTATTAGATCAGAGTTCTCCAACTTTTTTTAAGTCACGGCACCCGTTTAGGAGTTAAAAAGTCACGCGTCACCCCAATCCAAAATTTATCAAAGAGGATTTGTTTTTCATCCCTCGTTTACATAGACGTAATTTGCGCGTGATGGCCGTGAGGGGGCCTCTTGCTCGAAAATCTACTCTTCGGCTTTCAAATAATGCGAGCGAGCGAAGACAATTGCACTTTTATTTATGGCGAAAATTATATTTAGTCATCAATATACACAAGATAAATGTAAAATGATATTTTTGGTCATCATGTTGCCAGAAATAATTCTAATTTATCAATTTTGCGAGGAGTGAAGCGAACTAGGGGAAAAAAAGACTCTTCGTTGTGGTATAAGTTTCATTTTATTATAAAAAACAATAAATAAGGTCATATTCGGGCGCCATGCTGCCCGACTCATGACGATATTCGGACAGCGAGGTGCCCGAATATCGCCATAATTATCAACATAATGGGGATAGTCATGGATCTGAATATTGCGTTTATAAATTTTGCGAGCGAGCGAAGCGAGCGATACAAAAATACACTTCAACACCTCTGAAATGATATTTCCTCATCAAAATACTCAACGTGATATATATATATATATATTTGGGCATCTTACGGTTTGTTATACTTTGTTTCCACCTTATTCCAAAATATATTATTCTAGAATGCTCTCGCGGCACCCCGGTTGAAGAACGCTGTACTAGATGGTCAAAGTTGACTTGGCCGGAAGACCCTTTGCCCAATTAGAGTGGGAAAATACATACATAATCTCCCTGTTTCTTTTCAGTATGTCTTCTTTCTTTCACTCCTATCTCAATTCTTTTTCTTCTCTGCTGTACACTACATGAAGGACGCAGATCGGATCACGTACCCCTAAGCATTTATCGATAATCGTTTGATGCACCTCTTACAACATATTTCATTTAATACTTATCATGTTGTCCCCATTATTATAATCTTTGTAGAGTGTTTTCTAGCAATCTATCTCCTTATATATGTTATTTCACGTTCTTTTTCATTTTCCTTCATCTCTCCCCTCGCTCTCGCCTTTTTTTTCAAATACCGTTCGATTGGGGGCTGGGGGCACGCCAATGCTGCATTCAACGGTTGATGTCAAATAACATACTGTGTTCCATTTAGTCCTGACCTGTTTCATGTTAACTTTATTATGTTTTCACGGCGGAGGTGGATTGGTGAAGCATTATGGACAACGCCATTGAAACAGTTTAAAAAAAAACAAAGTTAATTTCAAGTCATAGCAATCTGAGGAAAATCTAGATTATGTTATCTTTCTCATTCTATCCGTCAACTTCCAATCCAATCCAATTCAATCCAATTTGTGAATTTGTAGAGCACTAATATATAGTTACCTTATCAAAGGCGCCGCTGGCTATTAACTCCTTGGTGAAACTGTAAAAATACCGTAGGCCTATATGCAGTACTTAATTTATTAGGAAAAGACTAACAGTTGTACGCAAATTTGAGTATGCACAGTTAACAACTAAATTATTCACACCCTTACCAATTTTTTTTTAATTAGGTGAAAAAGAATGTGACATATTGAAACTTATATATATCTAAAAGTATTCAACAGAAGCCCTAATTCAAGCAATCCACCTTTCATTCTCGAGTTACGAAAAACACACAAAAACCCATCGAATTTACAAGGGTTATGAATAATTTAGTATGTCTTGAAATGATATGGGTGTACAATGTTTTTTTTTTTTGGGGGATAAATAATTGAATGACTATCAATAACTCATGAAACTCCTAACGCATTGCATTATTTCCAATATTTACGCGAATTGAAATACTTCTAATGATATACAAAATTATAATAGATATCGCATTATGACGTAATTGCACGATTCATCAACCCTAATACAAGCTTTTACTACCTGACAAATAAACTTTCATTTTGTTTCCATTTCTACAGAATCATGTCACCCTGTAACAATCAACGTCCCTTCTAAAATCCCGAAGAAATCCTACATCTCGGCACGGAATGACGCGGCCGCAATCTTGCAGACTATCCGAGTACAACAAGAACTTAGCAATGGCCAGATCTCAGCTCAGTTCAACGGCCTCGCTGGTAGTCGTACACCCGATGATGATTCCCTGGTCGACAACCAAAGTACAAGAGACTTTTATGATACGCCGAGTTCAAGTAAATATGAACATTATATGGACTTAAATAGATAGATTAATTGAAAAAAAACTTTTCAACCTCATTTAATAATAATTATATAAGTTTGCCGAGTAAATATATGTAATACATAAATTGTTTTGATAATATCAATATATAGATATTGCGACATGTGAAGCAGGGATTCTATTTTACATCGTGTATTGGGAGTCACAGTAAAACAAATATTTATATTTGATAACTGATACGTATCTAGAATGCAAGGCCAATCTTGGATACAGAACTAACCATTTAATCACTACATGATGTTTTGTAAATCCAATGTTTACTCAGGAGCGATATGGAGATTCTTCTAATAACAACATGCCACTTACTACTCCACCAGCCTCATTCGCTAACATTAGATGTACGTACATCAGATTAAACGTGCAAAGAAGAAATTACATAAAATTAAATCACTATAAAAGTCGAGTACAGAAAATCACATATAGCAAAGTAACGAACAGTAATGTTGCCAGTCGATAAAGAAAGCACGGGTCGGCAGATCACAATAATTTAGCTCCAACTGTGGTTTCAGCAAGGACGTACGTCTTTGGTTTCAGCTCCATTCACACCACCACCAGCCCAACATTGGACCGGTCAAAACATTACTTTACTCCCAAGAAACAGTCAGTTTGGAGGCGTGGTTGGGGTATACAACTCAATATAAATGAAGCTTAAGATTAATCTGTGTTCGAGTCATGTCATTATATCGTGAAATAAACTGTCTAGAAGCAAATTTTGAAAGGTTAGTTTATAGTACATAACAATAGTTGTTGTATGCTGTGATGTTTTGGAATCATCAAAATGATAAGAAATTGACTCGATCTTGCTTAAAACCATTTGCATTGAACACATAAAAGGGTATATGGGACTAAACACAAATAAAGTATGAATGTTTGGTCCAAACGTTTCATACTATAACATATAATAATCATAATAATTATAATAATGTCTGAAGAGAAATCCTTTTCAAGAACCTTGCACTTTGATATTCGTCCACACGGACACAAAATATAATGAGAATGCTCACAAATATTTTGTTTACCTGTACCAGAAGTTTCAGAACCCACTATTCTCTTTAACAGTCATGGTGGTGGGGTTTGTCTTGTTAAAGGCCCGGTCACACATAGGGGACGCATGGGGAACGCATGGGGGACGCACGGCCCGCGCATTGAAAATTTGCAATTTTTGCCAATGCGTTGTCGTGCGTTAGGTGTGCGTCATCCTTCGTTACTCGTTCGTCGAGTGCGCTGGACCAACGCTGGACGAACGCTAGGCATTCGTCGTCTTTTGCTGTGTGCGTCGAGATTTTTTGAGCATGCTCAAAAATGTCCGCGGAGCTCGACGCATGAATGTAAACGCCAAAAGGACGCCAGACATGCGCGGAGCGCGCTAGACCAACGCCAGACATACGCGGAGCACACGCCCTGTATACGCGCAGCGCGCTAGCAACACGATATCGGCCATTCGGTGTCAGCTCGCTAGCTTCTCCCAAATCCTGACAATTAAAAGTCGGGCTCACGACTTTTTTCCGATTTTCAATGCGCCGGCCGTGCGTCGTCTATGTGTGACCGGGCCGCGTAATTTTTTTTACCCACTTGAGTTCCGGACCGCAGTATGAACTCCTTTGCATACAACCAATCAGAGTTCATCTTGTCAATAACAAGCTTTACGCGTGCTAAAGATTTTACGGATGCGAGAGAAACGATGCAAAGCTCTCGATCTACACACAGACAGCGCGCGCATTGTCTATGTCATCATGGTCATGCTTTACTTATATTTTATTCTTTATTTCTTTTCTTGCAGGAATTCTTACCTGAGAACTATGAATATAACAGCAATTTCATAAGCTGATATTATTAGAGCATTTTAGAGGTGAATAATTATAGATCTATAATAAATTTCTCAACCGTAAACTCTTGAGAAATGAGTCCCTATGTACAAAAATGAAACTTAAAATTTGTTAGATAGTTAGGACAATTATGTAGTTTTTTTGTTTGTATTTATTTTGTTCATGTGGTATTCTCCACTCTATATGTATGCTTGCCATATTGCAAGTAATATTGTATTTATGTTTTATAGCATAGCCTAGATAGTCATTCCTATTTATCGTTATACATTTGTATTGTTTTTTTGTTGTATTCTGTATACTTTGTATTATTAAGCTTTGCAGGGAGTTGTGAGTTTACTCCCTGACATAATGTTTATATTCTTTATTATGTATTAGTATCATGACATGTAAATGTGTTGTACTCTCGTACCCCAGAAGGGGATCGAAAGAGTCAATAAATTCTATTCTATTCTATGCTATTCTATAGTGGCTTCGCGATGACGATAAGGCCTATCTTTGATATAGCTAGAGTAATTTTAATTTAGTGCTAATAAAGTAATAATTTTTCACAGCAATTTCATAAGCTGATAGTTTTAGAGGTGTAGCTCTATGATACATTTGCTACAGGTAGACATGCTAGAGCAAAATGAACCATTGACAAGCCTATGCCATATGGTTATGCACGCACACCATGCTGACATAGACAAGGCGCTGTCTGTGTTTTGTGTGTAATGAGCTTCGCACCGTTTCGCATCCGTAAAATCTTTAGCACGCGTAAAAGATAAGCTCTGACTTGGCTGCATGCAAATGAGTTCATACTGGGGTCCGGAACTCAAGTGGGAAAAAAAATTACGCGACCAGGCCATAAGCAGGACACAGACCACGGGGTTCACAAATATGAATAAAAATAGCTGATATGAGTCAGATTGGAGAAGATCAATCAATGTACGACATGCTTTTAGGGCTGATTAGTGCAAGTAGGTTAACAAATCACTTCAGTCGGCATGGCGTGTGATCATTTACCATCCATTTCTCATTCTGTCTTCTGCACATTAATCTTCCTGATGTCATGGCAACCGGCATTACTTACGAGCATTGTTTTGCACAAATTTCCGTAGAAAAAATACCACACATGAAATCGAATAAGTATTTTGATGCTAACACTCTAAAAGTAAGCAAATGAATAGGCCCTATTTATTTTTTATATAGATAAGATAAATGATTTGAAATAGGAGGCAAACAAAATGTCTTTTCTTTGTTGAGAAAATGTTCATCAGTGTTCCTGTTGCTATATGAGGTATGATGTTTTGATTTTTATTCTTTCTAAATTAATATTTCTCGATTCCAAGCAGCTTTAACGAGGTATATTTAATAGTTTTGATTCAATGTATATAATAAAACATGAAAAGGGGTGAAAAGGTATAAGATGTGATTTATACATGATAAGGAGATCGAGGGATGCACCTTCTCAGGAACTACGGGGGTTCAATAATTTTGTTTTAAAGGGAAGCGCTGTCTCTACGTATTTACTGATGTTTGCCCATATTGTAATTCTTACCACCTCCTCTCTCCTGCGATTAATCGTCCTATCAATCACTTCTAGAATATGTTTTCGTATTTTTCATTGTTGTTGCTTTTATAGGGCCCCCTGAAAGTGTAATCACACACGTCAATGCATTATTTATGTATACATCGGTTATGGATAAGGTTTCGGATATAACGTCATGGGGAAAACGAAGGTTCAGGCATTTTTGGGGGTTAAAAATAACACGTTATTTTGTGAAAAGGTCTACACAACCTCTTTCCAGACCTTGCTTTAATGTCGTTTTCCACGTCGCTCAAGTACTCTGTAAACATGTGTGTTATGCTCGTTACACACGTACGGGGCGTCATTTTGCTGACCCATGAATGCGTCAACGAATGACGCGGTCTGCGACACGTATTTTAGGGTGATAACGGACACAAAATGAAGAATGAGAAGTGATCAGTGTAAAATTGTTATTAATCAATTGTGCGTGGGCTAATTGTTGTTATTCAGCTCTTCTGATTTTCTGCATAAAGTCTATACTTTTAGGAACGGAGTTTCCGAATACTATTGATAAAAACAGTCATACTGCCTAATATTTATTTATACGAGCCTTCCCGAGAAAAATAAGTATCTGTATCGTACACAAAGGCCAAGATGCATTTGACTTTCTTGGAAACTCCAAACACTTTTTTTTTGCGTGAAGCTAAACCCCTGCTAAAAAATGAGAATAAAGGTTTCCTTTTAAAGCTGCGTTCGAGAATACTAACGAGCGAATCAGCTGGAAAGGGGCGACAAACAGCCTCATCACCTCTCAGTCACAAACCGTCAATATGTAAAACTAACGCATCTCATCGAACCTCTTTCATCAATCCGTAAAAAATACAAAAGAGGAGATTGAAAAGGGTGATCAAAATTACGAAATTATGCAAATTTATCATAGATTCTGCATATATAAATATATATATATTCATATATATAATTTTGTAAGCATTATTATCATATTTAGTTAATTATGATAAAAGTAATCGATGATGATGACGATGAAAATCATTAAAAGATCATCAGAAAAAACTGAGTTTAACCAAAGAAAGTTTAAGAAAAATTCTCATTTCATCATGAGTAACACGAATGCCTAAGCATTTTAGATTCAATTGACGTCAAGTCTTCGTGATACCCTATACAAATTCAAATCACCGAGTACTTTTCCCCGCTTCCAATACCATGATTAATGTTCTTGCATGTAATTCAAAGCAACCAGTCGATCCTTGTAAACAAAATAATGATAGGGAATGATTATTCGATCAATAAACAGAACGGTTGGCATGTCATCCTCTGCCGCTGAACATAGTATCTCATCGAGCTAGGAAGGAAACGAAAGGGAATATCAATAATCTTCACTGCTCTGTATCACAAATAGGCCATGCATGATGTAATGAGTATCACTATATCAGCACCACTTTTCATGGTGTAGAAACTTAATTCTAGGAAAAATTTCAGGGATACGCCGTGTATTTTTTTCAAAGGAATAAGAGCCTTGAAAAAGGCCGATAAGCTTCGCTAAGAGCTCTTGCTTCTCGATGTTTCGATCAGTATGTTCTGATCGCCTTCAGGAGGCTCACTAAAAGAATTTCAATGTCATGGTCTTACCCTGAAAACTCTACCTACAAGCCATGATGTATTTGCCGCGAGAAGAAAATGATTCCGCAGGATCGTGACTGAATTTTAGGATGGGATGGTCGGAGATGGGGTAGAGGAGAAAGAGGCTGAGTGGGTAAACTCGTCGTAGTTATTCACATACTTTTGTCAAATTCGACCCAAATTGCCATAAAAGCTCAAGGATTGATAGTTAATTATGATTTCAGAATTAGAATCTGATTATTAAAACAATAATTATAGGTGTCAGCAGTTAGTGTAATGATTTAATTGCATTAAAGAAGTTATGATGACAGTACTTTATGGTGCCCAAATTTCCCCCATGCCTCTACTCACCAATAAACAACGCGGTGTGAAGTGTATGCACCATGATGAACTGTAGCCTTTTTCAAATGGCACTGTCATAAAAGGGACATTTACTATAAAACTTGATATCCAACATTTTTAAAAGTTTGTGATTTATTTATATCAGTGGGAGTTGCTACTTGCTAGACCGTTCTCAAGGGGGTGCCGCATCAAATTCACCGAGAGCTTAAATGAGAATTTTCCACCCAGAATATTAAAGAACTTATAAATATGTGTAATTCGTAATGATACAAAATTAATACAGGGGATAAGCTGAGAGTCTATAAAAATTTGCCGTGAGGTATATGTGAGGTATATTCATTCAATTCTTTAGTGCGTGTTATTTCACCGATGCTTAGCTTATAAAGACTAATTTTGTTTCATTTTCTTACTTTTCTTGACTTTGTATGCCCTTACCAGCATCAGGGTCCCGTGAGGATATCACAAGGAAGAATTCAACCAGTCGAGTATTTGACCGCATTATTCAAGAGGCATCGCGTCTACCAAGTCACATCAGCCATAAAGGTAAGATTGATTCGTGTCTGTCCGGTACGGGAGGCAACTAGGATATTACAGCGACCCTCATCGCAATGTCTCATGGCGGATCCAGATTGTTGAAACGAGGGGAAGGGGGGGGGATGTTGCTCCAAACATGGGCGAAGCTTGTCAGGGCGAATAACCCCCTTGATCGTACCGGACGACTGCCCACGGACAAACTACGCCATGGACCCCGGGACAGTTAAAGTCAGGGGCGGATCCAAGATTTTCCAAGGGGGCCGGGGCCCGGAACATTTTGAACCTTATGATGCTCTATGGTACATTCTGAGGCATTTCTGAATGCGTAAACTGAACATTTGTGTGAATATTTCTTAGCTTTTTTTCTGCATTCCTCCGCAAAAATCAATAAAAATGTCAAGTTCAGCAGTGGTGAGGTTTGAACATCTATTTTCCATAAGGGGGTGGGCCGTGAAATGGTAAAGGCAAGTTGTGGCGCCTACGCTATAAGCGTGAAATCTCGAAATATTTACTGAAAAGATGTCGCTTAGGACAATAATTGAGTGTTTTCCCCCTTGACCACAACACTATTCATTCCCCTTTGAGTCCAGAGGGTGGGATTCGTAACAGCCACTACTGACCAATCAGACACAAGACACAAGACCCAGTGACATCACGTCGACCAACAGAATGTGAAACTCATCCTAGCAGGCTTTTATCTTCTCTTTTTGAGTCTCTCTCCCTCTAGCTCTATATCCCGCTATTTTATTTTTATCAAAAGGAAAAAAAGGGGGATCCGCCCCTGAAAGTTCCCCTGTCAACTGCCACTTAGAACAACCCCCCAGGAAAATTACCCCGAAAATCAACCCAGAGACAACTACCCTCTCATTTTGCTTTACCCTTTTATTCTAAGACAATTAGCAAAGGGTTTTAGTCATTATGGTGGTGGTTGTCAGGGGAAAATGTCATAAGCATTGTTATTGGAGTTGGTAGCTGTCAGTGGAGTAGCTGTCCGGAGTATTATCCTTGGATGAAAGTCTGGGATGGTAGTCCGGGTTGACTGTCCGGGGGTAGTTATTTTTTAGTCCAATGGGAGTATAGGCATTGAAAAAAACTAAAGGGCGTGCAAAAAAGAAGAGATAATAATAGAAGTTTGGGAGAATATAGGAGTGATGCGTACCCCTCCCTCTTTATCCATCACTGTTTTCAAACTATTTGAAATGGACTCTTCGTGTTTTTTTTCTCAACATGGTCAGCAAAATTATTTCAAAATATCCGGCTCCAATTATAATAGACTAAGCTATTGATGATCAAATACAGTGTAAAAATATGCCATGGGGCTTTCCATCACCAAACAGGGGCCAATGTCCTATAACTCCATCTACATAATTACACGTAACTCAAACATTGTGATGAAAGACACCCCTCATGTCATAGGGGAGAAGGGTGAGTGGTGCTGCAGACTGAATTACATCCTTGCCGTCACATGAGAATAATGATGATACATTCACATCCTTTACATCACTCACTGCTTCCCTGTGATATCCCTCTCACTCTTTATGCATGAAGATAAATGTCTGATATCAATTTACTTAGACTATACTTATTATGAGGACAAATTGGTATAGTGTTTAATATTATGTTTATCGCTGTAATTCATGCTATGTCATTAGACCTTACAGACATTAATTTTTCGGGAGTTTGCTGCTCAATAAAAATGTAAACAATATACTTTTTTTACAGCATTATGAATAATGTCGCTGAGCGTGAACACGAAATGCCCCCTTTCTCTCTCTCTCTCTTTCTCCCTCTCTCTATATTACTGTCTTTCTCCCCCTCTCTATACTTCCACCCAATTCTCTCTTTTCTTTCTCCTCCTTTCTGTCTATTTCTCTCTCTCTCTTTCTCTCTCTCTCTCTCTCTCCCTCTCACTTATTCTTTTCTCTCTATACCTTTTTGTCGCTATTAATCTTTTCCTGCATTCTATATTTCCTACATTTACTACATACGTAGTTTACATTCGCTTGCCTTTTATCCTTTTATACACACATTTATAAATTGTGCTAAACATCATTTCAATCAAATTTATTATTATTATAAATAGCAAGGGTTAAAGTAATATACCATCATTGGCCTCTCGTTGGTTATCATAAATATTTGAGAAAATGCTTTTACCCGTGGAAAATCAAATAAATTCTTATTGCCTCAAGAAGAGGAGGTAATACAATAATATAAAGCAAGCACGTCACGTTGTAATTCAACAACTGTTCAATGATTTTGTCCTTGTTTCTAACAATCTTCTTGGAAAATCTTGAAAAAAATGAGTTAACGCCCCTCTTGCCCTCAACCAACGTAAATACTTTTTCGAGAATAATTACTCAGTGTTACTTGTAATGCCTTTTCACTATTGAATGATGAATCTTTATAAATTACTTTGTACACACCCCCATACTCTGGAAAATACATCTTGACACCATTTCTTTCTAGCATATATCGTACTTGAGAAGGTTTGCTTGGAGAAACAAAATCATTGACGTTTCTGAGAATAACGGTAAAATAAAATTGCCCCAACCCAAAGTCGAGATGGTCTTTCTCTTTTTACATTTCAACGTGAAGTAACATTTCTGTATTTCATTAAGCATGGAAATTATATTTATTTAGTTTATACTCATTTACATATTAATACAAAATATGTAAGGATTGGAGTGGAAAAAATCATGTTTTCTTTCATTTCGAGTTTTCATCTTAAATGTGCGGTATCCTTCCAAATATAGCTTTTAAACGTTAGTAAAGGAATGAGAGCAAAATCGACTTTATATGATCATGTTTTATTGTATCCCCCGGCAGTATGCCAGTGGGGTACTTTGGATTCAGCAGCGTTACGCCGCCGCCGCCGCCCCCGCCGCGTCATATTCTTGTGTGCGCTCTAACTGCCACATTCCTTGACGGATTTTTTTTCAAATTTTGTATGGAGGTGTATCTTGGTATAATCTACAAACCTATAACTTTTGGTGATGCTGCCCTCAGTGTTCCGTCTTCTATAGGGTAAAAGGCCATATTTTTGTGGATGGATTGTGTGCGCTCTATAGGCCACATTTCTCAAGGGATTTTGTTCAAATTTTGAACGAAGATGTATCTTGGTATAATCTAGAAGCCTATAGATTTTGGTGATGCTGCCTCTAGTGTTCCGTCTTTTATAGGGTCAAAGGTCATATTTTGATAGATGTCTTGTGTGCACTCTAGTGTGCGGTCTAACTGCATCATTTCTTGACGGATTTCTTTCAAATTTTGTATGGAAGTGTATCTTGGTATAATCTACACACCTATAACTTTTGGTGATGCTGCCCCATTGTTCCGTCTTCTATAGGGTAAAAGCCCATATTTTTGTGGATGGTTTGTGTGCGCTTTATAGGCCACATTTCTCAAGGGATTTTGTTCAAATTTTGAACGAAGGTGTATCTTGGTATGATCTACAAGCCTATAGATTTTGCTGATGCTGCCTCCAGTGTTCCGTCTTTTATGGGGTCAAAGGTCATATTTTGATAGATATCTTTTGTGCACTCTAGTGTGTGGTCTAACTGCATCATTTCTTAACAGATTTCTTTCAAATTGAGTATGGAAGTGTATGTTGGTAAAATCTACGCACCTATAGTTTCTGGTGATGCTGCCACGGGTGTCCCGTGTTTTATAGGGTCAAAGGTCATATTTTGGTGGGTGTCTAGTGTGCTATGCAGGTCATATTTCATAAAAGGATTTCTTTCAAATTTTGAAAGGAGATGTATCTTGGTACAATCTACACATCTACACTTTTGGGCGATGCTGCCCTCATTGTTCCGTCTTTTATATGGTCAAAGGTCATATGTCTTTTATGCGCTCTAACTGCCACATTTCTTGACGGATTTCTTTCAAGTGTTGTATGGAGGTGTGTCTTAGTACAATGTACACATCTTTAGTGTTTGGTGATGCTGCCACCTGTGTTCCGTCTGTTATAGGGTCAAAGGTCATATTTTGGTTGGTGTCTAGTGTGCGCTATGCAGGTCATATTTCATGACGGATTTCTTTCAAATTTTGAAAGGAGATGTATCTTGGTACAATCTACACATCTACACTTTTGGGCGATGCTGCCCTCATTGTTCCGTCTTTTATATGGTCAAAGGTCATGTGTCTTTTATGCGCTCTAACTGCCACATTTCTTGACGGATTTCTTTCAAATGTTGTATGGAGGTGTGTCTTAGTACAATGTACACATCTTTAGTTTTTGGTGATGCTGCCACCTGTGTTCCGTCTGTTATAGGGTCAAAGGTCGTATTTTGGTGGCTGTCTTTTGTGCGCTCTAATTGCCACATTTCTTAAAATATTTCTTTCAAATTTTCTACAGAGATGCATTATACTCTAATCTACACACATATTGGTTTGGTGATGCTGCTCCTATCCTAGTCTTGACAATAGTCCGAGCCACTAGTGGCGATCTCTACGTCATCCTTTTGTTTCAGGGAGGGGAGAGGGGATCTTTGTCCCTTCTTCGAACATAAGGATGACACAAAATCGCTGTCACTGCCGGGGGATACATTCGCATTGCGCGGCAATACAGATTGCGATATTTCTAGTTATAAATGCTTTATAAGCGTATGTTATCAATCATCTCATCTATTGCTTTTGTGTCAACGTAATTCCTTTTTATAAGATCTTATTCATCAATACTTTGTTTGTTAATGGAATGATAAAGAAAAGGGATCTGTCTCAAACTATGAATAGAATTATTCATTTTCAGGTTGAGGTTTCTAGATCTTAGGAAGGAAATGGAAGAGAAAGAACACAATCTCAAGCAAAATGCAAATAAATCTCTCGTTCAAGGTTGTCAGACGTAAGAGATTCTTGCTTTGCACCTGCGATTCTGAGGTTAACACAATTGCCCATTTCAAACTACATGTGTTAGTATCCAATCGAAAGTTGTCTTGCGTAAAAATATATCGACGGCTGAGAGGGAAAGAATCGATCGATGGAGATTTTGTGAACTCACTGTTAGCAGAATTTAAAGTTCACTGATGAGCATCAACTCAGTAATTCCTTAGTTGCTACGCCAAACGATGGATATAGGTGGTATATTCATGGCTAACCGACTTGAAACTGAGCGATTCTTGGCACAAACCTCATTTGACAAGACTTTAATCTACATTTACCACACTCGATCCAGGTGAGGTGAATGGGTACCTGGCAGGACTAAATTCCTTAAATGCTAGAGCGTCATAATGGCAAACATGCTAAGGCCGGGGTAAAAATTGTGGAGCACCAGGATTGCAAAGTCTAACAGACATGAGCGCTAACAAGAACCTATTATTATTACTGTTTTTATTATTATTATTATTATTATCGGCAGCCTAGCATAGCCGGGTAATGTTGGAGCGCCTTGAGCACCTTGCAAGCAAGGTGGATACGTGCGCTATATAAGAATCCAATATTATTATTATTATTATTGTCATTATTGTAAGAGAACACAAAATCGTTAGTCGAACTGTTGAATTGACGCCTTCATAAACAGTTTACAATGTAATTTCAGCCCTCTACTTCACGCATGATAACTAATTGTATTCTTGAAATTAAATATTTCTGCGATTCCTTTCAGGAATACGTCAATAACTCGTCGTAATTCTTCAATATTTTATGTCATTTTGACAACATGATTTGTTTATGAACATGCATGCCGTAGACGAAAGTAACATCTAGATTTCTCTCATCACTTACACCATTGAACTTTTATCATGCTTTATTCAGGTCCTTTGAGTGGAAAGTGATTGCTATCAAATCAAACAATCATGCTCATGGCGCCAGTTTCAGTAGTTAAAGGAAAATTATTGCAAACAATGTTTACAGAATAATTATATCATAACTATCTTTTGAACATAAACAATTCCCGAAAAGAAATTTTCTTAAAATTCACAGTTTATGAGATTTAATTTGTGAAATCAGACGATGATTTGGTGAATAAAAGCTGTCAACAACTCTACGACTGTCTATACTGTGGATGTGCATTAAAACATCAAAGACGTCTGAATATTTGATTTATTTGGTAGTTCCAAATACGAGGCAAAGAGTACAACTTTATTCATGTGATGAGATCGTTAGCTTTTAGAGAAAGGTTTCAAACAACAAAGTCTGATTATTAACGTCAGGGACCAGCCTTTCACAGAGGCCTCTGATGACTAAAGGTTCGAATCCGGGTCGCTTTACACTAGACTAGAGAGAGAAAAACACCAAGTTTCAAACAAGATCATCTACGTTTCTGTATTCTTATCATAATGATCTTAAGGAATAACAGCTATTTTATTACCGGCTCTAAGTTAAGCCATTCATCCGTTTTGAGTATTGTTGGGTATATATTTGAATCTAGTATTTTCATTGACGTTTCTTGCGAAATTAAAAGATTTTAAAAAAAATGTCACAGCCTATAATCTCTTGTTTCTCATGATTTGGACCGAGATTATTGATTGATTCCACATCTGTTTTATAAAGTTGAATAGTGCCATAACGGATTGCATATAGAGAAAAGGTCACTACCTCACTGTACAACCAAGTTCAGCTCTCATACAAAAATCTCCCTTATGAAGCATGATGTATGTAGACCAATTTGGACGTGATCATCTCCGACTAACGCTCAACTTGTTTTCCAGCTCTCTTCGTTGTTAAATATTGCACTTTAATGATGAATTGTGATTGGATTAACGGTATGGATTTTGATGGATTTGGTGTCATTGCAGCCCTTAAGCCTCCTGACTGTAAGATCATCTCTCTGATTAATTTGATCAAGTTGGAAGGAGAGGAGATATTACCGACTGAAAATTGATCCATCTTTCACGGGAGGAGCGACACAGATTTCCTTCCCTTTGACGCATTTCCAGACGGATCCATCGTATTTAGATTGTTAGGATGAAGTGCTGGATGCAGAAGGTGGGGGTTACCATGGCGACGGGTTATTGATCTCCAATTGATGAGTTGAGAGTGGTAGTCACTTATTATTGCGAGATGGCATTGCTTTAACTATTTTTAGATATAAATAGAATGATAATATCCATAAATATATTCACACATTACATTAACTGAGGAGAGACACAAAACCATCTATATTAGATTTTGATCTATATTAGTCGTAAGAAACACCAAATTTGTAATTGTCTACCAGTTTTACTCATATCATATTTCGTTCATTCTTTCGGTCTGTCTCACTGTTAATCCTCATAATTCTTATTTGATCGGATTAAATCAATGTTTGGAACTCCTTGGGGTAAAGGAACCAAATAAGGATATTCATCATCTCTTAAAAGTACTCATCCTAGATGAGTACTTCTAGGATGGAAATGGCACATAATCCCCAACCATTCAGTTGTCATGATTGTGATGTGGAAAGATGGTGGAGTCAAGAGAGAGGGAAAGAGGGAGGGAGGGTGAGAGAAAGAGAGAGGGAAAGAAAGATAAAAAGAGAGAGAGAAAGAAAGAAAGAGAGAGAGAGAGAGAGAGAGAGAGAGAGACGGAGGGAGAAAGAGAGAGAGACAGAGACAGAGACAGAGAGAGAGAGAGAGAAAGAGAGGGCCATCACTATTTAATAATGGATAAAGAGGAAAACGAATATGTCTACAGGTAAAGCTAGGTTCACTCAAGGGAATTTTTAGGGTCGGTTGCACGAGAGTTGAGATTTTTCTCTCTACTTCATCTTAATGATGTCATATGTGCCTCTGGCATACCCTAATCCAATCGAGTCTACGAAGCACAGCAAGATCAGATTTCAGTGAAGAACATGTTACTTTTCACTGCTTTCTTCTCGCTATATAATAGTCTCAATGCCCTTTTAAGGAGTGCGCGTGACCGCACTTTCATTTCAGTTGTTAGATTTTAATAACTCAACCCAAGAAAAAGAGAGCATATTTCTTCACTGAAGCGTACAACATTGCCCCTTCACGACTGTATACTAATGCAAGTTAAAGGTAATGTCAGCAACTCACGCATATTTGTAGAAGTTAATGTGAACTTTGTCATACTGATTCACATGTAGGGCATCGTGAGCCACCCATGCGACTATACATGAAGAACATGTTGTATTCAACTAAAATCTACTGTTAGCAACTCCACCATGTTATCGCAGGATTTCGTAGGTTATCGTAGGAGTTCGTAGAGTAAAGAATTGCCAGGTTGCGGGATTTTTCGTCATCAGGGGTACTCCTTGTTCGTGATGTGCCCCCCAAAGAAAAACCTGTTTAGGAAATGTTGCGATACTAATACGTGTTAAACACTATATATGTCACAGGAGCTTCAGAGCACGTTATCGTGTTTGAGATTGAGAAAAGGGCTTGTGGCCAGATTTTCAGCAGGATGTCGACTCGAGATTTTTGGTAAAACATTTTGTTGAGCAAGCAAGCGTAGTCGATGACGAAGAGATAATGCGTGTTCACCATTTATTCACGAAAACCTTATATTTAAAAGACGCTAAAAAACGGATTGTGACCATCATTTCTCAAATTTCAACAACAAAATAATCAGGCTGTCGCTAACAATTACGACCTATTCAAAGCGCTAGACTTCATATAACAGGAAAGCTTCATGACCCATTTCATTTCTTTTTATAGGATCGTGGGCGAGCTATCTTCACGATCCCCTATCGTGAATATCATTGCTTTTAAATAGTCTTTTTAAGCAGTCTCACCGCAAAATGGCGAGACCGCTCACCAGTTGTACCTCAGAAGTCTAAGTTAGTGTCTAGATAAGGGTTTTCATGGTTTCATCGAGAATCCATCATGTCTAGAAGGAATAGGATTGGAGAAAGTACAATGTAGTCTTCTTTTCTGTACACACTTCATGTTATTATTCGTGGAATTGTAGTGAATCAAGAGCAATTAGCATTTCTTCATAGAAGACATGAAATGAATAAGAGAACTGAATATCCTCATGTTTCTAAGTTAATAAAATAAGATTATTTGTATTCGAATTTCTTGTTCAATAATGGAATAAAGAGATCCCAGGAGAATCATGGAACATTAAAATGAGAGAATGCTTGATCCTGTATTGATGTACTACATTTTAATAAGCAATATCTGACATACTTTATCATCTAGTTTATTATTCATCATCATGTACTTAGAAGCGGAATACATACACAGTGTTATTGACTATTTTTTGCGTAATTCATGTAGATTTTGAAAAAATTGTAAATTCAAGACGATTTCTCTGTTCCCATCTCTATGCATAATTTTCATCTTACATCCATGTGGCTACAATGGCATTATCTCATGAAAATCTCAAGGATGAAAAGTGCCTGAAGTAGGAGCATAAAGTGTCACAGTCGAAAGGATTTAAACAAGTTTTTTGTTAATGTCTGTGTTTTCCTCACGATTGCAGTATCTAAGAAGATATCCGCTCCGGAAATGCAAGATATCCCAGAAGGCCTTGCTCCTCCGGCTTCAAATGGACATGGGCATGTTAAGAGGACTTTCCGTTGGAAAACAAAGGTAAGTTAATACCTCAGCCACATCGCCAAATCAACTACCAACCCCAAACCCACAGAATCTCGGCCATTTTAAATATTTTTGTTGTTGTTGTTGTTTTGTTTTTTGTTGGGGGTGGTATCGTGGTTTTGATCAATAATGCAGATTCAGGGGTGTTGCTAGAGACTTGTCACACCCTTCTCAGAATTCCAGTCTGCAGAATCGATTATTGTCTAGAATGTATTGATGTAGTTAGATCTATAAGGGATATTTTTATGTTAGGCCCCTTTTTCATTTTTGGTAGAAATGTTTTGACGTGATGTCAAATACTATTTTTCCAATGCCACTTCATAAAACAGTAACGCCACTGTAAGATATTTGCATGGCAAACTACTTTTCAGGTTAAGTTGTCGTATATAAGTACTTGCTGTTGCCTGTAAGTGAAATGCATAATTATGAAATGTCATTAACAAAGACAAAATGTGATTAGTAGTAAGTTGGAAATAATGTTGATAAAGATATTAGGCCTAAGTGAGCTTTTAAACCTAAGAAGAAGAAGATGCAGTACAAAATCTTTTATAGAACCGTTCGTTCCTGCTGCCCCTATCTTGACTATAATGTGTTGAATTTTGATAAATTCGAAGTCTTTTCTATAAAATGTTTATTAAACAAAACTAGTCCTTTATAGGTCACCAACATTAGCTCGGGAAAAAGAGAAGACGAAGAAGGAGGAGAAGAAGAAGAATGAAAAGAAGGAGAAGGAGGAGAGGGAGAAGAAGACGAAGAAGAAAAAGAAAAAGAAAATGAAGAAGAAGAAGAAGAAGAAGAAGGAGACAAATACAAATAGAAAAGGAGAATGAAAGGAAGAGCAAGAGGAAGAAGAAAAGATTTGCACATCAAAATCTGCATGACACAAAAAGCATACAATTAATTATTCTTTACACTGCATTCGTGGAGGATAATCCTTCTCTTTCCTCAAAAACAGATGCGCCTGGTGCAAAGAAAAATGTAGATTTCTCGTGCGTAGGAAGCAAACATTCATTCTTACATTTTGAGAGATAAAAAGTACGATTATTAAAATGAAGCGATCAATGTGGAAAGAGCGACTGCAAAGTGATATTTTCTAGCAAATGTCACACGTTTGCCCATGGGGATCGTATGTCTTTTCGCCACACATAATTTCATGTGGAAGACCTGTTTCCTCTTTACCCCTCCAACGTTATTTGATTTCCATCAAGCGTTCATTATGTCCTAGTAACAAAACATATGTCTGCACGATCTAGCTTTAGGCAGATATTTTTTCAATTAGATGGGCCGATATTATTTTCTTACGTCAAGGGGAAGTATCATTATGATTATGTGAAAAATACATCTACAGAACTTTTTGTCTAAGTTTAAGAGAGGGCAGAAAGAGAGAGAGAGAGAGAGAGATTGGGCGGGGGAGTGGTATACAAAAAAATGAAATAATTTATCATTTGGTCAGTGTCAGACAGAGAAATATGGCAGTTATTGTGGACGGGGTCTGAAAATACAACCAGTTTATTTGTGATGCATCTCGGAAGTCATAGAAATAAGGAATCAGAAATCAACTTAAACAAATAACCCTCATTTGCTGTGACACAATACACACAACTGTTTGATACTCTCTTCTATTATACTGTATATTGTATTCCCGGCTGCATTGCAATCTTGAAGTAAACAACACCACGCGTAAGTCCATACTTAAAACCGAGAAGAGAAGAAGTGGAAATAAAAGATCAAAAAGCCTCCTCCAAAACCGTCACTTTTAAAAGCTTTTCACTGTAAATCCCGTGGCATTAGCCACGCAATTAAGCAGAGTAGGGATCGGAGGCAATGTAATGTGATTGAGATTTAAGGTGGAGAACGGGAAATCCCGCGTGGGTTCATCTTCTAGGGAATCCCACTCCGCCAGACGTCTAAAGTCACACTTTCACCATGGACCTACAATGTAAAATACTGCAGCGTGGACGTCTAAATATTAACTATACTTTACAAACCTTAAGCCGGATGAGTCTATGGATTCACATAGAAATTTTTCCTTGTATCTTTTCAGATAATTTGGTCTTTTGAACCCACTGAAATTGATGTCAGTCAGTGCTTGTAGCATCATATTTAAATGTGCTACATATTTGAATCTTTATCGCCGGTTTTAACGAGTGATTCTCAAATTTCTTTTGTAGGGTCTAGTCTGGTAAAACGAAAATAGAGAGAGAGAACAAAGTGTTGTCAGCAAGATCGATCCCCTTGGGTGTTTGTGTGTTTATGTGTGTTTGTGTATGTGGGTTCGGTCGGGAGAAAGGGGATTGGGTTCGTTTGGGACTGTTCGGTGGTCATGAAGTATAATGATGAAGACTCCTATTTTGATATCTTTCGTCTTTTATTTTTCATCTACTTGAAGCAATTTTATTTGGGAAAATCTTTGAACGCTCGATGATGAAAAGAACACAGTATGGCACATCCTAAGTGGCACAAAAAGGAAAGAACGAAAGAAAGAAAATCAGAACATCAGATGGTCATCATCCCTTTATTCAAGTTTCCGGGAGGAGGCCTATGGAAATAGTCATGGAAAGACAGTCTCGAGAGAGGCGTGAAAGCGTCACCTCACAAAATATAGACTTCAAATCCCTTTCTCGACCATGTTTACTGCTGATGCTCACATTGGAACATTGCCTGTGGTATGGTTAGATGAAAAAAAAGGAGGAATAATTTATTTGTTTTGTACGAGAAGAAGAGGGATGGAGTAAAACAGACTAGAGAAAGTATATTCTAAGAATAATAAAAAAGATTGGTATAAATAGGAAAGGCTGTCATCTGAAGAAAATTACGGTTTTTTTTAACAGTAGACCTACTTGAAATATACGGCGAATAAGCAGGGTTTTTGTGTGTTTTATGGGTACGGATTGTTGGCACCCCTTCTTGTGACTAAAATGTTGATATTATAATTATTCTGAAATACAATTACATCTCCTGGGATAAATATTAAGGTCACACTATTTTCTATTTGGATGGGAGGGAGGGAGGGCGGGCGGGCGGCTCTTGGGGCTTTGTGTATTTGCCGATGTATTAAAAATAAAATCAGCAGATCTTTATTCTAAATGTTGAACATCAATAGTTCTCATGCTAGGAAGTAAACATAAATCACACTCACTTTCCTGTGAGCGGGGCATGGCTTGGGGTGAAGCCAGGAAGGATATGGTGATCATAGGAGTAGGGTATTATGATCGATGATGACAATTGATCAAGTCTATGACGTAGATAGTGCAGATCACTTGAGTTATTTGGTGTCAGGCAGGTGTCATTTGTATCTTTGGCGTATGCTTATTACAAAGTGACATTTTTTTCTCTCTGTAAATTAATTTAAGGGTTAATCAATATAAATGATACATTTCTTATCCAAATTAAATAGGTCAAGTGTGCCAAAACGTTAAAGCGTAGACTCGATTGGGCGGATGGGCCATCATGAGATTGGATTTTTTAAAAATAGCGCTCATATCCTCCACGCAGATATAATTTATTAATGCTTCAAAATAGCACAAAACAGATGTGACAAAAATATGATGTTGTTCAAAGTCAAACAAAGTATAGGTCACAGAATTGTACTATGTCGAGTTCGTCTTGATAGAGGTCAGTGGATATTTTGATGACTGTCTTGATGAAATACCTGTCATCACCTGAAAAAAAGACTCCTTCAAAATACACAATCACGACTGCGAACTGGCAAGTAAACCATCAAATATAATCAATCACAAAGCATGTTGTTTGTGTGTTTGTTTGTTTATGATGAAGAGAGCTGTCAGTGTACCCACTCGACCCAAGCTGGTAGCTACACCAGGCCAGCAGTCTCCCATTTCCCCGTCATCAGAGAGTGCAAGAAATCGTTCGGCTTCCGCAGATAATCTATTAAAACCAGGTAAGCTTGGGATTCTCGTGGATCGGTCTCAGTCTGATTGTAAACAAGATCAAATAATAACAGAATGAACAAAAATGCACTTTTAAAAATGAAATGAAATATTGTTAATTTCATATCAGCTTTGGTATTTAAAAAAATATACTAATGAAAATAATACTACTGTTTATTTTTTTTATATTTTTGGTAAATTCGTGCCGGGAGAGGTAGAGATAGATAAAACAGTGAGATTGATTGAATTTTCAAGTAATACTTGGATTTACAGTAATCAAGCATGAAAGGAGGGTGCAAATTCATTGTTTGAGGTTATTTGAATAACTACCAAGGTTAGGTATCATAATTAATCTTGATTTTTTAATAAGTTTTTAATTAATTTTTTTCTTTTACAAAAAGAAATCAAAGATGTGTGTAATTAAAACAAATATGCTCTCATACATTTGTTATTGAAAGGAAGAAGCCGGCAAATCGGTGTCTCAAAAAACCGAGGTTCAAAATTGTCTTTATTTTATATTGAGATAATTGAATCGGGTATACACGTATTTTCCACAATGTGCACGTCTACACTTAGTTGGTATAAGGAAAGATCATCATGGCCTCATGCATATTAGCAAGGTTAATTAGGCTACCGGTAATTAATAAAATAAGAAATGAATGATTTTGTCTGTAAAAATGTACCCCAATCATTAAAAAGTTGAAAGGTGGATAAAAGCAAAGAAGGAAATATAATGTAATAACAAATCAAAGAAATATGTGTATGAAATGATAGAAGCAAAAAAAGAGAGAAATAATTAAAAATATTATAAAGAAAGATAGAAACAAAAATTATGGAAAGATAAAACAAAGGATAACATAAGGAAATATAAAATGAGAATATGATAGGATGAAAAAAAGAAAGAGTAAGAGTGAGAAGATAATAGAAAAATAAAGAAATACATAGGAAATTAAAGAAGAAAAGATTAAAGAAGTAGAAATATATATAATAAGGAAATATAGACATAAAAGATAAAAGAACAATAAGAACAAGGAAAAACACGAGGAAGGATAGAGGAGAAGCTCAAAGAAGAGAATGAAAATACAAAGGGAACGATAGAAGGAAATATTAGGCCTAAAGGAGAAAAAAAAAGAAAAGAAAGAAAGAAAAGATTGTAGAATGATAACGAAGAAAAGCATAAGGAAAGAAAAAAAGGAAAGGCTAACGAATGTTAAAAACGAAGAAAAAAAGAGAAAAGAATAAAAATAAAGACATACAAAGGGAGCGATAGAAGAAAAGATGAAAGGATGGGAAAAGATTTGTACTGAAAAAGTCTTGGAAGATGAAAAAAGATAAAAACTTAATATGAGCTTTGAATATGTTTGCATCACTGATTATGATGGGCCTCGGTTTAAACTATAATCTTTCAACTGAATTATGAATACAAAACTGATGGGCCAACAAAAAGGTCTTGAATTTGCAACAAAATAATTTACATTGTAGCACAAAACTGTACAAAAGTATGAAAAATACACTTTTAAGATATAGAAGGACAAAATCTTAAACACACATGTCTATAAAAGTGATTTAAATCATCGATTTTTCTTCAAAACGAGGCGATTTAAATCATGATTAAAAGGTGACTTAAATCACGCCAACCCTGGTTGAAATATTTTCTTGCTAAAAGTCTTTTCTTAAACTTCGCTTTAATAAATTAATAACCTTTTAATCTTCGTTTAACTTTCTCCACAAATCTGAAAATATGAGGGCCGGCATGTCTTTAACCTTTTAGGAAATTAGCACATTTCGTCATGCATCCCGGTCCAAAATGTTTTAGTCACCCACTGACAAGGATTAGCTGTAGCAAACAGAACTTTAATACTGCTATTAAGAATCTTAGGTTTTGCCGCAATAGTGTATGTTCGACTTCGCCAGGGAATGAATTTATGCCGTTGTTTTGTACTTGACAATAGAATCAAGTGAAGTCGATACCTCAGACTCATGGGCCCGAATTCACAAAGGAGTTTGTAGACAAATCTTGGTCTGAAACGCGTCAAAACGCGTCATATGACGCACATAAACCTAGGTTTGTCTACAAACCTCCTTTGTTGTGTAGAGATAGATGCGAGATCAAAAGAAGAAACTCTCGTGAATTTTAGTTAGGTATAGTGCTTTGCATGCAATAGCACTTAAGAAATATTCACCGATCTTGTCATTATCATTATTATTATTATTATTATTATTATTATTATTATTATTATTACTAACATTATTAACGTCATTATAATTATTATTATCATAATTGTTATTATTATTATTATTATAATAATAATAATTATTATTGTTATTATTTTCATTACTATTATTACCATTATTGTTATTAATATTATTATCATTATTATTATTATTGTTATTGTAATTTTTGTTATTATTAAGTATATGGCGTCACATGTCATACTGCCGAGCAAAATAAAGATTGCCGTTGTACACAAAAATTATATACAAGATATATGATATTTTATTTATCAAAGTTTTGTCAGAGCTAGAGGCTAGCGGCTAAATCGTATTTTACCGTGAAACTCGAATCCTTTTGACGTATTTCTTCCGCTGGTGATGTGAGTACTCCTTCATCTGATCCTTTCAAGATTTGAATAACAAGATCATATTTCAAATAGCCAACGCAATATATCAGAAAAAGGAAAATTAGCCCAGGAATCCAATCCCTTTTTATGATAACATTGTGTTATATCATGAAGTCAGACTTTTGAGATGTTCAAGAAACAAATATTATAAGTGACAGGTCATTCAAAAAACAAAACAAAAAGAGCTAACAATTTGGAAAAGTTTGATTAGACCCCACAGCGTATCGTGACGTATGTGATCTAACTTGAAAATATTTATGTTTAAAAAAAAAGCAATTGATGAGCACTGTTTCAGTAAACAACCTTCAGATTTGTATATCTTTGATGAAATCTTTACTTGAAACGCATCAAATAGAAATGTTTATAACATTCATTTTAACAGAACCTATTGGAACGCTTCATATACAACTATGTCATAAAACTCAAGATGAGCAACTCATAGTTACTATTTGCAGGGTAAGTGTTCATAAACATTCATCACTATTAACTTGTGTAATAATCATTGTGTTGAAATCATGCTATCCTAAAAATGTTTAAAGAAATGTTTGGTATCATTATTGTTTGCTGCAGCAGTAGTGGAGGTCGTGATACAGATTTTGTTGATGAATGAAAAAAGAAGAAGAATAGGATGGAAAAAGCCTAAATAAAAGATATTAAGGCCCATTGATATGCGAAATTCAGGCTTCACTTTCCTTCATTATGTACACCAACGAGAGTAAATGAACCTTAAAATAGTCAATAATAAGACCAAATGGAATTCTGAAGACTCGTTGGGAGCGGCGGGGGTAGGATGTTTGTCCCCGACATGATAATTTTTTTATATTTTTCTTCTCAAGGGGAGGGCAGGGCTCTGCAAGAATCAAGTTGAGTTGCCGTTTTCGTATAGTGTTCCCCAGGGGCGGATCCAGCCGGCGGCAAGGGAGGGGGCCTAAAAAGGGGCCCACTTCGTGTGAAAATTTGAAAATCGTGCCGGTCGATTTTTCGCTCAGTGGGGTAGTGAGCAAAAAAATTTGGCACCCGAAAATTTTTTCCTTCCGGGAAGGGTAATTTTTCCACCACCACCCCTTGGGCGCTAGGGTAGTGAGCACATTTTTTTTGGCACCCGAAAAATTTTCCCTACGGGAAGGGTAATTTTTTCCACCACCCCTTGGGCGCCAGGAGGGCCAAACTTCTTTTTTTTTCAAAAAAAGGTGTTTTTACCTGTTTTTTTTCTAGGGGAGGGGGCCCGGGCCCCCCACCCTGGATCCGCCACTGGTGTTCCCAATCCTTATTTCCCCACGATCCAATTTCGTACTCCGTCATTTATGCGAGTTAAAGCTGCACAATCTAACTCGCAGATAAAATGCCGCACATTGATTGTAGAAGTGTTTTCTATTATGTTGCAGTACGGACTACCGCTTTATTGCAATGCCATTGCACTATTGCATTAAATGTCTCAAAGCTGCTGTGTAAATGAAAGCGGGGTCAACAAGAATTGTGCCTTGAGAGCTGTATCCGTTTGGTTTCCATGATATTTCGTGATTGATGTATTCGAATTGGAAGTAGAAAGATATCTGATCCCTTTCCTGTTTTCTTCTTCCATATTCATAACAATGCCCTGTGAACTCTCTGAAATTCAAACCGAAATGGCTCATCCCTTTTTGGCTCAGTTGCAAAGAAATTAGAATAAAAACTTGTCCTATGTGGCTCTAATGGGAGCAATAGTCATGCACCAGATGGTGGTTTAAGTAATTATAAAAAATATCAATTAACAATCTTCTTGTTGGATGGGTTTGAAAAAAGAAGGTAATGCCTCTTTGCTCTTTGTGGATGCTCTTATAAACAGTGCAATATTCAACATTTCATTATTTCTTTCAATAACATTCAGCAACCAAGAAAATTCCCATTTTGTGTTTACCATTATTCGAAAAGAGAAAGTTAAAAACAAAACACATGAACAAACAAACTAACCAACTAAAAAAATATGAAACTCGTCTATAAATTATTATATATGATTTCTTTGATATGAGCTTGTATTTTTAAATTCACTAATGCTCCCACACAGACACAACCGAGCCGTGTGTCTTACTGACTACGAGGTGCTCTTGACATTATCAATTAGAGAATAAATGACCATGGAATGTAATTCAGTTTGAAGTGGGCGTTTTAGAGGCTAGAGCTAAGAACCTTAACCCCCCATCACCAACATCACCGCTCGGCTACCAATGATGACTGATAAAAATTAGTTAAATCCTGTACATGTTTCATCATCTGTGACAAAAAATGTATGGTTTGTAAAAAAAAAATTTTCAAAGGGGACCGAAGGACATCATAGAGACGAAGAAATGTACCAATTAAGAAAAAGATAGTAATATATACGACAGATTATCTTGACATAATTAATGGATACTGCGTATCATCAATAAATTGATGAATTATTTAAAGTGCCCTTAAATTACTTTGGAAGAGATAAAATATAAATCACTATGAATTTTTTATTTACAATGTAAAGTATTAAACAAATATGAATACATGAAATTATGAGCATGTCCATAACATCAAGTGGATTCTTTTATCCAGAGAAAAGTATAAAAAGAAGAAAATGAAATATATTGAGAAGTTAAGGGTAATGAGCATTAAATCATAGAGATAGTTTATTACTCGGTACTTTAATTGCATCTGATTCATGTCTTATTTTCAAAAATCAATAACATGAAGAAGGCATTTTAAAAAATTAAAAACAAAGGTGAGTTTGCTTTAACCTTTTTTTTTAATTCCTTTAACCTTTTTTTATTCCTTTAAAATTCACGTTGCAGGCAGAGGAACTAGAAATCACCGATAAGCCTTATGCATCTGAGCCTTGTGTTAATCCATACGTCTACATTCGAGGTTGCATTTTACCAGGACAGAGGAAAAGATTCAAATCAAAGAATTCGCAACAATTACGGGTGAGTTTTTCCTCATTCAAACAGTCATATTTTAAAGAAGTATGTCATTCTTCTGTCTGTACACGACGTACCCTTATTTTATTTGTATGATCTAAATGCGTATACTGTTGTAGGCTCTTGTAGGCTGCAAAATATGTACTTTGATGACTGAAAGAATTTTGATGTTAAAAATCTTGTATGAATGTATTTATGTATAATTATGTACATGTATATGTTATTTTATTTTATGTATTGCAAATTTGTTAGCAAATACCTAAACAAAATGTTGTTGGGCTTTTTATAACAAAAAAGAATGTATTTTCTATTTCAATAATGTAGATGATGCATGATGCAGCAACAATCAATCTATTATCTTAAATAATTATGTACGACATGAGACTTGATATTTCAATTTGGGGGTTACCTTGACATTTCTCGTATTTCATATAGTCGGTCTATGCCATACTCACGATCACATTCTAAACATACAAACACCCTCCACACACCCACACACACGCGCGCGCCTACACCAACCACACATACGCTTTCAACTCTACGAGATCCATTTGTGCTTTGACGTAGCTTCTGGATGGCGCCCCGTTCCTTTGAAGTTATGTAACCAGAGAGACATCAATGGCGCTTTTAAGAGGAGGCGCCAAAGTGCCTCGAGCACGACATAGACGTTTAGAGAGAAAGTGCTTAGATAGGAGGGTGATTAAAACTTTGCCTTTTGGATGTTTAATCAATTTACTTCTAGACGATTCATCTCGTTTACTTTACTTTTCTTTTTGTTTAGATGGTCCTTCATAATATTATACTAGACATTCATAATGATACTACTCATCGCCTCGTTAGTTAATGCACATAAAAATTAAAGAATCTTGAAATAAATACAAGGGCGTGTTATTATTCTAGAATAATTAGAAGAAATATTGCCCCATCCGCACCCTCAAAGAGAAACATAAGAAGGAGGAGGGAAGAAAAGGAGGGATGAACAAACCTCACCATCTTCTTCGGAAACAAAATAATTTCATAAGTTTCCCTAATATTACTTTGTGTATGATAACGATCAAATTGGCGATGAAAATCTAAATTCGCAACAAATGTATTCTTTTTCTCTTTACACGCATTCACATTGCGCCAGGAGAATTAATTTTAGGGGTTCTTTTTCTGGGCATTTCGTCTGTTATTAGACCGATATCATCACCCAATAGCCATTATAAATAGAAAAGAAGAAGATGACGAAACAACTAAATGGCGAAACCAGTAGCATAATATCTGTCGGCTAAAGAGGACCAGGAGAATATAATAAAAAATTGTGACGCGAGATTTTCCTTTATTAATGGGAGAGACTTGTAATCCTCTTTAAATTTAAGTCATGGGAAACTAAATTATTCCCCGTCGTATGTCCCCTCCTTAAGAGGGTGTTATCATTCTCTAAAAGGGTGTTGTGGCTTCTCTGGGTAAATATTTAGATGACATTTTGGTTGTGGACTGTTGGCCGCATTCATTCTTAATTTTAAACCGCCATGGCAAGCAAATTCAGTGTCTTCATCTTTGTTCTCGCCTTAGGTCATATTCCTTTACTATTGTACGCACTGGCGTACTGGTGGGGGGGGGGGCTTGAGGGGGTGCTAGCCCCCCCCAAATAAAATTAAACCATGACTTATTTTCAATTCCATACAAGTGATTTATAAATGTTCGTGATATATCACATGATTTTCAACAAAATGCGCGGTTCTCCATTTCTGTTGCAAACTGACACATTCCCAAATAGCCAGGAAGAGCAAAATGTTCTTTTTTTATGGGCCTTGGTGTCCACTAACAGTAATACTAGTACTAGTAGATAACCGTATATCCAGTTTAGCGAAAAGTCTGGATACCCGTATGTCCGGCCTAGAGTAGAGCTTATATCGCGGCAGCTCTATAGGCGGTACGCGGGGGAATGCGCAGTCGCCTGCGCCCAGGGGGGGGGGGGGCCTTGCCCCGCAAAGAAAAAGAAAAAAAGAGAGAGAGAGAGAGAAAAAAAAGGAAAAGAGGAGATAAAGGGAAGGAAAAAAAGAGAAAGAAGAAAAGAAAAGGGGATATCAGTTGCAATTTTCCCGCCAACAAGTTGTGGATCGGCGGGGAGGGGGCCAAAGGCCCTTGCTCTCACCCCTCCCCCGCCGCCAAAAAAGAGAGAAGGAAAAGGAAAGAGGAGAGCTAAAAGTGAACAAAAAAGAGGAAGAAGAAAAGAAAGGGTGAAAAGAAGGGAGATCAGTTGCGTTTAATCCCGCCAACAACATGTGGATCGGGGCGAAAGGCCCTTGCCTCCCTAGCAAACCTAAAAGAGAGAGAAGGAAGGGAAGGGAAAGGGAAGGGGAGGAAAAGGTAAGGAAAGAAAGAGAGAAAGAAGATAGGTAGGGAGGTCATTTGCGATTTTCCCGCCAACAAGGTGTAGTTTGGGGGCACAGGCGTACTGATGGGGGCAATTAGTGTCCTGCCAGTGTCACAATAAAATTCAAACGTGGATCATTTCTAATTCGATACCGGTGATTTACAAATGTTGCTGAAATGACATAATAATCCGAGATTTTTCCTCACTTTTTATTAAATTATACTTTTTATGCGTTTGTTGGAAAATTACAAATTCCTAAATTTACAGTCAGGCAAGAAATATGCTTATTTAGAGGCTTACATAGCAGGGCCCGCAGAACGACGGGGCTCCCCACTTGGAAAACAGTATACTAAACAGGCGCGGATCTACGGGGTTTAGGGTTTAACCCCCTGGGCCGCCCAAAAAAGGGGAAAAAAGAAAGAAAGAACGCACACTGGAGAGAAACCTTTCAAGTGCAAATATTGTGAGAAGATATTCAACTCATCTGGTAACTTAACCAAACACATGATAACTCTGGATATAACTGTGTATTAAACTGTTACTTGATTTAACAAGACGTTATCATGCACTGCTTTTTATGGTCTCCAATGTGTTAGTAGATGCCAGGAAAACATCACTTACGGGCCAGGGGTTCAAAATAGCCCCCAAAATCGCCTCGCCGCTACGCTACGCGGCTTGTGGACGATGCTCCGCATCACTTACGGTAGTTCAAAATAGCCCCCCAAAATCGCCTCGCCGCTGTGCGGCTCGTAGACGATGCTCTGCATCGTCATTGGGTCAAACTGTTACTTGATTTTCAAAGACGTTAGCGTGCACTGCTTTATGGTCTCCATTGTGTTAGTAGATGCCAGGAAAACATCACTTAAGAGGGTTCAAAATAGCCCCCAAATCGCCTCGCCGCTACGCGGCTCGCGGACGATGCTCCGCATCACTTATGGCGTTCGAAATAGCCCCCCAAAATCGCCTCGCCGCTACGCGGCTGGTGGACGATGCTCCGCATCGTCATTGGGTCAAATTGTTTTAGCTGTTACTTGATTTAAAAAGACGTTATCAAGCACTGCTTTTTGTGGTCTCCATTGTGTTAGTAGATGCCAGGAAAACATCGCTTACGGGCCGGGGTTCAAAATAGCCCCCAAAATCGCCTCGCCGCTACGCGGCTCGTGGACGATGCTCCGCATTGTCATTTGGTCAAACCGCCCCCTCCCTAGCAAAAAGCTAGATCCGCCCCTGCTAAAGAGAAATAGAAAGAAAGAGAGAAAGAAAGAAAGAATAGTGACCTGCCAGTGACACAAAATAATGAGGTATCAAAATATGCCCCATCTGACCGTAATTAAATGCCTAAAACCCCAGAACTTCCCGTGGCTCAGCCCCCGGACCCACCAGGGGCCTTAAGGCGGGCCCCTGAATGCTTATCTGACCGTTATAAAATGCCTAAAACCCCGAGCTTCCGGGGCTCTGTCCCTGGATTCCACCTAGGGCCCTAAGGCAGGCCCCTGGATGCTCATCTAACGGTAATTTAATGCCAAAACCCCGAGCTTCTGGGGCTCCGCAACTGGACCCCACGCCAATTAGTGTCCTGCCAGTGTCACAAATAAGGTATTAAAAATGCTAATCTGACCGTAATTAAATGCCTAACCCCCTGAACTTCCGAAGGCTCTGCCCCCTCGAACCCACCAGGGGCCTTAAGGCGGGCCCCTGAATGAATGCTTATCTGACCGTAATAAAATGCATGAAACCCCTGAGCTTCTAGGGGCTCCGCCCCCTGGACCCCACGCCAAATAGTGGCCTGCCAGTGTCCCAAATAAGATATCAAAATATGCTCATCTGACCGTAATTGAACGTCTAAAACCCCTGAGCCTCCAGGGCTCTGCCCTCTGGACCCCACCTAGGGCCCTAAGGCGGGCCCCTGAATGCTTATCTGACCGTTATAAAATGCCTTAAACCCTGAGCTTCTGGGGCTCCGCCCCTGGACCCCGCCCCTGGACCCCGCCCTGGACCCACGCCAATTAGTGTCCTGCCACTGTCACAAATAAGGTATCAAAATATGATAATCTGACCGTAATTAAACGCCTAAAACCCCTGAGCTTCCAGGGGCTCTGTCCCCTGGACCCAACCAATGGCCCTAAGTCAGGTCCCTGGATACTCATCTGACAGTAATTTATTGCCTAAAACCCCTGAGCTTCCGGGGGCTCCACCCCTGGACCCCACGCCAATTAGTGACCTGCCAGTGTCACAAATAGGGTATCAAAATATGCTCATCTGACCGTAATTAAATGCCTAAAACCCTGAGCTTCCGGAGGCTCCGCCCCTCGACCCCACCAGGGGCCTAAGCCCCTAAACCCCTGAGCTTCCGGGGGCTCCGCCCCCTGGACCCCACGCCAATTAGTGACCTGCCAGTGTCACAAATAGGGTATCAAAATATGCTCATCTGACCGTTATAAAACGCCTAAAACCCCTGAGCTTCCAGGGGCTCTGTCCCCTGGACCCAACCAATGGCCCTAAGTCAGGTCCCTGGATACTCATCTGACAGTAATTTATTGCCTAAAACCCCTGAGCTTCCGGGGGCTCCGCCCCCTTGACCCCACGCCAATTAGTGACCTGCCAGTGTCACAAATAGGGTATCAAAATATGCTCATCTGACCGTAATTAAATGCCTAAAACCCTGAGCTTCCGGGGGCTCCGCCCCTCGACCCACCAGGGGCCTAAGCCCCTAAACCCTGAGCTTCCGGGAGCTCCGCCCCCTGGACCCCACGCCAATTAGTGACCTGCCAGTGTCACAAATAGGGTATCAAAATATGCTCATCTGACCGTTATAAAATGCCTCAAATCCCTGAGTTTCAGGGGGCTCAGCCCCCTGGACCCCACGCCAATTAGTGACCTGCCAGTGTCATGAAAAAGGTATCAAAATATGCTCATCTGGACCGTAACTAAATGCCCTAGACCCAACGCCAATTTACACTACGCTCTACCTGATCGTAAATACTTTACCCCCATCCCCTTTGAAAAACGTTCAGCGGGGCCTGCATGTAAGTGGGTGATGCGGATTTTTTGTCTGCCAGCCCCCCCAAACTTTTTTGTTCATTACGCCACTGATTGTACGATTGAACAGTAACGTGGTGAATCACTAAGAGGTTCTCTACAACATTTCTACAACAGTAAAAAATAACCCAGAAGTTTCACGAAAGCCGGATCAAAGGGATTGAAGGGGAAAATGAACCTCGATTTTTCAATCAAGGCAATGATTATAACTTGTTTCACTGTATGAATACCTGGAACAGAAGCACTTTGATGAGAGACAGAGGGGGGTGCATATCCCTTCTAAATCATTCTAAAAAGTCCTTCGGGGAGTTTGTTACCGTATAGAGCGTTCAATAATAAAGAACGTGATCATAATGAATTTAACATAATTATTAAAATATCATTTTCATGAGAGAATGGAGTAAAAACATGAGCAGTCAAGATAATGTTTAAGTTATTACGAAAGATTGTGACAATAATAAAATTAAATGAGTTACATACTGTACGTGACAAAATTACTCTCTTAAATAATTTTTTTCTTGCCAGTCTTATACAAGTCAACCGAATAATATCTATATATCCCAAGCTCTGATTATTCTGGTCACGTTTGATATTTCAGACTCTCAACAATTACTGTAATGGCGGCTTTTGAAATCTCAGAAGATGACACCAGTGCGCATTAAATTTGTATTTGCTTGACGGTGGCCATATAATGTTAAAGGATATGCCGCTCATGAAGGTTTGTGCCGCTAGAGACGGGTTGTAATTATCGCTAAAAACAGACTCTGATCACGGTGTCTGATGGATTATAGCTTTCAAATCGTAAACACATAACAAGAGTGGAAACATGTGGGTGGCGTATGTATGCGAGTACAGAGAGAGAGAGGGGGGAGGGAGAGCGAGAGAGAGAGAGAGAGAGAGGGAGAGAGAGAGAGAGAGGGGGGATACAGCGAGATGCATGCGAGATAGACAGGGATGTACAGGGATTAACAGAGAAATGATACATAAATAATACTAAATAAATACATAAACTCCTTGGATAGAGAGAGAGAGAGATGAATGCGATATTCAAGATGCAACTTTATTACTTTTATTTTGTGAGTAATATTGTAACAAAAGACCCGTATGGCCAAATGGGGGTAACTGGCAAGTGGAAAGGTAAACTGTGTTTTTTTAATTTTTTATTAATAAATATTTTTTGTATAGACGGGTTGGCGGATGTGTCCCTTTACAATAATTATGAGCCTATGCTGGTTTCATTTTGGCTTAACATTGGAAGACGAACAGCATTATTGTCTTTTGATTGATAAATAAACTAGTTGAAATGTGATATGCGGCAATCATAAACCAAGCCATAACATAATAATTATGTTTGAATGAATATTACTTTTATAATGCTAAATATATTACCCATTGCGGATGTAGTATCGAAAATAATATCGCTAGTGATATTCGTTTGTCTCGCAATGTATGGTCAATAAGGGATCTAAAAGATCACGACGTTTCGTGCGCCGCTGCAACACTTCGTCAGGTGATAAAATCTAATGTAAGCAAACGTCTTTATACTCTACGGGAGTACCGGCGGTCAGTTAATTCGATCAATAATTGGAACAATAGCGCACAAGGCCTATTGTCCCGGCTGTGTGGAGAATTGGATCCTTGTGACGGTGGTATCTGATCTGAAAACCGTTCGGATGACATGGCTCTCTAGGCATCCGAACGGTTTTCAGATCAGATACCACCCTACGTCAACAACTACCACGCCCCAAGGATCCAATTCCTCCACACAGACGGGAAGGCATTGTGTACAACAGCCCTTGCGAAGGATGTGATAGATCCTACATCGGTGGAACTGCCCGTCCGATAAAAGAAAGAATCACTGGGCATATTAAGAGGGACGTCAGGCTCCGCTGAACTGACAATTACTCAGCTTAGCCGAACATGCTTGGGATAATCAGCATCAGCCAGACTGGGACGGGGTTCAGTGCCTTTCCCAAGAACGGCATTGGTATACACAGAGGGTAAAAGAAGCTATCAATATTCGTCTCAATCCCAATGATTTCAACAGAGACAACGGGATCGATGTCCCCGAATTTTGGATGCGTACGATACGCCGCCATGACACTCCCCGTCCAACTGGCCAGCACCGGTCGATTCCAATCAGCAGCCGGGCCGAGCCAGCGGCCCGTTGATTGGTTTGAGCACGTTATTGTCTCCGCCCGGCAGGCTGATTGGTTGAGCACCGTGTGCGTCGGCCAATAGGCCTTGTGCGCTATTTTTCCAATAATTGATCGAATTAACTGACCGCCGGTCCTCCCGTAGAGTATAAAAGACGCTTGCTAACATTAGATTTTCTCACCTGACGAAGTGTTGCAGCGGCGCACAAAACGTCGTGATCTTTTAGCTTCCTTATTGACCATACATTGCGAGACAAACGAATATCACTAGCGATATTATTTTCAATATTACTTTTTTTCCCTGTTTTAGAATCCAGTCTGGAATGAGGAATTCATACTCCAAGACATCTCATTTTCAGCTGTATGGCAAATGACGTTGCGCTTCTCCGTGGTCTACCGTGCTGGTCCGGGTAGCCGTCCGGTCATGACTGGCTTCTGTAGTCTACCGCTCCGGGACCTGGAACTCCATCAGCCTATAGATCGAACGCTCTACGTAATACAGTCCAGTAGTCAAGCGGTAGGTGAAAGAAAAGAAAATAATCATGGGAATGATTTTGTTTTTAGGATATCGTCGTAATTCATTGGGAACATTAAGAAGGGAGTTTTTCAACTGCAGAAATATACATAAAATTGCGCATTAAAATTAAAAAAGGGGAAACCTGAAAACCATAGACAAATAATAAAGTAGGCCTATGTGGAAAACGAATGAAAATTAAATGGGAAAATAAAGATGAAAAATTGTCAATTTTTCAACTCGGAGTGATAAACAGAGTTGAAATAGTTGATAATAGTTTGGCATCAAATACTTACAAAATTAGTTTATGCTATTTAGAACGAGTTACATTGCAATGTTTTCTAATCGCTTGATATATATAGGGCCTACAGGTGTATAGTAAATACGTATAGTGAACCTCTTTCGAAAAATCAACCTTAGGCAATTGCAAGAACCTTTTGCGTCACATATTGACATGAGCGAAGATGATAATCAGTAATCCGAACATGCATGATTTTTTTTTAAATATACGATTGGGTATTGGAATTGCCCTTGAGTATATTATTTTGTCGAAAATAGTTGCCATTATTCAATGAAATATGCAGATTAATGTTTTCGGTGCAAAGGCACAAGAAACAGGATACTGACAGGAAAAATTGAGGTTAAGAAAAGCACAGGAAGACAGCGCATCAAATACATGGATAAGTACTGTTTATTGGGCGGACTGGTAACAGAATGAACGTCACATTACCAAGAAAAAGAGAAAGAAATAGGTGGAAAGCCTTGATCGCCAATGTCTTGAACTGACAAGGCATTTAGCAAGCAATCAATCGTCGAGTAAAATCAATGCTGTATTGTTGGGAATAACGATTAGATATTCATCTGCTATTTTAATATCTAAAGAAGATGTGAAATATATAGAATCAAACTCTACATGCACAGTGATATTCAGCTGGATTTTCAACGTCATGGTACCCCGGGGTACTCAGATTTGGTTTGGACGGGGGTGTGCGGCTGAAGCGTCTAAACCCATACCCATTTTTAAGGGTCATTTTGGCAGAAAATGGTACCCATTATTAGGGACTTCCATTCAAAACGCATGAATTTTGTTTTGCGTATACCCGTTTATAAATTAGTCAGAAGCGGAGCTCAAATTAATATTGATAAATCTGTGCGACCATCGGCGAGGACTTTGAATGAAAAAGCGAAATGATTTCAATTATTTTTGCTTGATTTTGCATCTGGAATTTTCACTTTAGCGAGATTATGGGTGAGATATTATCCTTAAGAAAATAGTAACCCATGTTTAAGGCCTAGATCTGAAAAGTTGGGGCACTTTTAGGGTTTTTGCAAAAAAATAACCCATTAGAGCGGCGCATCCCCGTATACCGTATTAGGCAAGTACCCCCCTCCCCGCCCCTGGGGCATGGTACAAATAATGCTCTATTCTAGTGTTGTTGTAACTTTTATATTCTTAATTTTGATATTCATAATTAAAAAATATCTAGAACATGCCCGACAATAGTTTATAATAATAGCAGTTTTATCTCAAATATAGTAAGATATGACGCTTTTCAATCCCTTTATTGGTTCCTTTCTGTGATTTCTGTGATTCAATAATACCCTTTATTTTTCCCACACTTTAATCGGGGTTGTTAAAAAACTGTGTTTCTCTGATTATTCACACATCACCAGTCTCCAATGGGCGACATCCACCTGTCAGTGTGCTACCAGCCCGACTCTTACCGCATCGTGTTCCTTGTTTATGGGGCTCGAGATCTACCACGGAGCACCATCATCGGAACATTACGTGAGTGCGTTGCCTAGCAACTGTGTCATTTATGGTGAACATCTATCAGAATGCAATTCGTCTGAACCAACATGTTTTTTGTTTTTTCAACGCAGGGTTCGATAGATTTAGGTTCCAATCCTCCATTAATGGATCACTAGTCTTTGTCGCCAGCCTCACCTAGATGCCATTGATTGGAAAGCAATAAATGCGTGTACTATTTTCGATGTACAAAATTGAGATTGCTCTTGTAGAATTGACATGCAATAACCCTTCTTTTGCAAAAAATAATTAGATAGGCCTAACCGAGAAAGAAAAAGATACGTAAATCTGTGGAATATCAGTCCGTATTTTAATTTAGACGCTTAAAACGTCATTTATTTTGTTGTAGCAAAAAGAGGCAAAATATCTTCCAAGTGAATGGTTTAAAAAAGAATTAAACCAAATACATTTCAATCAGACAGTTGCGATAAATCATTATGATGGGAAGATCAAGATAGTAATAGTCTAGTAATAATAAAAACCCGGGATAAAAACAGTACACCGATTTACCAGATGGCAATGAATCTCTACATCAGACTCGATGATTCTCCTTCAAAAGTGCACGATACACCTATTGTAGATAATTTTCTCCATTCGCCCCCCCCCCCGATAATTCAAATTCCTTGATAATTATCATCATTCTGTACCTCCATCACCGCAGATTCCTGTACGCGCATCGAGATGCTGTACAACGACTGGCGAGTCTCGAAGCAGAAGACTCATCTGGTTCGAGAGACGCACGATCCTTCGTGGAACGACCAGCTTGTCTTTACTCTCCCCGAGGGTAATAGTCGACTGCAGGGGGTCACGTTTGTCGTCTCACTCGTCCATAGAGATGTCGTCAAGGGGGGTCACGTCGTAGGCAGGGTATGCAGACTCGTTATCCATATATGGTCTTGATTGGTGGAGCAATGAAAGTAGGAAGGAACGCAACTATATTATTACAAAAAGATTGCATTTACAGTCCTACAGTGTCACTGTGAAAGTGAGAGCGGTGCATTGTTGATTATTTTATCAATTTATCCTTTATTTATTTTAAAGAGAGTATTCATCAGTATGGGGATATCGCAAAATACCGAATGAATATTTCTTTCAAACAGCGGAAAAGGTAAATGTAAAGAGAAGGAGATTTCTTAAAAGACACAATTTAAGATATTCTGTGCCTTCCAATGCTATATCGCATATTCATGCACAGTTCAATCACTTTCATTATATTTTTACCCCAATAAGTCACATTACACATTAATGTGTCACATGGTTTCAACATAATCTCTCTCTCTTAATTCCTCTCCCTCTACCTGTCTCTCTCTCTATCTCTTTTCGTCCGTCTCCTCTTCCCAGAATCTCCCCCTTTGGCTCACTATTTCTCTCCTCTTACCCTCTCTATATCCCTCTTTCTTTATCTTTTTATTTATCTCTCCTTTTCACTTTCTTCCTAAAATATCATCGTTCTGCAGGTTGAACTTGGCTGGTCATCTACATGTGAAGAGCTAGAGCACTGGGTAGACATCATGAACAACCCTAACCGACCAATAGCTTCATGGTTAGCACTACAGAGTCCTGACTGAAGCACTTCCGAAACACGAAGCGTTGCTTCGCGTAACATATTTTCACATCCGCTCTCCAGATTCACGGCTGACGCTGTTATGGATATTTTCATTTTTTTCTTCCGTTTTTGTTCTTTTTCGGGGAGGGGGATGCTAGTCATTTCGGAGATTCATAATGTTGAGCACCCAAATTTCCTATACAAGAGGGTTATTACTCCGCAAATGAAACAAGAATCGTTTTCATTTGATGCGTTATTTCAAAGGGTCGTTTATTCGAATGTTCATATAAGGTAAATGTAGCAAGGTTCAATAATCCGAAGATGAAATAGGATTGTGGTTCCGGAAAAGAAGGGGTTCATTATTCCGAAAACGAAAAGAAAAATGGAAATAATGAAATGCCAGACAAAATTTTTAATTGAATTGAATTGAAATTGAAAATATAAATAGGGTTCATAACATGATAATTAGATATGCTTCGTAGTTTAGGAATTACGAACCCTGATCTAATTTCAGAATCATAAAACTTCAGAGTAACAAACATTCGTATAAAGAAGGAATGATGAATTTTAATGTCGGCTTCACCCGAAGTCTTTTAATGATTTTACTTTAGAAGTCAAATTCTAGCTTATATTGAACAGGTTTGAGCCCTTTAAAATTTAAAAAGAAATCGCTATATAGGACATCTTTAGGAGTTTACGACTGCCATTACTCTCATTCCAAAATTGTCCAAGTCTGACATGGTCAAATACTGGGCGCGAAAATAATTTCCTGAAATTTCCCTTTTTCCTAGTACAATACAATTTTCACATATTGTCTTGTATTTCCCATAACCTGTCTTGTCTTGATTTGAATTGTTGCCTTATGGAACACGCAGTAGCATATTGTGAAATATTCAAGCAATTTTGGAACCACAATGCTACTCCCCTTAGAAACGTTCAGTCTCAACTAAAAAAGAAAACTGGAAATAAAGAAATGCCAGAGAAAATATGCCAATCGATCAAAAGGGACCACAAATTATTGAAAATCGATTTCAACTTAATGTGTATGTAATGAGATGTACATATGAAAAATAAATGATATGTATGTATTTCCGACTCGGTGTCCATATTCGTCAATATTGTTACTTGAGACTTGTGGAGGCAGGGGGGGATTAACGGCAGGATCAAGTCGACTCTTTGACAATAACATTGCTAAAAAACGGGGATTACAGTATTACGTACTGTAAAACGAGGTGAAAACGACCAATAAGTGTATCAAAAATAAGCAGGGGGGGGGGGTGGTGGAAAATGTTTTAGACAAAAATTATTTCCAAGAATGCCATTATGACTGAAATGAGTCGGGTCGGCATCATTTATTCCCGGGGGTAAAATAGAACTGACTTCAAAAACACTTTTCCAATATTTGTCCATATTTACCCCGATCTAACAATTCATTCCGTTTTACGGTATTTCATTATTTACAAAACTCATGAGACAAGATACATGTACGACAATTCATCTGCATCCTTTATTTCAAAGTACATATGTAGATTCGAACAAATACATCAAGTTTCTAATAAAAATATTCCCACGGACTTGTTCATTGAATATATATAACCCTTACTTAGGGAAAAAAAACATACCCGATATTAAATAAAGGCACACATTGGCCTACAAATTGAATATGATGGAACCTTGCCCTAAACGAAAATCTTTTCTCGGGTGGGGTCATTTAGGGTACTGTTATAATACTTACAATCCTTCCTTCGTATCATGCGTAAACCATTTTCCACATCTGTGCAATAATTTGTACCTCTTAAAAAAATTCTTAATCTAAATTCAAGAGCTATAATACAAAATCTCTCAAAATATCATTTTCTCCAATATTCATGAAGGAACAGAAATAATTTCTTTTCATGCAGCAACGATTTACCAGGTCTATGGGAATCTCAAGAGCAGCATGAAATAACTTTGCAACATCTTGAGTACAAAGCAGAATATGTACAAAACATATGTATACAAGATATAGGTCATATGACCGATTTGGTTTTACAAAGTTTAAATCAGCAAGTCTTTAACTTCCAAGTATTAACATTTTTCTGATTGATTCCACAATGTCTAACTTTTTCTTGGGATTCCTTGATTTCAGACACTCAACTTGTTATTGTCTAAAATGGATTGCAAGCTGTTGATTGTCTAAGATTGGGTTTTCTTGTAAAAGTAGTTGGATCGACCTTTTGCCATTCAAAATGGTTCGTTATGCAGTAAACAGGCTGGTTTGAATAGTGAAATGTAAACAAACCACATAACATTCTAAAGGGCCTTTATTTGTATGTAGATTTTTTTTTTCTTAACGAATTTGACGGAACTATGGATGGGCAAGATCTTGCTTGTTCAATGATGTTACACACATGAAGTGACTGATCTTATACATTCAAGTAAGATGGACCATTCAAACAATAACAATAAAGCATTTGATTTCGGTGTTTGAGAGGCTTTAACATATGCAAAATATAATGACTTTTTAATAGTAATAACTCGAGCATTTACCGTAGTGGAAATTGAATATGATGATTGATAGCTCTTTTTGTTATAGTTTATTAAGTGTTTTTCACACAATGACCTGAGGGGAAAAACAAGCAATAATTCATTATTAATTAATTTATATCTGTAATGGTAATGGTGAGCATATTAAATACTTTCAATAGGAGCAAAATGATGTAAGTGCATTAAAAAAAAAAAACGGAATTGTTGATTCCGCAAGATGCACCCATTACTTCTTTGTCACTATGAAGCCATTTATCTGTAAGTAAAACATGTTGCCTCCCTGTTTGTTTTTTAAATGCTAAAAACTTCTATCTGTCCTTCAAAATATAATTAGATGATTGTATTGTACACGTATTAAATGGTTTTAATTTATCCATTCAGCTAAGGGATCCATTTTGCCCTAGTAAAAATGTATTAAGAAAGTTAAAGGACCAACGTTGGTCTGGTGATCCCGCTACAACCCAACCACAACCCGATTTTGAAGAGATTGCATTTTAGTATTCGCTACAACAGTAAAGAATGTTAAGTCATCCCTAAAGGAGGTTTCGGACATTCAAGGCATAGTCCTCTTTGGGGGTATTGATTCTTAGCTTCCACTCGGCTCCTAATTAGGGCGATGTGTCAGACATGTCGCACGACTGTCGCATGACTACCCCCATTCGTCACCGAGTGGACCCGGTTTCCAACTGGTAATGTTAGTGTACCCTGTAGCTATCAGACCATAGTTCTTCCGTAGTCCAGTTGTGGTCGGGTTGTAAAATATGCTTTGGCTTTAGATGTTCTTAACCGGAAACATTTACAGACATTAATGTCATTGTTTATGGGATATTCAGAGGGTCTGAATAAAGATTAATTCTTTGTTCCAAGGGAGATATAACCATTTTTTTTATTTGGACTTACAAATTACAATCCCATTTCGAATTTC